>CM039595.1:60724346-61034504 GCA_022457205.1 Saccharum spontaneum
TTAATAGTAGTATAATATTATACTATAATACTATACTACTTTTAATAATAGTATTATTGTATTAGAATTTTTAATACTACAGGTAACTTTTAATATTATTTTAATACTATTAATGATACATAAATATTAAATTAATTTTAGTATTTTTTTATTTTAGTTTAAACCTAATATATTTGTTGTTGTAAATTATTTAATACTTTAATTTTTTTGCTGATGTAAATTATTTTATATAATTTATAATTTTATGATAAATATTATATAAATAATGATTGATTAATTGACACATGTTGGATCCACGTCTAATGTACAGTCAGCGTGCCACGCCAGCTTATAGAGTGGGTTAGACTACATTTGGACCGGGATGATACTGCCGGCCAAGTTTTTTTTACGAAGCTCTGCCGGCCAAGTTTAGGGACCTGCGATGAGTACCTTAAAAGTTTAGGGATCTGAATGACACCATCTGTCAAATTTAGAGACATGCGGGGCTTACCTTGAAAGTTTAGGGACCTGGATGACACCCTTTGCTAAGTTTAGGGACCCATGTATATCACTTCGAAAGTTCAGGGACCTAGATGACAGCTTGAGCCAAGTTGAGGGACTGGCGGTAAATTTTTCTCTTTAGAAATATATATAATGTATGTTAGGGATATCGAATTAGTTTTGTGTTTACTTGTGGGTTTGAGAGATACTTTTGTTTATTTTTGTAATTGGTGATATGGATATAATAATTTAGATACAAATTAAAAGATGTTACTTTATATTATCTTTTATAATGGAACATATAGGTAGTTTGAATGCAAACTTTAGGATAATCTATATTATATTCATAATGACATACATGAGTAATTTTGAATTATCTTTCAGGTGGGTAATGTAGATATAAATTTCAGGACTTATTTTGAATTAACTTTTACAATGATAAAGGTGGATAATTTAGACACAAATTTAGAGTGCTATTTTAAATTATCTAGCATAGTGGCAGAGGTGGTAATTTTGATGCAATTTAGGGGTTGTTTTATGTATTTTTTATAATGGTAGTGGTGGACAAATTTTGTTTATATAAAAGAATATATTCAATAGTTATTATTGGAGATGATGATTAGACTCTACCAAATTAGATATTTCTGATTATTGTTATAATTTCTAGAATTTATTTATTATTAGTGTGTCAATAAAAATTAACATGCATAGCCGTGAGATTGTAGCATGAGGTCGTGTCGTTGATAGGCCAGTGAATAAGTGATGCATATCTGAAGTGGGATGAATGACAACAGTGCGTGGTAGGATCGGAGTACGTACCACCAGTTTTTCTCCGCCGCCGAGTGTTATGACGGTCGGGAAGTAGCGATCCACGGTGGTGGCGGCCACCGTGATGCCCCACGGCAGGGCGTTGCTGACCGACTGCTGCACGGGGCCATCGTTCCCTCCGGCGAGCACCACTGTGATCCCGGCCGAGACGGCGTCCTGCGTCTCGAAGATCTCCCAGAAGCCTCCCAACGACATGGACAGGACGTCCACGCCGTCTCCGATGGCGGCGTCGATGGCCGCGACTATGGACGCTTGGCCGCAGTCGCAGAAGCACACCTTGTAGATCGCCAGCCGAGCGCGCGGCGCACCACCGCGTGCCAGGCCGGCGGCCAGGCCACCACCATAGCTCGCGTCCCTCACCGGTGAGCCGGCGATCGTGGAGGCGGTGTGCGTGCCGTGGCCGTGTGCGTCCCTCGCCGACATGTACTCGCCCTTGAGGCCCTCCTCCCTGGCGTCGCAGTTGTACCACCTCGCGCCGATGATCTTCCGGTTGCAGTTGCTCGTGTTGAACGCCTGGCCGGTCTGGCACACGCCTTTCCACCGTTTCGGCACGGGGCCATACCCGGTGTCGTCGAAGCTCCGTGATTCCGGCCAGATGCCTGCGCCGCAGCATGTGTATGTCACCAAATTGGATTTACTATTGAAGCTGAATGAGTAAATATATCACAATCCAAACCTCCGTCTATGACGCCGACGATGACATCCTCGCCGTACTTGGCCTTCCTAAGGAGCCGTGAAGACGACGCTGATGGCCGTTGGCCGTAGCTCATGCCAAGAAAATCCCAGCTCCGAGTCGTACGCAATTTGTGGTAAGTGTTAGGCCTCACTCTCACAACACCAGGGTATTCTACAACATCATTGCAAATAAATTTGTTATTATCAGTTCATACTGCTAACGCTTGCGAGTAATATAACATGACTTTAGTTTGTTCAGGCTTTTATTGTGTTGGCTCGATCGGTGACTACGCACTCCGAAGCTTCTCTGCCTGCGCCTCGGTGAGCTTTGCCGCGAAACCGGAGAATCCGTGCTTGTAGCTGTAAACTATGGAGTTGAGGGCTTCATCCTTGCTGCTCCATCGATGATACATATATATGCGTGGCAAAAGGTGAGGAGAAAGCCAGCTTACAAATATATAAATGTGTGCAGAGCCATTGCCAGCTTGTTGAATGAGTCGTTTACCTCCCAAGAATGGAGGTCAGCACGGCGTGGTGAGATGCCATGACCACGGATGGGTCATCGTGCATCTTTCTACCCATGTACACAACGTAGATCGTCGTCTGAGTTTTTCAGGAAGCAGCATCAGTGACAAGCAAAGCAAGGCCGGCCTACAGCTGCAGAGACACCAAGCTTCAGGGAAGAGGAAAAGGAAAGCACACAGCGTACTTCGCCTGATGATGCATCAGTGTACTGCAGGGGCAGCAGTAGCACGAGGAACCCAAGCACTAGTGCAGATGATGAGATAGCTTGTGATCTCGAGGTCATCTTTGGATTATTATTCTGATGAGTGCACATCTTCATGTGCCTGTGTATGCTGCTTGCATGTGTATATATAGCTGTTTTGGACCAATGGTATGTTAGTTGTGTCATAATCTGTCTTATGCAGCATAATGTATGGTTTCAGATAATGTGAAGGAGACAAAGAAAAGGAGAGACAGAGGTCATTGTTCCGCAAAGAATTTTGGACCATGAAACTATTCTGCATGAACTCACAGTATTCATTTTGTTCCAAGCAAAGTGGTTGTGGGATTACAATTGTTTAATCGTCTCAAGATCTTGCATCAATGCATAAAGCAGCCTATTTTGCAAAAACATGTGTGAATCACGAAGCAGTTACTAACTTATCACAAATATGAAGACACTATTATTCCCTATTCTTTTTAGCTGAAATACCTAATATTCCTAGTAAAGGCTAAAGGCATGATGTGTCCCTGGCACTATAAAAAAAACAATTTATGGTGACATCTTGTTTTATTTCAGGCAAAATCCTAAAATGGCCCATCTCTCAATATAGACCTATTTTTAGAGGCGGCTTCATGAGAATTAAGAAACCACCTCTATAAATCCTATTTTGAGAAAGGTCAGCCTTGGAACATAGGCTTGAGACCGGCCCACTGTTAGACTTGATCAATATAACCCACGCTAGGGTTTCTCACTCCTGTCATCCGCTGTGCCCCACTCCACTCTCTCTGTCTCTATCTCTCCCTCATTCGCCGACCAACGTTGCCTCTCTCTATGGCTTCATCTCATCAAGGTCACCAACTCTAGTGTCTTCCTCTTCTCCCTCGCAAAGACTATGCAACATAGGTCGAGGAAGCAAGGGCCATACACTACTAGAGAACAGACCTTTCGTCGATGTCTAAAATAGGCATTAGTCCCGACGAAATTTGTATCCGGGACAAAAAAACGACTTTAGTCTAGGTTGGTAACACCAACCGGGACTAAAAGTCCCCCGCCCAACGGCTCTGGCGCCAGGCCATGTCAGGGGAGACTTTTAGTCCCGGGTGGTGTTACAAATCGGGACTAAAGGCTAACCTTTAGTCCCGGTTGGTGTTACCACCCGGGACTAAATGTTTTGTCCCGGGCCATGGCACAAACCGGGACTAAAGGTTGGCCTTTAGTCTCGGGATGTTATAGGAATCGGGACTAAAAGTGCCTCCCATCTATTTCAACTCTTCTTCCTCCCCCAGCCCGAATCCGAGAGCTCACTTCTCTGCTTCTTCTTTTGTTGTGTTCTTGCTTGTTCTTGCTTTCATCTCTGGCCATTGATCCATCTCAAGGTTTTTACTCCGTCGGCAACTTCTTTAAAGGTAATTAGCTTCATCCTTTCATGTTTTAGCAAGAGCACTTGTCATTTCATGGTGTATATATATGTGGTTTTTTATTTTATGATTTCTAGGCCAATTTAAGATCTAATCTCTTGATAGTTTGAATATTTTGATGAAGGAAGCTAAAATTAGTGAATGAAAACTAGTATACACCTTTCATTGCTAGTATGTCTACCACATTTCATGGTTTAGTTAGAGAAATAGAGAATTTAGGGTATTTTATTAACTTCTTTCAATTTGATTATGAAAATTATAAATTTGTAATACTTCAATTTACAAAATTGTGTGGCCGGGTCAATTAGTTCATTAAAATTAGTATATATACCTTTCATTCTTAGTATGCCTACCACATTTCATGGTTTATAAATATATATAATTTAGATTTTTTAGTTTCATTTTTTCTAGAAAAAGATGAATTTACAGTAGTTTACAAAAATGAGTATATATTTAGAGAGTAGATGGCAACTGTTTTTGGGTCCTCGGCCTCTCATCGGGCTCCAAAGCGACATAGGCCACACCTCCCTCTCATTGGGTAAGGCGAGTGTGGGAAGATTGTGCAGGAGTACCGAGTGAAGAAGGAGTGTCCCAACAAGGGGCGTATCTTCTTCAAGAGTCTGGATCGCAATGTGAGTTATTTTGTCGCATATATTTGATGGCTATGGTTAGTTTGCACCAATTTTTTGTAATTAAAGTTCTATCTTTTTTTTTGTTCTAATTTCAGTGGGATGGCACTGGATGTGAAGGCTGGTACTGGGAGGAAGAGTATGAGGAACACGTGCAAATATCTCTTGCAAAGGTGGCAGCGGCGGCAGATGAGGCTATGAGCGAGCCGAAGCCCATCGATGTTGGACACATCACGAATGATATGTCTGTTTTAGTTGGGATTGGTCGTGAAGTCGTTGTGCTGCTGAAGTGCATTTTAGTGTTACTTTTTTTAGTGCTAGTTGAGACTCTCTACATTCTAATGAGGCTTCCTTAAATTAATCGGTTGAGTAGTGGTATCATGCGAGTTGTACTTGTGTAGTTAACTAAATAAGTTCAAGATTTTCATATATATATGGTATGTCTTGTAATGCAGATGAAACGGCATTGGATGTACAACGTCGATCGCCGCTCCCAAGAGTTCATTGATGTCATGCATTATTTCCTTAGTGTGGCCGAGACAAACAAGCGGGACGGTTTCATGCATTGTCCATGTGGTGAATGTAAGAATTCGAGGGAATATGCTAGCTCAAGAATTATTCACTCACACCTATATAGGTCGGGTTTCATGCCAAACTATATTTATTGGACCAAGCACGGAGAAAGCGGTGTTATAATGGAAGAATACGAAGAAGAAGAACAATTGGACCCTGACGACATTCTTGCTCAATACTGTGACTTCCCTGATACTGCAATGGGGGAAGCTGAAGAAGAGACAGGTGCAGAACACACACTCGCTGAAGATGATGATGCTCTTGGTGATGTCATTCGTGATGCACAAAGAGATTGCGAAAGTGACAAGGAGAAGGCTAAGTTTGACCACATGCTAGAGGACCACAAGAAATTACTGTACCCGTTCGCCAAAGATGGGCAGAAAAAGTTGGGTACAACACTAGAGTTGCTACAGTGGAAGGCACGGAATGGTATATCTGACAAGGCATTTAGGCAATTACTGACGATAAATAAAAATATGCTTCCGAGGGCAAATGAATTGCCCACCACTACGTACGAAGCAAAACAGGTCGTCTGCCCTTTGGGATTAGAAATCCAGAAGATACATGCATGTCCTAATGACTGCATCCTGTACGGTGGCAAGGACTACGAGAATTTAGATGGATGCCCTGTATGTAAAGCGTCGCGGTATAAGATTAGGCGAGATGACCCTATCGATGTTGAGGGCGAAGAACATCCCAGGAAGAAAATCACTGCCAAGATTATGTGGTATGCTCTTATAATACCATGCCTGAAATGTCTGTTCAGAAACAGGGACCATGCAAAGTTGTTGCGATGGCACAAAGAAGACCGTAAGTTAGACAACATGTTGAGACACCCTGCTGATGGGTCCCAGTGGAGAGCAATAGATAGAGAATTCCCGAACTTTACAAAAGACGCAAGAAACCTAAGGTTCGCTTTAAGTACGGATGGTATGAATCCTTTTGGGGACCAGAGCACTAGTCATAGCACTTGGCCTGTTACTCTATGTATCTACAACCTTCCTCCATGGTTATGCATGAAGCGGAAGTTCATTATGATGCCGGTGCTCATCCCAGGCCTGAGGCAACCTAGCAACAACATCGATGTCTACCTGAGGCCATTAGTTGAGGAACTCCTGCTTCTATGGAGCAAACCAGGTGTGCGTGTGTGGGATGAGTACAAACAGGAACACTTCGACCTGCGAGCATTGTTGTTCGTAACAATCAATGATTGGCCTGCTCTAAGTAATCTTTCAGGACAGACAAATAAGGGATATAATGCATGCACACACTGTTTTGGTGATCTTGAGGGTGTCTATTTGAAAAAATGTCGAAAGGTCGTGTACCTTGGCTATCACCGATTTCTTCCTAGGAATCACCAGGTAAGAAAGAAAGGCAAGCATTTTAAAGGTCAGGCAGAACACCGATCCAAGTTTGACAACCAAACTGGGGAGGATGTATTTGAGATGGTCAAGGATGTGAAAGTCATCTTTGGAAAGGGACAGGGTAGTGAACCTGTTTTGAAAGATGCTTTGGGCCACACACCAATGTGGAAGAAGAAGTCAATATTTTGGGAGCTACCCTATTGGAAAGACCTAGAGGTCCACAACTCGATCGGCGTGATGCATCTAACAAAGAATCTTTGTGTGAACCTCCTAGGATTCATGGGTGTGCATGGGAAGCCTAAGGATTCACTTGAGGCACGACAGGACTTGCAGCGCATGAAAGAACGAGACAACCTACATCTAGAGAAGGCAGATGATGGACGCCATTATTTAAGACCTGCTAGCTACACTCTTAGCAATGAGGAGAAGGAAACCATGTTTGAATGCCTAAGCAGCATTAAGGTCCCATCTGGATTCACCTCCAATATAAAGGGTATAATAAATGTGCCAGAGAAGAAATTCATAAACTTAAAGTCGCATGACTGCCACGTGATTATGATGCAACTGCTTCCAGTTGCCTTAAGAGGAATTCTACCTCCACATGTACGTTTGGCCACCGTGAAGCTATGCGCATTCCTCAATGCAATTTCTCAAAAGGCAATCAATCCTTTCGATATAGCTACTCTACAAAATGATGTGGTTCAATGTCTTGTCAGCTTTGAGTTGGTGTTCCCTCCATCCTTCTTTGATATCATGACACACCTCCTAGTTCACCTAGTCAAGGAGATTAATATTCTCAGTCCTGTGTTCCTACACAACATGTTCCCCTTTGAGAGGTTCATGGGAGTCCTAAAGAAATATGTTCACCAGCGTGCTCGGCCAGAAGGAAGCATCGCCAAGGGATACGAGACAGAGGAGGCCATTGAGTTCTGTGTTGACTTCATTCCTGACCTTGACCCGATTAGTGTTCCTGAATCGCGGCACGAGGGGAGACTTGGTGGAAAGGGAACACTAGGGAAGAAAACATATATCAGCACGGGGGACGATTCTTTTAATAAAGCGCACCACATAGTTCTTTCTTCTTCCTCTGTGGTGGAGCCGTATATCGAGGTACACAAGGAGTTCCTGCAATCCCAGAATCCAGGGAAGAATGAGGCTTGGATTACGCGTCAGCACATGGAAACATTCAGCGGTTGGTTGCAAAAAGAATGTCAGCGTGACCAAAATATTGATGAACAACTATAATTGTTGACTAGGCAACCATCGTGGCACATCCTCAGGTACAAAGGGTACGAGATAAATGGAAATACATTTTACACCGTAGCCCAAGATAAAAGGAGCACCAACCAAAACAGTGGTGTCAGTTTAGATGCCACAGACCCTAATGGGAATAAGCATACATATTATGGCCGCATAGAGGAGATATGAGAACTAGACTATGCCACAGACCCTAATTTTAAAGTCCCTTTGTTCCGGTGCCAGTGGGTGAAGGGGACTGGAGGCGGGGTAAAAATCGACAAGGAGTATGTAATGACAACAGTGGACCTCAACAATACTGGGTACAAAGACAATCCATTCGTCCTTGCTGCTGAGGTGAATCAGGTGTTCTACGTGAATGACATGTATACAAAACCCAAGAGAGGGAAAAACGACGACAAATCAACCAACGAGCCAAAGCGCCACATAGTTCTTACAGGAAAAAGAAACATCGTGAGAATTGAGGACAAGTCAGACATGTCAGAAGATTATGAAAAGGATGAACGAATCCCACCCTTCAGTGTGACCACAGACCCAAGCATTCTGCTCAATGCTGAGGATACTCCATGGTTATGACATGATCATAACCAAGGAGCATACGTCAAGAAGAAGTTCACCACTGTGCCCGCTTGATATAACTAGTGATGTATTAGACATTTTATGTAATATAATTGTAACTTTAGATGTTTCTATCATGTTCTTGTTTTTATCATACCTCTGTGAAGCATGTCTAGTCCTCAAATGCAAAAATGACCTATATAACAAATGTAGATCTTGATGAGTTGATAAAACTTGGTATTCATGACTTGACTAGTTGAGACCATCTAGGGTTTCGAAAACTGGTTTGGAGCTGTCAAAATTTAAAAATCCAAAATTTGAATCATTCAAACTTTCTCGAATGAAAAGTTGACCAAAACAACAAATGTAGATCTTGATGAGTTTAACAAACTTGGTATTCATGACTTTTCTATTTGAAACCATTTAGAGTTTCAAAAACTAGTGTGAAGGTGTCATTTTTTGAAAATTTCAAATTTGACTTAGTCAAACTTTGTCAAATGAGACACTAAATGACCTCAGATGAAAAACTTTTGAATACAAAGGTGCTAGAGCTCATCAAGATGTACAATTATCTACATAATATTTATTGTTTTCATATTTTGTAAGTTCAAATTAAATTTCTATTTGATGGAGGATTTCTTTGTCGTGTATTTGGACAAATGACTGATGGATCACCAAAAGATTTACGTTAAAATGATGTGAAAACAAATTTCCTGTCAAAAACCAATAATTTTAGTGAAATTAATTGAACGCTATATTTTTGCATTAATGAAATATTGATTATTAGTTACATTATGTTCAATATTTACAAAGAAAAAATAAAATAATTTAGGTTACATATTTTCCATGTGTACGATAAAGCAAAAAGAAAAGCCATATTTTTTGAAAAAAAACATTATCACAAATATTCAATTTACTGCGAATTTAACAAGACTCAGCATTTTTATAAAAGGAAAACAAAAAAAAGATTCAACAAAAAAAGGTGGGGCAAACACGCGGGAAGTGAAACTGCAGCCCACCATTTAGTCCCGGTCTGTGGCTAGCACCGGGACTAAAGGTGGGTTGCATTTTCGCGGCCCGCCAAAAACATGATGTGATCGGGCCACCTTTAGTCCTGGGTGGCTCGACGGCCCAAGACCAAAGGACCTTTAGTCCCGGGTCATAGAGCCATCCGGGACTAAAGGTGCCACCGGCATATAACTACTGC
Source organism: Saccharum spontaneum (assembly GCA_022457205.1). Classification (NCBI taxonomy): domain Eukaryota; kingdom Viridiplantae; phylum Streptophyta; class Magnoliopsida; order Poales; family Poaceae; genus Saccharum; species Saccharum spontaneum. The sequence goes on from CM039595.1 coordinate 60,734,063, forward strand.
CCTTTTCCCTTCTTCCTCCTCTGATCTCTCTCACTCCACGCCCTCGAGCACGCCACGGCCGCCATCTCCGCGCCACCCCGATCGACGCCATCGGTGACCCCGCGCGTGCCGTCACCCCGTCGGCCCGCGGTCGGCTCCCCGCGCCCCGACGCCACCGGCCTCCTCCGCCATTGAGCCCGCATTTGCTGGCGGCCCGGCCACTATCTCCGCCTGTTGTTGTTGCTGTGCTGCCTGGGAAGTATGACGTATTCTTATAAAGCGGTTCATGCTTAATTAATTCTTATAAATTATTTTATATATTGTTTAACAACTTATAATGTGTATTCTCTAAATATTTATATATTGTTTTAACAACTTAATTAATTCTTATAAAGATCCAGATGAGAGGGAAGTATGACGTATCATCTAGTTCAAGAACCTCGATACAAGTGTAATGATATAGTTTTATATATCTACGAAAAAATAACTATGCATCTAATATGATATGTTTCCTAGATATTTATATACTACCTTTTAACTATGTTGGAAATCCTTAGGGTTCATGCTTTCTGATTGGGAATCCTTAGGGTTTAGGAGGATTTAGTTCTAACGTCCTACACATATATTTGCAGAAATGGCCGACCCGAGAGATGACAACATGGACGATGCCATGATAGACATAATCAACGATGGCAATGAAGTACAATATGACGGAGCCGATGAGAACCCTGACGGCTTCGATGACGGTAGTCAGTACCTTAACCCTGACTTGTATGAAGAGGAAGAAAATATCATGCAAGACAATGTTGGCGAGGTATATATACAATCTCTTATGTATATATACATGGAATTCAAAATAATTTCCTTTATTGTATAAGTAGATTTATTTAAATATTTGTGTTTGTACATATGTAGCCCTCTGGCTCGACGACAACCACGGGGAAGAGCAGAATTGTACGAGGCCCGAAGAAGCCGTTGGAGGGTTGGTTCCTTATCTCGGATTTCGAGGAGAATACAGGCAAGCCACTTGGACCACATGCAAGGAAGTTTGTGGCCCACTTAGGGTACCTTGTAAGCGACAGGATCCCGATCAATGCCCGTGAATGGAAGGAAAAGAAAGGGGCTCCTCATATTAGTTTTGTCTCCGATCGTGACAAGGACCTAGTCTGGCGTGATGTGTTGCTGCATTTCAGGCTCGACACAAATGATGAAGAGTTGAAGAAGAGAGTTTGGGACTGGTCTATGAAGAAGATGGCCACACAATTCCAGTGCTGGAAGAAGAATCTATATAACAAGTTTATTAAGAAGAACCTCACTCCAGATTTCAGCACTCAGGCCTACGTCAAGTTGCGGCCGTTTTGGGGTGAGTTTGTACATTTCAAGACATCGGAAGAGGGTGAAGAACGGGTGAGAAGGAACCAAGAGAATGCCCGACACAAGAAATATCACCATCGCTTGGGATTAGGTGGCTACCCTAGTGCCATTCCTAAGTGGGAAAGATTGGAACAGGAGGTAGTCGACAAGGGGATGGAACCAGGATCAATCGACTGGCCTGAGCGCGCCAAGTATTGGTTTTTCGGTCATGGGGGCACCCTGGACCCAGAGACCGAAAAGGTAGTGTTTGGGCAAAAACTCCAAAGAGCAGCAGAAAGATTTGCTTACGCTCGATCCATCGCCCAAAGTGGACAATGGTAGCTGAAGAGAGATAAGGATGAGCTGACATTCGCCCTGGAGAATCCTGAACACGGTGGGCGAACGAGAGGCTATGGGGAGTTGTCGTGGGAGCATGCCTTCCCTCTAGACAGAGACACCTATAGAAGCCGACAGAGAAAGAAGGAAGAGGAGGCAGAGCGGCTGCACAGTCTGGAGGAGCAAGTTCTTCAGCAACGTGAAGAGGTTCGTCAGACAAAAGAGCGAGAAAAGCACTTGAAGCCAGAATGAATGAGGAAATCAAAAGGCAAGTGCAGATAGCAGTAAGTTCCCTCCAAAGGTCGTTATCAGAGCCGACCGCAGTCAACATCAGCCCCCCCTGGTCAGTTGAAAAGCAGTTGCGCTTCCACGGAGGTGCCAGTACCTCAAGATGACGCTGGGCTGCGCTTCCCGGTGGATGACATCACCACTCCTTTCACGACATGTGAGCTGCATATTCAGGAGGGGAATGCCACAGTCATGGTGGCTACCGGGTTGTATCTCCTATCGACCCTACGAAGACACCAAGAATCCACACGACAGTAATACCACTTGGATATGCTAGCGTCTCGGTGCATAGAGTTGTCAAAGGCTATAGCAATGTGCCTCTTGACATTGAAGGTGGTGATGGAGAGAAGACCTTAGGAGAAGCGGAGAAGGCATTCATATGTTGGCGCAAGTGCTACATCATTATTCCTGGGGCGTCAACTCCTCCCCCTCAACATCAACCGAACCCTAGGTGCGGATGAAAGTGAACGAAATTTTTTTTCACTAATTATGTATTGGATTAAATTATGGTTTACTCATATATACCTCATTAATTGTTTTCACAGCAGGACCTCCCCCAACCTAAGTCTAATTATCAATTCACCACTTGGTCACAGTGCTGCGGACGATGATAATGCAGTGGAAGACACGGCTGCATCCCCACCGGCTCAATCTCCTCCACAACCGGCTCCAGCGCCGCCACCGCAGCCTCCAACACCGCCAACGGCCAAGTCTCCTCCACAATCGGCTCCAGCGCCGCCACCGTAGCCTCCAGCGCCGCCACCGTAGCCTCCAGCGCCGACACCGGCCGCCTCATCGGCACCGGCAAAGAAGAGGACTGCCCCAAAAAACAAAGGGGTCGGCCCCATCTCCGCCGAAGAAGAAAGGCTCTGCGAGGACACCAGCTATCTCGCAGATGACGAAGCTTTCATATGAGAAGACTGTGCAGGAACTGGACGCTTCTGTGAAAATGGATGTGGACAAATTCTTCTCTCATTGCCGGGCTACAAGTCGAGCAAAGCGAAACCCGGAGAAGCCATACTTATGCATCCCTCTAGAGAAGCTAAGGCGAACGGTAGACGCTCACCAGACAAAGCAACGTGCTGATCGTAAGAAGCGTTCGCCACTATTAGACTATGACCGTACGATCTCTAAATCAATTCAGGCGGATAAGAAGAAAGAGAAGATGGCACGGAAGGGTGTTGCACAGTTCGGGGAACAAGCACAGCAATCAGTGGCCCCACTGCTGGTTGGGAATCAATATGGTTCAAACATGAGCATGCTAGATCAAATACTCGACGATGTGCAAATGGATCAGTTCGAAACATTCATTCATGAGAGCGGTCTATCTTGGGATCAAGTGCTCGGCATTGGAAATGTGCCATCTTTAGAGGAAGTTGATTAGTGGAAGAAGGAATATAAATATGGCAAGTGTCTATATAACCCAGCAAAGCTATATGAACTTGGTACACAAATGTACAAGTTACACGAGTGGTACAGGGGTGCGTGTGCTGGAGGAGAATATGACTGGATTGACGTCAAAGTCAGAGACCATCACTACTTCCATGGCAATGACGTCATATGGATCCAGTTTAATGAGTTACACCAGCTATGCCACAGGGACAGTCTAGACAAATCTCTCTTAAGCTGCTACTGTCTGTAAGTGATTCTTTCTTTTAATAATCTCACTCTAGCATATGTATATGTATAAGTAATAATTATGCTCACACTAGCTAGCGTGGACATATGCAGAATCATTATGCGAGACCTCAGACAGAAACGACAAGCGGATTGGTTTTATTGATCCGTATGTCGTATACAAGGACACAGTGACCCCTGATCCTAACAATCAGAGGCCGGCTGAAATGGAAAGGAACCTCCGGCGGTTCTTGTATAACCAAAGGGACAGAGGATCAATACTCTTCCCCTATAACATGGGGTAAAGTGTTGTTATCGTGTGCACATTTTATTTTACTTAGTCAATCCAGCATAATGATATATATATTGACTGATCTATAAACAAATACAGGGGTCATTGGATACTAATTGTCATTGAACTTGATAGTCAACATCTATATGTCTGGGACTCGTTGAGAAAACCGCGGACAGATTACCAAGATATGATAGACATGATCCAGAGGTAAATACTTCAATTCGATCTTTTAAATATTGATGCCTGCTCTTTTACTCTGCAATACCTAATTAATGATCCAATTATTGGGCAGGGCTTGGGCTTGGTTGGTCGAAAAACATCGTCCGAATCTGAAAGCACCACTTCCTGATCCTATTTTACTGAGGGCAAGTTGTACTAAGCTCCCCGCATCTTTACCTTATCATGATTCAGCTCACACGTAGCATGAGACAAGACTAATCTTTTTATATCTTAGAGTGGGTGGCCGTGCAGCCAAAAGGTACCAATTTATGTGGATACTATGTTTGTGAGTAAGTAACATGCATGTATATATAATAAATCCATATCTTGTTTATTTGTTGCTACTAAATAAATCTTATATATATTAATACCTTTTACCTTTAATTAATGCAAAATTGAAGGAGAATTATGTGAAGGATCAGGTGTTGGAGATGATCCTACTCAAAGGAATCCAAGAGACAATCGTCGGATTCATCAACGACCACGTCCTCCCGAAAGGCGCCGAGTTCTACTACAACCCTGCGTCACCATTGAGACCAAACCAGGACAAAAGCTTGTATGACATTAGTTAAGTGGCGGAAAAACATGCATGTATGGCCTTTAAGTGGCGGATGAACACTTAACTGTACAATGTTGTAAATTTTATGTGCATGTACATATATGTCACACCCGGTTTTAAGGACAAAACCATACATACACTATATGTGAAATAAAGGAGACAAATCTCACATATAGCCATAGATAAGTGTAATATCAAGAGACAAATGCTTAATATACATAACGCAATAGTATAAAATATACCTTAAAGAGCAACACAGCGGAAAGACAACTCCGAACATCAGGTGTAGACTTCACTCTAGGAACAAACTGACTGGTTGATCACAAGCCTAATAACTCCAGAGACTATCCTGAGGTGTGGGAAATAGCAAGAGTGAGTCCATGTCGAACTCAGCAAATATATCATGGGGTTCATGAGGCTCAAAAGGTTAGGCGCTGGTTTACTGCATTTAGTTTTTATTCATCATTTACTTAGCAAACTGAGTAGCAACAAGATAACCAAATTCCCATTATAAACCAATGATCAATTGTAATAAGAATAATGAAATAGCAATTAACATAAGCATAATAATATCAACCATGATAAACATGATATAGCAATGGTGAACATTTATTCTGTAAGAATCTCCAAGGCCGCCCGTGTCCGTGGGCACGGCTAGTATACTAGTTTTTAACTCTGCGAAGAGGTGTACACTTTCACTGTGAGTCATGACTTCCAAATGTATGGGGAGGCCATTTCCAAAACACCAGAAATCATATAAAGCCATTTAAAAGTTTGTCTAACAAGTTAAGGTCGCTAAGGATTCTCAATTGGAAAGCATGAACCTCCCTCCAAGGAACGACTTACAAAAGACTGCACCCACCTTGGCAGACAAGACCATACTAGACATGACCCCTCTTGCACCTTTCGGTAACCACTAACAAGCTAGAAAAGGTCTCTTAAGCAACTAGAGCTAGAGCCATATAGCCCTCACAGTTGTACTGTAAATCCCGGTTATCACTTACAGATAAGTCCTTACGGAGAGAAACTAGAGCAACATAAAAACAACATAATGCTCTAGCACCCTTTAACAACAATTAAATCATCTTAATGGGTGATTGTATAATTCATTAGTCATATTACAAGATCATTGTTTATTATTAAGCACTAGCAATAGCTACCCAATGCAAAACCCATAGGTGACAAGGAATCATGATATCAAAGCCTACTTTATAATCTATAGGTCATCAAGGAGGACACATGCATATGTATTATGATTATAGTAAATAGGATAACAAGGATGGTCCCATGTTATACTTGTCTTAAGCTCAGATCTTCTCTTAGTCCAAATCTTCAAAGAGTTACTTCTTGATCACCACGTAATAAACCTCACCGACTGGACATGATTGTAAATCACCACACAAACATCCATGCAATGACACACGAAGCAAACAATAGGACTAAATTAGAACAATACACTAAGCAATAAAAAGATTTGAAAACTAATCTACGTATTGCTATGAGCACACAGATGCGAAAAAACCGCTAATCGGAGCAACGGTTCGAAAGAAACGACTACCTAGACTTTTATATTATATTAATGAAAAAGCCTATATGCTTTATTTATGTTAGCTTAATGTTAATTCAGATTAATCAAAACATATTTAATTTCAAAAGCCAAGTTAAAGCTAATCATGTTTTATTTATAAATGTTGCAATATAATTTAACCGATTAATGTTTAACTTTGCAAAAGAGAGTCTACATGAACGTGTTTTATATGATCGTGTTTAAGCTAAATAAATTATAATAAAAACATATTTAAGTTGATTAATCAATTTAATATTCATTGAAAACACTATATTGCTTTTAATTAATTTAGAAAGCTAGATGCACATTAACCTTAATCAAGTTAATATTTAAATTCAAACAAAATATGTGACATATTAAACGTCGACACTAACACACATACTATATTATCGCGATTCTAACACAACAAAAAACGGGTAGAACGGAGAACAGGGATATGGCGTAGGGTTAAAGCTGTACACGTGACAGAGGTGCTGGATACTTTCTTCTAACAAGAAATAGTGAATTGATTAGAAAGGAAGAGTCATGCACTCACGGTGGTGGTTCTCGGTGGATACTGATTATTACTCCGCGCTGGCATAGAGGAACATGACGCTGGCTTACACTTGAAGAGCAACTAGACCAGCTCGAACGAGGTAGCTTGCTGGCTAGCATGCGAAGTGGAACATGGCACAAAAGGGAAAGGATAGGTGAGACGCTTCAGATAAGTAGCAGAATACGGACAGATAACGGGTGATGAGGCACGGCGCAAACGACTGAAGTACTCACCGACGACTATGGCAGCTCGGACAAGATGGGCATCGACGGTGTAGATGAGTACTCCTCCAATCAACACTAGACGTCAGCAGTGCCGGTCATGAAGACGTGTTGATGGTTGGACCAGAGGAACAGCCGGGAGTGGATCAGCGACATCGTCAGCTTCAGGTATAGCGAACGGGGCGATCAGCAACGGCGAGGAAAATTCCATTTACTACCTAGGTATTCCCAATCTAGGGGCTCCTCTTATGGTAGTTTTGGTGTGCTTTGCCCAAGGGTTGGTAAATATATATAAGGAGAAATATTGCGCACCTCTACATCAATTAGCAATATGGTACTAATTGATGTTACATCATCCGCCTCCACTAATAGGCCTAAATAAACATTTAAGCCCATTAGTAAATAAAGGCATGGGCCTTTGAGAGTTGGTGGAAAATTGGGCTTGGATTTTTTTCTAATTTTGAAATTAATTAATATCATGAAATAAAAATAATTCTAGAAAGTCTAGAATTACCATTTATATCACGAAAAATGCTCTGAAGCTTAGAAAAATCCCTGGAAAAATCCAGAAGGCAGATTGAAGGATCAAGAACTTAAATAAAATATTTGAAGCTCATGAGAAGTTGTTGGGACTTGGAAGATAAAGATTAAGGTGAAGGAGGTAGGAATTAAATTCCAGAAAGAAGATGGAAAATTCCTAGAGATAGATATTCGTCTCCTAAATGTATTTAAAAAATATTTTGCACATAGAAACACAAGGTGCGACCGGCATGAATGCAACAAACATGTTTCTACCTTAAGATAAATTTTAATTTAATGAAAATTTATTATTTCCCTATGTTTTTATGAGCACAAAAATACAAATTTAAATCATTTTAGATCTATTTTGAAAGGAGCAAATTTTAGGGTGTTACAATATATTATACATAAGTATAGCTCTATAATATATATAGTTTCGTAGTATATTTATGTGTAATAACGCTCGAAACTAAATTATAGGTCTAGCGTATACGTATATTAGCAGCGAAGAATACATTTGAAAACCTATTGTAATTGAAAAACCAAAATCAATAATGATTTGAATTGGAAACAAAAAAAAATAATCTTAAGTCCCGATTGGTAGTACCAACCGGGACTAAAAGGCCTGCGCCGTGGCCCAGACTGGCAAGCCTTTTAGTCCCGGTTGGTAATACCAACCGGGACTAAAGGTGGGACATTTAGTCTCGAACCCTTAGTCCCGGCTCTAGAGCCAGGATGAAAGGCTGTTTAGGCCTGGGACAAAAGGCCAACTCTGTAGTAGTGATACCTCACCAACCTCGTCCTCTCCCTCGTCAGTGTAGCCGGAAAGAGCACTTCCTCTCTATCACAATGCACCAACTGAGGATAATGCATCGCCAGGGTGAAACCCTACAAAGGTAATCAATTGGGTCCACACAAGGGCGGCTTTCTCCCTCTCCTCGTCCTCACTTCTCCTTTGACCGGGTCAACCTTGCTAGTGATCTCGTCAAAGTCATCCACCTTGGTACCATCACACTCAAGTACTCCAAGGCCTCATCAGAGTTGCCTACTTTAGGGATCAACACTGTGGTGGCCTGGGTCAATGTCTTGGTGGCCTGGTTCAATGCCCTAGCACCAGGATTGACATAGTGAGGGCCAAGGTCGACGCCGCTAACAAATGGGCCTCTAACCTAGTGGTTAGAGTACCTAAGTAGCATCTAGCTGGTCTAGGTTCGACTCCCCGTGAGAACGAATTAAACAGGTTTGGAATAAAAAATTATAAAAAAATAGGTTGGGGTTTTTCCTACTGACTTCGGTCAAAAAGGTCGACGCCCCATGAAGGCTGGGATTGAACACCCCGCATTTTGGTGGCTGCTTCTCCACCTATGATGGCAGTTTTTTTTGTTTTTTTTATCGAGGCAGGTTGCATCGTAGCGGCAATGAACATCAAATTTATATGGACCGTCAACTAGAGAGTAAGGTACCGTTTAGTTCCCAAGAATTTTGCCAAAATTTTCAGATTCCCCGTCACATCGAATCTTTAAACGCATGCATGAAACATTAAATATAGATAAAAAATAAAACTAATTACACAGTTTAGACGAAATGGACGAGACAAATCTTTTAAGCCTAATTAGACCATGATTGGACAATATTTGCCAAATAACAACGAAACTGCTACAGTAACATTTCGCCAAAATTTTCGCCAACTAAACAGCCCCTAAATATGGTTTAGCTGACTCTTTAAAATATTTTTGTAGCAGTGTAAAGTAGCAGAGCCAACACTAGAATAGATCCTATGCAAAGCTCTAGATGCCGATAGGATGATGTGTTTTAAAGCTTCCGGAAGAAGACACTGCCACTAAGGCCTAAGTGCGCGTCAGCGCTAGCTGGTGCCCGGGCCGACGCGACAACCTGGGCCTACCACTACCAGTGTATTAAAGGTTGGAGTAGCAAGTACTTATTTTGGATATTAAAAATCGCAGGTTAACCATAGGACAAGATCTATTATTCCCTGCATTTGGGGGTGTTTATATGCAAAAATTTTTGAAATTTGACTATTGTAGCACTTTCGTTTGTATTTGGTAATTAGTGTCCAATCATGAACTAATTTGGCTCAAAAGATTCGTCTCGTGATTTACAACCAAACTGTGCAATTAGTTATTTTTTTATCTATATTTAATGCTCCATGCATGTTTTCAAAGATTTGATGTGATAGGACGAAAAGTAAAAATTTAGAATTTTGAAGGCATCCAAACAAGGCCCTTCTCGAATGACCAATAATTAACACCACTCAAACTTTTGAAATAGACAAAGCTATTATAATCTATTTGCACCAAGCGTACTCAAGAAATCTTTAAGGTGCTCAAAAGCTCTAGGACTAATAGGGTATCCAATGCAAGTAGCTAGGCAAGTTTGGCACGGGCCCATCAAATCTAAACAACCGTTTAGTCTGATTAAACTTAAACGGGTAAATGAAGGTCACCCATATCGTTTAGGTCATAAATGATGAATTAAACAGTAGGACCATTTAAACCATTAAAAATCATCTAAACGATGCAAACATAATTTAGTTAAACATGATTAAATGACCTAATTGGTTGTTTATTAACTCACCATTTAGTCAATAGGAGAATTACAACTACCACATTTGGTACCCAACTAATGACATCATAAGTATATGAGGTGAAGTATGATTTAGTTTCTGTTCCAAAAAGTTATTTGGTTCAATTAATTTTTTACATGCATAAATATGCATACTTTCTATCGTATTTGACTTTTACATACATAAATATGTATATTTTATTGTTACTATATATACCAACGCCCTGTTCGCTTGGCTTATAAGCCGTACTTTTTCAGCGAGTGAACATTGTTTTTTTTTCACAATAAATCAGCGAACATTACTTTCAGCCATGGCTTATCAGCCAAGCGAACAGGGCGCAAACCATTTATAGGCTATTTAACAAGATGACTGAGTCTATCTAAGCAAATGTTTGCATCGTAGGATTAGGAATTAGCTTCTATACCATACTTAATGATATGGCAATATTTATTTTCTTAAGCCCCATACCTTGCAGTATACCTGTCCTTAGCTGAGAAGCTCGGAGGCACGGACCCCCTCTTGCTTAGCGTTGGTGGCAGGTAAAACAGTTATCCACTGCTGTGACGGGACGGAGGATGTGGTTGAGTGGGGATTTGCAGGGAGCATCACCTTCATACCAGTTAGTGAGGGAGTGTGGTCCTAAGAGAGCGTGCTCACAGGATCCAAAATTGTGCCCAATATCAGCCCCTGATGAGCATACCGCACATTAGCAAAAGCACTACACTATCACAAGCATATACCAAGCCCCTTTATGAGCATTTTAATAAAAAAAATAACGACAACAATGGAGAGCGACATGGAAAAGACACATCATTGGATGGGTGTGCTTGGGCTAGGAGATAGAGGGAAGAAGGGGTCTTAGGTTTTATACGTACTTTAGCTTGGAACCTGCCAAGTCTATCAAAACTGGCCAGCAATATTGCGCTACCACTACCAGTTCGTGCCACGGATTGACATAGGCATATCACTGTTGGGTTCTGATTTGAACCAATAGTGATACTCCCTGGATCAGTGTTGGGTTGTGGCTATACCCAACAGGAACATGTCAAGGCTGAAGCCGACAGTGATAGGTGGCTTTAATTTACTACCGGGTTAATATATAGGATCTCGATCGTTGTTCAGATTCTAGGCTTACAATTCAGCAGTGAAGCTGGATCATTGCCAATTCTAGCACACCGGGTGGAGATTGTTGGTTCTATAGTACTTACATCTCTATATATAAAGAAGACACAAGTATTTTTCTTAAAAAAAATCCTGACTTCTAAAGACTGCACCTATAATACCTTGTGCATTAGTGTTCTACGCAGTCTAATTCGTTCCTCAGGCTTTATGAGATTAGAACCACACCTTGCTAGTCAGCTAGTCTAAATAAATGTGGGACATACAGTTCATAAACCCTTGTTTTTCCAATGTTAGCACCGCCGGTTGACTAACTTTCTAGCGGCTATGATGAGCAATATTTTTATTCGTATCTCCTCTACAAACTTTATATATATGAAAAGAAGATTCGGTGTGAAATTAGAAATCTGATTGGGACCCCCACATGTAGAAACATTGGACCCAATAATGCAACCTCGGCAGACATAGACATGTACACAGACAATGAGACAGCACCTGCTGCGACCAAGAAGGATCAGAAGAGCTCACGGGCCAGAAAAAAGCCATAATTAAATCCATGATGTGAAGCACAAGCACTAGCCTGAGCCTGACTCCCTAGAAAATATTGCAAATCCCAGGTCATAAGGGTGTCCGCAGTGGCCTCCATCAAATCGCTAGAGACATGCACACAAATTGAGTAAAAAAGAGAAGCACCGAGAGGCAAACCATGTGAAGGAGAGAGAAAGAGAGGTAAACACAAGTTTTATGGAAAAACAGTGCGAGTCTAGCGTCTTGCTCGGCGCTAGAAAGAGAGGTAGACACAAGTTGATTTTTAATTTGAAACCTGAAACCCCATTGAGGACGCCCTTAGTTTGGGCCAGGAGCAACACCGACCACCGAGAGTACACATGCGCCCTCTCTCTCTCCCCCGTATATGCACCGACAACCTCCGTGTGGCTCAAATAGTACAGGCCACAGGATTCTCGTGTTGTTTTCACGAATCAAGCACACACATATTCAGAGAGCCTACAGAGACTATGTGGAGAAATCGCCTTATAAACGATTGTATATCAAAGACTTTTTATCATGTTTTTGTTTAGTGGTGTTGGACAATATAATCTAGTCTAGCTGGAAAAGCAGTGGCCTTTGATTTCCGTGTATTATTTGTTATCAAATTACCATAGTTGTTTGAAGATCCATTCAGATAGCATATGGTTTGGGAAGAAACGACGTTTATTTAGAAATTGGCTATACATGGAGTATACACAGCAATGCTTCCTTTCGTTTTAGTAGGGACAAGCGCATTATGTTAGTCTTGAGGATGCAGATTAGACGTAGTTACTCCGCGTGTCGTTGTATAAAGTTTCGCAGTCATTGTTGTACGGAGGAAAGCACGAGCTATGACTAAGAGCAAATGTAACAAAGGTTGTTAATAGACCTTATGTTGGGACAGAGGAGACAGAAGAGAAGTCAAATAAATTTGCACTCAGATGACACGTAAAAACCAAGAAACTTTGTGTGAGAAAAAAGTATCAACGGTAAGCCAAGTACCATATGTATAGACTGATAGATGGACTGTAAATATACATACAGCCAGTAAAACACTACTACCTCGGCTCCAAAAAGAATGCAATTCCAAGAGTCTTCTTGATTAAAGTGTAGAAGCAAATATATATGTAAAAATATTAAGATTTATATTGTCAAATAAGTATATTGTGAAAACATGTTTCATTTGGTAGAGTAGCAGGAGCCCTGCGCTCACCACCCGGGTTCAAAACCCGGCGCCCACCGTATTTCCGTGCAGCACATGGGAATGGGGACACTGCGCCCTAGTTCAAAAAAAAATGATGAATCTAATAATGAATCTAATGATCTAAATGCAGCACAATATCCTGGTACAGCGCTTAGTAGCAGCAATAATGCAAACATATTCGCTCTACTAGTAGTAGCCATGCATAATTAAGCTAGCGTCAACTCTTCTCTCCGATGCTCGTCGGTGAGTGCTATCCATGACCATGATGGCATTATGCCCTAGGCTCTGTCTCAGATGCCTCTCTCCACCGAACAAAGCTGAGGTGCCGGTGCTCCCTCTACTGTGTCTGTGTGAGAGCGTCTCCAAGAGTTTCTAAGAATTTTTTTTTCTAAAATCATGAAGTTTTCCAACACGCCAAAAAGTATTGGGAGAAATAAATAAGACTATCTCTAATAGTTTCTAATAATTCAATCCTAAAACATATAGGACAATTTACATCAGGAATCCTATATATACTATTTCTAAATTATCATAACCACTTTTATATATTTCTTTGTCTCTATACATTAGCATCAGGGACTCTTTCCTACTTTTTATTATTTTCCACGCCCTTCCACCTTCGATTTTTCTACGCATGGATATATCCACGCTTTCGGTGATTTTTTCTACGTGCCAAAAGATTCAGAGGTGGGATTGGTAACTCTTGGAGATGAGTTTTTTCTATTCTTGCCAAAAATCCTAGACTGAGAGGCTTTATTGGAAATCCTTAGATATGCTTAAAAAAGGCCGTGTGTTCGGAGTTTCTCTTTTGCTCGATCAATTTGCAGACATGTTTCTACGTTTTGTCGGCACTTTGCTTTTCGCGCGCTAGGTTGCTTCACTTTATATACTCATATCCTTGAAGAGCTAAAGCTGCAATGATGATAAGATAGTTGACTACATGCAGCGCGCATGCAGCGGTGCAGTACCAGAATAAAAAAGAAAATGAAAAGAACGAGGAATAAATCCTTGCTTTCCCAGCCACTCGGGTACGGTAACCGGTGCTGTTCATGCGGGCTTTCAGTCATTGTTCATGTGGTCCCACATACACATTGTTCATGCAGGTCTCTGTCACTGTTTACATCGGTCCCACATACACTGTTCACTTTTTTCTCACTTTTTTAAACTCCTCTTTTAAGCCGGCGCAGCGTAACGCGCCTGGTGCTAGTGCATTACATGGATGACTTTATGCTTGGTCCTGCCAAGATGCGGGTAGCACCAGCAGCAGGCGTCGTCATCGAGCTAGTGCCAGTCACACAGGCAATGCAACATGAACGGAGCTGACGTACGTACACGATGGATGAGTCGATGCGCACTCGCATATAGCACAATATCCTGCACCTATACAGCTTAGTACTGGCAACAAAGCAACAATAAAATAATGCACTATATATTGTAGCGATAAACCATCATCCGTTTGAGCTATTCAGCCAAATCAGCAGTCATTCAACAGTGTTTTTCTCTCACAATAAACCAGCGAATAGTATTTTCAACCACAATAAACCAGCGAAACGAACAGGCTGCATGCATGCATTAGGTAACTAGTGTCAACTCTTCTGACCCTCCTCTCCGACAGATGTTCTGTAGTACTACTTCAACGGTATTTTTCTCTCGTAAATTAGCGTAAGCATAGCATATGCTGAGTGGCAGCAGTGCTATCCGTGATGGGACTGTATATTAATTAGGCCCATGCTGTTTGGTCTGTTTGAACGAGCGAGGGACACCTTTAAAAAGATAATAATGCCTTCCTCTTGCCCAACGCCAACCGGCACTACAGTGTGCAGTCTGCTGGGCTTGGGAAGTGGACCATGTTCGCAGTCATCGTCGCAGTAATCATCAGCACGGCCGGGTCGAGTTCGGGTGGGTGGCGCCAAAACAAAAAAAATAAAACGATCTCTTTTCTGACCCAAGCTTTGGACTGAAAGTTGTGGCCCGTGTCCGTCCGTCCGTCCCTCCGTGAGGTAGAGCCCGACGACGGCCCGTGGGTCAACACGTACGGTAAGCTCGGCATGGAGGGAGCTCATGCTGAACGCGATCCTGTGTGCTCGCCGGCCGTTTGTTTTCCGCGACGGCGCAGGAGCGTGTGCCTCAGTGCTCAGGACCGGGAAATGCAAGGGTTAGGCATTGGGCCGTTGGGGAAGGAATACCATCTGCTCTGCTGGGCTTCTGCCGCATCCTGTTGTCGGTCAGACCAAAACTATGTCTTGGGCTGCTATATTTTGGGTTTTCATTTCTTGTTGGGCTATCAGGCCAACCCGCGGCCGCAGGGTAAAAATTCAGGCCCACGTGCAGAAAAGGGCCAGCTGCACTCACTCAACAGAGAGCGTTGAACTTGAACCGAGGCTCCAAAAACTTAATCTGTCGCACATACTTCCTCTGTCTCTTAAAAAAGAGTCATTCTTGTTTTTAAAAAATCAGCAACTTTTAACTTTGACCAAATATATTTAACAAAATATTAATATTTATGGTGCATAATTAGTATCATTAGGTGAATCGTTGAATATACTTTCATAATAAACTTTTTTCCCACACTTCTGCGCAGAGTTAAAAAAACTGGTATACTAGCCGTGCCCACGAATACGGGCAGCCTTAGAACATTTATAGATAGTTGATCACCATTGTTATATCATGCTTAATTACTGTTCTTATTATCATGCTCTTGTTAATACTAATCATTATCCTCATTACAATCGATCAATGGTTTATTATTGGGAATTGGTTTACCTTGATGCTACTCAATTGCTAATTATATAATGATTAAAAGCTAAATGCAGTCAAACAGTGTATAGCCTTTTGTGCCTCATGAACCCTGCGTTATACTTATGGAGTACGACATGTGCTCACTCTTGCTATTTTCAACACAACAGATGATGAGTACAACGAGGACTATCGAGATGACTACTAGGCTTGATGTCAACCAGTTAATAGTGTCCCTGTGTTTAGAGCTTCCGCGAGAGATTTATTATTAGTTGCTACATTTATTGTATAAGACTATGTGATAATATTCACTCGTTATGTAATAAGCACTGTGATGATACTTCTGTAATTTGTCTACTTGTGTGTGTGACTAATTCCTGGGGCGCACATGAGTCTTTTATGCATCCTATTTTATCCTTAAAAATGGGTGTAATAAATTGGTATCAGAGCCGTATTAACTGTAGGACGCAAGCCTAGTTAGAATGGTCGTTATGAGCGTCGTTGATTCACTTGTTTCATGCTTACAGCTTCATCCTTGTTAATCGCTAAAATTTCATTCTTCTTTTGTCTTATTCTATTGTGAAAATTTATTGATCCTATCTAATCTATATTTAAATCTTGTAGATGCCTCCTCATCCCCGCATGAACGTTGCATAGTACCTAGCTCACTTCAACCCCAACGAGCCCCGTGAGGAGGATGACCAAGAGCTTTCTGATGCTGAGTCCAGAGTGTGTGACACTCAGGAGGAGAATCCAGCTATGGGATGGACTACGAAGCTCCACTCCATGGTTCCAAAGACGGATGGTTTCTTCCATGACATGCTGACAAGGACGCTGGGTACCTACTACTGAGAATGGGAAGCTACGCTAGAGTACCGCTGCAAGGAGCACATGCATCCTCTAATGAACTCTTATTGGGAAACAGAGTTATGGGTCAAGTCTATAGATCCTACTACTAAGGTGTCCAAGGTGGAGTCCAAGCACATCACCCGAGTGAGCCGGGCAACTGCAGCACTAAGCATGGAAGATGTCGCTAACAATGCATTTGTCTTCTACCATGGTCTTCGCTCTGAAATAACGCAGAAAGGTGCGCTCAAGCACTTTCCGTGTTTTCTACATGACAAGAGCGTTTGGACCGTACCGCTTGCTGATGATTCATCCTTGACTCTTCAAGCCACTGTGGAGCTAGTTCGTGAGTTAGCACTTCATGAGGTGGATTTGAAGGACGAGCAGTTGAAGGAAAAGGAACTCAAGGAACAAGCATATAAGGAGATCGAAGCATATAAGGAGATCGACGACCTAAGAGCTGAATTAGGCCGTCCCAAGATTTATGAGAAGCTCAATTAAAAGTAAGAAGTCCCTATGTAATAAAAACAATATTAGTATTGTGAGTCAAGTTGAGTTTAGTGGTGTCGAATTTTAAAGTGTGTGGTGTGAGCAATGGTGTGTTTGATGGATTGTTATTATGTTAAATGTGTGATTTGGATCTTTGTAATGTGTGCTAGAGTTTTGTGGGCTGTCTACAAGTTCTATAGTTAAGGATATTAAGTTTTGATCATGAATAATTAGTTGGGTTTTGGTTATATTATGTTTCTGTCTTGTGCTGATTTCTGGAGTAGTCTGTGTTGTTTCTGTTATATCTCAAAACCCGTTCGTGAAAAATTTATGAAATTTTACTGGAAACAACTATACTTTTGTATCTTTCCGACCGCACAATAATCACTTTTTTATCCATTTTGAGCTAAGAGATATACCTGTTCCGCGTTAACGTTACTGCGCAGTTTGGAATTCTAGAACAGTTTTTTTAAGATCTATTTTAACTAATTTAATGATAGAATCTGGAAAAGTGTTATTAATGAAAGTCATAGATAATTTCATAAGTTTTCCAACCATGTAAAGATCATCTTTGTTGGACATTTGTAGCTCGAGATATGACAGTTTTACTGAACTACTGAAATTGAAAGTCGCCCAGAAAAATTCAGATTTACTTATCTCTTGTATATATCATCCTGGATAATACTGATATTTGTTTTCTGTGTTTTGGAAAACAGATGGCAGCCAGAGAAGGCAGAGGTCGTGGCAAGGGCAGGGGCTGTGGAGGTCCTAATCCACCCATCACTATGGAGGAACTCATGAACACATAGAACCAGATGATGCAAATGTTCATGCAACACATGCAGAACAACCCCCTGTAGGAGGACCGTGGCATGTCCAAGTGAGGGACAAGCGTGATGAATTCTTGAAAGGACGCCCTTCAGTGTTTACTCATGCTGCTGATCTGCTAGAGGCGGATGATTGGGTGCGAGTAGTGGAGAAATAGTTGAACATCGCTTAGTGTAATGATTTGAAAAAGGTGCTATATGCATCTGGCCAGCTACAGGGGGCAGCTCAGACCTGGTGGGAGTCATACCAATCTGCACGTCCTAACAATGCTCCTCCTATCACTTGGAACAATTTTGTTAGAGATTTCAAGGCACACCATATTCCAAATGGAGTGATAGAGCTGAAACAAGAGGAGTTCATGAACCTCAGGATGGGTCAGATGACTGTTAGTGAATACCATGATAAGTTCTCTCAGCTGGCTCGCTATGCTCCTAATGAAGTGAGAGAATATACTAACAAGCAACGTCTCTTTCTTAAGGGAATTTATTATGACCTCTGTCTACAGCTGAAGGGCAATAATTACGTAAATTTCCAGGAGCTAGTGAATAAGGCTATTGTGCTTGATAATGAGCACAGGGAGATGGATAGGAAGAGAAAGATGAAAGGACAAGGTTCAGGAAGCAATACCTGCCAGCGTACTAATCCTCAGCATAGCTTTCATCAGAAGTTCTAGGGACCAGTTAGCCAGTGGAATCGCAATCCAAGTCAGCAAATGGCTCAGAATTGGTAGAACAATCAGTCTCAGCAACATCCTCCCTACGAGCAGCGTCAGCAGTATCAGCAGAGTGGACATCAGACTTCTCGCATTGGGAATCCAAATGCTATTCCAATGAAGAACAATGCTCCCAACACGCCTACTAGATGCTACATCTGTGGTAAAGAGGGACATATGTCTTACCATTGTCCTGAGAAGTAGAACTAGGAGACCCCTCAGAGCCAGAAAAGCAACCAGAGGCAATCCGGCATTGGAAGGGTGAACCATGTGTCTTCAGATACTGCTCATGAGGCACCAGAAGTTATGATCGGTAAGTTCAATGTTCATTGTACTCCTATAACCATTCTTTTTTATTCTGGAGCTTCGTATACATTCATTTCCCACACTTTTGTTAGAACGCATGCCATACCCATGACGGTTATGAAAGAACCCCTCTTAGTAAACTCACCTAGAGGAACCATGCAAACTAATAATCGGTGTCTTCCAGTTAGTATGATTTTAAGAGGGGTAGAGTTTAAGACAACACCTATAGTATTGAGGACATCGGGTATTGATGTGATTTTAGGAATGGACTGGATGAAACAAAATCAGGTAGTGATTCAGTGTTAGTAGAAAGTAGTGGTTGTGAATGCACCTAATGGAGAGAAGATCAGTGTTGATGTAGCAGTGCAGAAGCAACAGACAACCTTAGTGAATCAGCTTGATGATGGTGCTAGCAAGGAGGATATAGTTGTTGATGAATACCCGGTTGTCTTTCCAGATGATTTGCTAGGTATGCCACTTGACCGAGACATTGAATTTCTTATTGAGTTATTACCTGGAACTGCACCTATAGCTAAACGACCATATAGAATGGGGGTAGATGAATTAGAAGAACTTAAGAAAGAAATTAAGAAGTTGTAGGATAAATGTTTTATTCGTCCTAGTTCTTCACCATGGGGTGCACCAGTTATCTTTGTTGATAAGAAAGATGGTGGTCAGAGGATGTGTGTAGATTATCGGTCACTTAATAAAGTTACTATTAAGAACAAGTACCCTTTGCCTAGAATTGATGACCTGTTTGATCAGTTGAGAGGTGCTTGTGTGTTTTCTAAAATTGATCTTCGTTCTGGTTATCATCAGTTGAAGATTCGGAATTCAGACATCCCAAAGACAGCTTTTACTATGAGGTATGGCTTGTATGAGTACATTGTCATGTCATTTGGTTTGACCCATGCACCAGCCTACTTTATGTCATGATGAATAAGATGTTTATGGAATATCTTGATAAGTTTGTGGTGGTATTTATGGATGATATACTAGTATTCTCCAAGACTGAGGAAGAGCATGCTGAACATCTGAGGTTGGTATTGCAGAAACTTAAAGAGCATAAGTTATATGCTAAGCGAAGTAAGTGTGAGTTCTGGTTAAAGGAAGTCTCTTTTCTTAGTCATGTTGTTTCTAGTGGTGGAATATCAGTGGATCCAGGCAAGGTGAAGGATGTATTGGATTGGAAACCACCTGTTGATGTTGGTCAGCTCGCAGTTTCTTAGGTTTGGCTGGATACTACAGATGGTTCATTGAAGGGTTTTCTAAACTTGCTAAGCCTATGACAGCTCTGTTAGAGAAGAATACCAAGTTTGTATGGTCTGATAAATGTCAAGCTAGTTTTGAAGAATTGAAGAAGAGATTGACTACAACACCTGTCTTGATATTGCCATATTTGAGTAAGAAGTTCTTTATTTATTGTGATGCTTCTCGTCAAGGTTTGGGATGTGTTCTTATGCAAGAAGGCAGAGTTATTGCTTATGCATCTAGGTAGTTGAGAAAGCATGAGCTGAATTATCCTACTCATGATCTAGAGTTAGCAGCTGTGGTTCATGCTCTGAAGATTTAGAGACACTATCTGATTGGGCATAAGAGTGATATATACACTGATCATAAAAGTTTGAAGTATATTTTCACTCAGTCTGATCTAAACCTGAGGCAACGCAGATGGTTGGAGTTGATCAAGGATTATGATATGGAGATACACTATCATCCTGGTAAAGCCAATGTTGTTGCAGATGCTCTTAGTAGAAGGAGTTATGCCATTGAGATGCAAGTGTCGTCTATGCCAAGTGAGTTGTGTGCTGAATTTGAACATCTAAATATGGGAATTGTTACTAATGCAGTAGAGTTGGTGATAGAACCTACACTAGAGCAAGAAATTCGCAAGGGTCAGTTGAAAGATGAGAAACTAAAGGAGATAGCAGAGAACGTAGTGATTAGTAAGGCACCAGGTTTTTGAGTAGATGACAATGGAACCCTTTGGTTTGGAAAGAGGTTGTGTGTACCTGAGGATCAGGCTATAAGGTAAGCAATTCTTCATGAAGCTCATGAGTCAGCTTATTCTATTCATCCTGGTAGTACTAAGATGTATCTGGATCTCAAGGAGAAGTATTAGTGGGTTGGATTAAAGCGAGATGTGGCTGAGTACGTGGCAGTGTGTAACACATGTCAGAGAGTGAAAGCTGAGCATCAGAGACCTGCAGGATTGTTGCAACCAATGAAGATTCCTGAATGTAAGTGTGAAGAAGTTGGTATGAATTTTATAGTAGGATTGACACGTACTCAGAAAGGTTATGACTCAATATGGGTTAAGTGGATAGATTAACTAAGGTTGCTCATTTTATACCGGTCAAGACTAATTACACTGTAGTAAAATTAGCTATGTTGTATATGGAGATGATCGTGTGTCTGCATGGAGTAGCAAAGAAGATCGTGTCTGACAGAGTACTCAATTTACATCTCACTTTTGGCAAACAGTACATGAATCATTGGGACAAAGTTAAATTTTAGTATAGCATATCATCCACAGACAGATGGGCAAACTGAAAGAACAAACTAGATACTAGAAGACATGTTGAGAGCTTGTGCATTGCAGTATGGAACTAGTTGGGATAAGAGTTTGCCTTATGCATAATTCTCCTACAACAACAGCTATCAACAGAGTCTTAAGATGGCATCGTTTGAAGCTTTGTATGGGCATAAATGTAGAACTCCATTGTTCTAGAACAGACTGGTGAATCATAGGTGTTTGGAATAGATGTGCTTAGACACGCAGAGGTTCAAGTGCGAGTGATCTGGGAGAATCTGAGAGTGGCACAATCTCATCAGAAGAGTTATGCTGACAACCGAAGAAGAGATTTGGCTTTTGAAGTGGGTGATTATGTCTACTTAAAGGTGTCACCTATGAGAAGTGTGAAGAGGTTCAATATGAAAGGAAAACTAGCACCAAGGTATGTTGGACCATTCAAAGTTATAGCCAGACGTGGTGAAGTTGCTTATCAATTAGAATTGTCTGAAAATTATCTGGTGTGCATGATGTGTTTCATGTTTCTCAACTTAAGAAGTGTTTGCGTGTGCCTGAGGAACAAGTACCTTTAGAGGAATTGACTGTTAAAGAGGAACTCACATATGAAGAGTTTCTGGTTAAGATTTTGGAGACTGCTGAGAGAGTTACTGGAAGCCGGGTGATTAAGATGTGTAAAGTTCAATGGAATCGGTATTCAGAGGCTGAGGCAACTTGGGAAAGAGAGGATGAACTGAGGAAATCATATCCGTAGCTGTTTAAGCAGTCTAATCTTGATGACGAGATTCTTTTAAGGGGGTAGAATTTGTAACACCCAAAAATTTCATTGTTTTTGAAATAGTTAAATTCGATTTACTATACAATTATTTGAGCATTGAATTATAGGAAAATAATATTCTTATTGAATTAAAATACAATATAAGGTTAGAGACATGTATGTGCATTTATGCTGCTGCATAGTATTTATTGTATTGAGTGGTTTTTAATTTAATTCAAGTCTGATTCAAAATTCTATTTGAAATGACCTTGGAAAATCTGGAAAAGAAAAGAAAAAGAAAATATTAAGGAAAAGGTTTTCCTTCCTCCTATTCGGCCTGGTGACCAAGCTGCTTCGTAGGCCAGCTCCCTTCCTCCTGAGTCCTCGCTAGTGGGCCGGCCCGGTTACCCGTTGAAGCAGCGGGCGCGCCCTCTCCTCCTCTGTCTCGCTGATGGCCAGGGCCCGCACGTCAGCTGTGTCGCCTTCCTCGCGCCGTGACTAAGCCAGAGATGAACACCGACCCGAGCCCAATTCCATCTCGCAAACTGTGGGATTTCTTTGCGAAATCGGATGCCCTGACCCCTTTATATGCCTGGTTAATTAGGATAGATAGCTATGGTGATTCAGTGTGTGCGTCTTTCTTCAAGTGTTGTCATGACGTTGTTCGTTTTGATGTGCACAGAGAATTTCAGTAGTAATGGCAACGGAGAGAGTGTGCTTCCAGCCTGCCACTACCAGTAGTGTTTTCTTCATGACCAGTCATGGTTACTGGTTGATTAAAATAACCAGACTATATTCTGAAAAGAACCAGCAAACAAGATGGAGGCACGAGAGATGCAATCACTAATAAGAACTAAACAAACAAATCCAGGGTGAAAGTGAAACCAAAGTTATTATTAGTTTTAGCAATAAAACACTACTCAGTACTAAGCAATTCAAGCAGTTTTAAGCAGTCTGTGTCGTTGCAGATTAACTAGTGCAGGTTGGATTGAGTTTATCTCTGAAGCCGATCACTTGGTCGGATCAAGGACATGCCCCGCGAACACGATCACCCCGGACCGCTCCTCCATGATGAAGAAGGTGAAGGGATGGTCGACGGTGAACTCGACGAGGTCAGGCGGTGGCCCACCTCCACCACGCAAGTGCACGGTCACTGCGGCTGCCTCGGTTCCCACCTCGTTCACCTTGACCACCGCCGTGTGCGCAACCTTGGACAGGAACGTCGGCCGCCGTGCAGCACCGGCGACTACTTCGTCCCCATCGTCCCCCTTGCACATGCCACGCAGGTCGGCGGCCTCCGGCGAGAACGGAAGCGAGAGACCCAGCCGACGGAGGTCGGCCTTGAGGTCACCCCAGCTGAAGGTGATCGCGAACTTGGGCAGCTCCAGCATGACAGGCCTCTCCTTCATCTCGGCCAAGATGCCGTACAGGAACGACGGCGACGAGGTGACAATGTCCACCATGGTCGAGAGGCCGTCGCGCGCGTCCGGGAGGAAGAAGAACATGGAGTACTGCGTGCCTTCGTTGGCCTCCGTCGACGGCGCCGTGGCCTTGGACTTTGCAGCTACCTGCCCGCGGCGGCGCTTGAGCTGGCCACTACCGGCGGGCTGCCCTCCACCGGACTCCACCGCCGCACCGCGCTTGTAAGGGAGCTTTAGGACCTTGAACCCATCCATGCAAGCGACGTCCAGCCACGTGAGGCCGCTCCACATGAACTCCGCCTCGGCGTGGTCTCCGTCGAGACGGTGGAACGTGCCCCGCATCGTGCGGTAGGGGTTGAATGGCTCCAGCCACGCGCCCTTGAAGTAGACGGCGTTGGCGAGCACGAGGTCGGTGTCGGCGTTGATGTCGCTGGTGGAGATGATGGATTCATAAGGTTGTCCGTCGCCTTCTTCACCCATGAGTTGATCATCTTCACAGCCGCCTCGGGGCTCGGGCTTCACGTACGTCGTACCATATTTGCATGTATGTGTTATTAGTGAACAACTTGCGTGATGGATCATAAAACATTTCGCAAAACAAATCCAATCGCGCGGAAAAATACATATGTATCCAATCTGTAGATCTCAACGTGGAAGGACATATGGAAGAAATGAAAGGACATGATTCCTAATATAAATGAATAAGAGATATTGAATTAGTCCGAGATTCCTAAATGGGAAAATACCTTTTAGAGTTAGATACTGCAAATGATTGCAAGATTCCTAATGCAAAATTACCTTTTAGAGTGAGATATTCGAAAATGATTGCAGAAAGCTAACAAATATACTATTATAAAACTCATTGATTTAGCAGTTTTTTTACAATTATTGGAAGAATATTTGTAAACGATGGCTTGCAATTTTCTCCATCTTACCCCGTACGTCCTAATAGAATGAATCAGGAATCTGATGTAAATCCATTCAACATCTATCTAGTTTAGATATTGATCATCTAAGAAGTACCAATGCAAGAGAAATGAAGTACAAATATATTCTGTTTTATTAAAGTGAAGCAGAAAAGTTTACCTCTCACACTTTTTTTAATTTTGCGCAACACATGGCATGGAACGAGGGAAAAAAAGCATCTAATCTGATCCACTAACCTCCTCGGTGAAGCTGACGGTCCTCGCCTCCGACTTGTAGGCCTCGGCGGCGACTTGGCGGAACGCGTCCGTGAGCCCGCCGCGGGCGGCGTCAACCCAGACGCCTCCGCCGAAGAGCACGCGCGGCCCGCCGGCGCCGGAGCGGTTGGCGAGGACACTGTCCGCGACGCGGCGGCCGAAGTCAGCGAGCTCCTCGGCCGACGGCGCGCCGAGGAAGGCGAGCAACTGTGCCAGCGTGGCGCCGCGCGCGCCCGCAGCGGTCAGTGCCAGTGCCGCGTGCATGGACACCGGCGAGAACGCGACGTTGTTGGCGGCGGCGGCGGAGCCCTCAGTACCAGGAGGCGGCGGCGCGAGGTGCTTGGCGAGGCGGAGCGCCAGGGCCGTCTGCCCGTCCCGGGCTGCGGTTGCGGCGTCGGTGGCGGCCATGGTTATCGAAATAGGAGACGAGGAGTCGTGCGCGCCGTTTGACGTGACCTTGCGACGTGTGCGATACCTGCGGACTATATAATGGGTTACGTGCAGTTTTTCTGAGATGCGAGGATATTTGGACATATAATAATATGCAGTATATTATTGTATTGATTGATTCTTGCCGTTAAATAAAAAATATTATATTCTGAAAATGAGTCGATCATCGGCTAAAATAAAATATACTCCTATAAATTGGCTATGTACTTAAGAAATCGCTTACGTATTGCAGAAACACTTTCTCGTCGTTCACAACCGTTGTTTTACGTTTGGAATGCATAATTTTACTACTTTGGCATACGAAATTACGTAATTTCTGCATTATTGTTATATTGTTATTAATGTGGGAGTCGGGCTGGCTCACCGCTAATGCTTTAGGAGCCGTGTGGTAGGTAGAGCTCCAGATTCCTTTAGAAATGTTTTGGTTACAGATTTTTCTAAAAAAATGTTTCAGGTGACAAATCAGAATCATTTTAGTAAACCATTTGCCTATAAGACTTGATTCTGTTTCCCAAATAAAAGATTAATTTTAAAAATCATATAAATAAAAATATGCTTAAAAAATATTGATCTTTTTTTGGCCTAATAACAACCTAAATGCAACCCATTTTGTTGCACTTACAAAAGGATAATAAATACAATAGAAACCGATTGCTAGTACATGTGACAGATGAGAATCAGAAACCAGCAAAACCAGCCCTAGGCCGTTTCTCTCGCGCAGGCTAAAAAGTCGGAATCTGTAGAAACGGTTTGAGGTACAAACATTTCAATGTTTCTACATTTGGCGCCGATTCTCTGATCCAAAACAAAAACCGAAATGTTTCGGTCGTCCAAACGGACCCATAGCATGCTCATCCTTCTCCTAGCGAGCTTCTCGTCTTCCTCCATGGATCGAGATAGATGTGCATGCGAAAACGTGCCTTATGGTACGGTTGAGAAAAAAAGATGCGCGGCATGAGTGAATGGGCGGCCCACAATGGAGGGCGAAGGTGCATGCACTAAGGTAATAACGTTGGCACGTCACGTGGTTAGGCTATCTGCACCGCGGTCCGCTACCACGTCCTGGGAGACTGATAGCGGAAAAACGGCCGCAGCGCTGTACACTACGCCGTCCGCTATCCAAGCGGACGACCGCTCGTGCGTTATATTTGGCGTCCCTGCAGGGTGTCCGCTACCGCGTGCGCGGGGCCCGCGCGTCCTCGCGCCTCCCGCCGCTCGCCGCTCGCCGTGTGGCACCGGGATAGAGAGAGAGAGAGAGAGCACGGAGCCTCGCCGGCATGGCGGCCTCGCGGGCGCGGCGGCGCCTCCTCCCACGAGCTCCTCCACCGGCGGCGCTGGCACCTTCCCCGGCGGCCGCGCGGAAGCAGAGGAGACGCCGCGCACCTTGCGCTCGGCTCCGGCGGGCGCGACCTCGCGGGCGGGTGTGGCAGCGGGGTTCCGCGTGCGCAACCTCGCAGGCGGGTGCGGCGGCGGGGTGCCGGCGGGCGCGACCTCGCCGGGCGGGCGTGTCTGGCATGATGGCGGGGCTCCGAACTCGAGCCCCAACCCCGCTGCGGCGCAGGTGAGCTCCGCCCCGGCCCAGACACGGCGTGGGGAGCTCCGTCCTGGCCCCGGCACGCCGCGACGTGATCTGCCCCGACCCCGGCATAGTGCGGCGAGCTCCGCCTCGTGCTGCGGTCGTCGCGGTCCTACTTGAGCTCGTGAATGGCGGCTCGCTGGACGTCGTCGCAGCCCTCTGGTGCCGGTGGGGCAACGTTCCCAGAGGCGGGGCTGCGCGGGAGCAGCGCCGCGGGCCGCGCAGCAGCGCCGCCGTGGGCCGCGCGGGAGCTCCGCTGCAGGAGAGACGCTGCGGGGATTGAGAGAGGGGGAGTGATGGGAAAGGGCCGGCGGAAGTGGGAGAGAGAGAGAGGAGGGAGGGAAGGAGAGAGAGGGGGTAGGGGATTTTTAATAAAAAAATCTTGACAAGTGGGTCCCACAGTGGATAGAGGATGATATAGAGTATGGATGGGTGCAGGAGAAAACAGTATAGAGGAGAGAATCTTGATGACTAGGCTGGAATATTTCTTTTAGATGATGAATATAGAGGATAACGAGTGCGGACAGTCTTATCGCAGTATAGTTCAAAGTGGGACCCAACAGACGGAAGAGGTCTCGACTATGCCGGTCAGAATTGAATGGTCTGCCCTTCCTCGTGCTAAATCTATCTATCTATCTATCTATCTATCTATCTATCTATCTATCTATCTATCTATACTATAAAAAAGCGAAAGAATTGAAAATAGTTTTTCACCCTAATATTTTCTACCGACCTTAATTCTTATCCCTTTGATTTACTTTAAAATTAGATCCAACGTATCTAAATCTCCCATCTTGATGTGACCAACAGGCCCGGCTGAAAAACCTGTCGACGTCCATGGCCACCACGCCCATGACAACAAGGGCCACGGCGCCGGTGAAGCCCCCAACACCGCGGCGATGCTGCAGCTACTTCCTTCTCCTCCCCTCCACCAGCCACCGCCGTAGCGTTGCGGCGTGGTCTACGAAGAAGAAGAACCCGTGGCTGGACCCGTTCGACGACGAGCCCGACGAGGACCTCGACTACCAGGGTATGTTCTCCGGCTGGAATTGCCCTGTGAACCTGTACGGGTTCCTGCGGTTCCCGCAGGGCTACAACCCGGAGCTGGATAGCCTGGTCTCCAAGGTCCGCAGCGACGTGCTCTTCTTCCCTGTGGTGTAGATGATCAAGGACCGGTATACCCCGGCGTGCTGGTCGACGTGGTGGCGTCGGCCAGGGGCAAGCAGGTGTATGAGATGTGCAAGAACGTCAGGTACGCCAACGTCTACGACCCCGACGACGACGACTGGCCGGAGCCCACCGAGTACACGTACGTGCTCGGCGTCCTAAAGGTACGTACGTACTTGTGCTATTCCTTGCATATGGAACAATTTCTCTGTTCTATGTCCTCTGTTTATGAGGTACTAACTCGAGTGGTTATCTATTTGATGAATGCAGATTTCCTGTAGTCCAATATTGTTGCTTTGGTTGGTAGATTTATTTTCTTTTATCTGGTAGTAGGTAGAGGAACTCCAACGACGGAATCACGGAAGCTTGCTAAAGAGGAAGGAACTGGAAGAATTTGTTCACTCAAGTCTGCTAAAGCATTGCCTATGGAGTCCAAGACTCCTAAAACTTCATGGTTGGTTCAAGAAAAAGTCAGGGAAAAAATTGAGGCTCTTCAAGCATATGCAGTTGATGCATGTGCCGACAGACAAAGAAGATTAGTAGGAAATGTAGTATATTAGGGCAGTCCAATGGGACATTAATTGTGGTTTCTATCTCTATTAAATACTCCCTCCATATAGAAAAAAATGACGTTTAGGACAACATTTAGCAAACCAAGGAGTGATTAATTAGAGTAGAGTTTTCCCTGTTTGCCCCTATTAAATACGGCTCAACGTGCATTCCATACGAGAAAGTTTCTTGGATCAACTGGTTAGCGCATGGAGGGGAGAGGCTAGCGACCCGAGTTCCGACTCCTTGCGCCCACAGTTTTGTTTTTTGCTGCATGCTTCATTTTGCATGGCGATGGGAGATTTTTTGCATGACACTGTTTTTGGTTGCATGGCGTCTTTTATTTCGGCTGGGAGCGAGGAGGGCGCCTTTGTGCACCGCTCGTTTTCAATTTTTTTGGCCTGAAACGTGTTTTTTTTTTCGGCCTAGCGCTCATTTGGAATAGGACCGACGTTTGGGTTACCCGAGGTTCTATTTATGCGCTTGCATCTACTACTCCACTCCGGCTTGCTTCTTTCAACATTCTTAGCTTGCTTCTTTCATGGCTTAGCTTGTTCATCTACTTCTTCCACTCTGACCGGCACAATGGCTGATTTCCTTCCTGCCTTTGATCTCAACGTTCGATTAGAAGACGCGAGAGGCGAGCGCGAGCGGCGGCGAGCTCGATCCATGGCGAGCGAGCGACGATGGCTTTTGCGAGTGGAGAGCAGCGAGGGCGATAGGCGAGCGGCCACGGCGCGGACGGGAATCGAGGAGAATTTACTGCAGCGTGGACGGGTCCCGTCTTCAATGCGCGTTAATCGAAGGAGTAGGGGTATTTGCGTCCAGATTAGTGTCCTTGGAGCCAGAACGACATCCTTTGCAAACTTGCCTACATCGCCAGAACGTCATTTTTTTTTGTTATACGGAGGGAGTAAGATACTAGCTAAGTAAAATACTGACATGACAGTTCAATTAATGAGGAAAGAGGAGGAAAGAAGAGGAAATCGTTTCTTTGGAGAGAAACCACGTCTTCCCTTGACCTGAGGCAGGAAGAAACGAAAAAATCAGCGTTGGGAAAAAACCACCGGTTTCTATCCACGGGCCGCTCGCTGCCATGGTCGCCTGCGTCGGTCGCGCTCACGCGCGCTGGCCCGCGCTGTCGTGGAACTCTCCTGCGCCGCCAGCCCGCCACGCTCGCTCTTGCCGCCGAGGAAGCTCGCTCGCGCGCTGCCGCACTGGCCTGCGCACCGCCGTGGGAGCTCGCCCGATCCGCTGCGCTCGCGCCGCTGCAGGAACTCGCCTGTGCCGCTACACTGGCTCGCCTCCACTACCTGAACTGGATCGACGAGACGAGATGTGTAGCAGCAGGCCTCCCCACCAGCAGCAAGGCGTCGGCGTGGATGCAATTGTTCGGTTGTATACTTGTATGCGAGGCGTGGATGCACTTGTATGCGTGCCTGCGTGCGTGATTGGAAGGGCTCCTCCCGTTCAAGCCGCGGCGCCGCGCCGGCCGCGCTCCCCCTTCGCGCAGGTCGCGCGCCCGCGCCGTCGCCGTGCCTCCGCCCCGGCAGCGCCACCGGCAGGCTGCGCTCGGGCGTGCCGCCGTGCTCACCTGCTGCCCGCGCTGGCTGCGCTCGGCCGCGCCGTGCTCACTCGCTGGCCGCGCTTGCCCGCTGTCCACGCTCGCCCGCGCTCGCTCGAGCCGCCGCGCTGGCCGCGCTCGCCTGCTGTCCACGCTCGCTGGAGCCGCCGCGCCGGCCGCGCTCGTGGTTCACGCCGGCCGCGCTCAGTGCTCGCGGGCCACGCTCGACGCTGCTTAGGACGAAGCATGTCGTCCGCACAGGCTCCTCCACGGTGCAGTGAGCATGAGCTCACGCGGTGCTGAGGATAGAGAAAGCAAAAAAAAAAGGGCACATTTATTAGCTCAAGAAACTAAAGGTGATTTCTATAGATGGTTTGTTGCTGATGTGGCCACTATGGAAAACGCGCGTAGTTTCAACCAGTCTACTATCTTTTTTTATACCATAAATAATTACCATGGTCTGTTTAATGTCCAGAAATGAGAAACCTAATTTATAATAATTAGCTTAATGAGTATTAATTTGCTCATAAAAGTTTGTAGTTCATACATATTTTTAATTTATACAATCTGTATTGAAAGAGGTTGTTAAGTTTTCCATAATTTGATGTTTGTGAAGTTGGTTTTTAATGTAATGCAGATTCTCAAAGTATGGGATTCATGAGGACATCATCAGCTGCTCTAAATGTTGGATAGTTCCTTGTGCATGTCAATCTCGACCTTTTCAGGTATGATATCAGACTTCTACCACGTGACTTGATGGTGGCGCCGAGAGGAGAGGGGACGAAGGTCAGAGCTGGAGAAGCGAGCCAAAACAAACTTTACAAATTACAATTGATGAAATATATTTTTTATCCTATAAATATTTCTTTTCATTTAGCACGAAGGATTATAATAAAAAATCTTCAAATAAATTTTTGTAGCTTCTATAAATATATAAGCGACTATTTTCTCGTTGCAGTTTCTGAAGAATGAGCCTTTATTGGCACTTAGCAAGGCTAATATGCAGCTTACTACTAGAAAACAATTGTTGGTAGTAGTGTTATTAAGTTGTTGAATTAATCGTGATTAGTCATGATTAGTTAGCCTTGTAGATGTATTTTTCATTGAGGATTGTAACTCGGTAGTTTGGAACCAATCCAAAGGCAGGTACTTGGTTCAGTCTCGTTATGTGGTGGTGAGTTTGAGAGGTTTTAGCCCAGTGTATACTCCAGCGACTTGGAGATCCCCCATAGAGTTCAAATTACCCCGGTGTATAACAACTTTCTGACAAGTGACAAGGGATAATTTGAGTAAAAGGAGACATGCAGAAGATACTACTTGTTTGTTTTGTTGTGAACATAAGATTGTGCATCATTTATTCTTCTCTTGTTGTCTGGCTAAGAATGTGTGGAATCATTCCGAAGTTCCTAGGGCTCAATATTGGAACTGATTTATGCGAATCTTTAGCTGCTAAGAAAAAACATGCTAACAACATATATTCTACACATATTCTTTAGAGTTTATGGAAGATACATAGTGCTTTATGTTTCCAGGGATCAAGCTTGATAGACGTGAAGGTGGTGATAAGAGGAGCTAAGGAGACGTGTTGTTAAAAGCTCCTACTCGGACCAGCTGGAGGCCCTTGAGCGTAGATTCCACAAGAAGCTAGAATTCATTGGACACAAGCCAGCCTAGGAATCCACAGCTCAAGAAAAATGCGAGGATTCTGATCTCAGTACTAGAGAGGGTCCAATCCATGGTATAGGCACGTGCATGCCGCACATGCATGTTCACTAGTTCAAGGAAAGTCTAATTTATGTCCCTTACCTATCGTGATCATCTAATTTTCCTCGAACTACAAAACCAATTTTTTAAATTCCTTAATTTTTAAAACTATTTTTTGCAACTTAGGTGATTTTGATATGGTTTTACTAATGTGGTGCCACGTTAGAGGGGGTAAATCACACTAAGCAGAATGTTTAGGGAGATATATTGGACAAGAAATATTTAAAAAACCCCCAAAAAGCATAGAAATATGATTTTAAAAATTATCCAAATATTTTTACATGGAAAAAATAATGCAATTAAAAACCCAAAAATCTAGTTTAATCTTAGAAAATTTGTTTACCTCGAAAAATTATAAAACTACTTCTAGTTTTTTTTTTCAAAAACCATGCTGTTACACATGGTTTTTTTTTCTTGAAAAAGCAGGAGAGTTGCGCTTCATTATATTAAGAAGAAAATACGGGATAAGAACCCAAACACCCACATACACACACTCTACAAACGCCAAACTTACTGTTACTCATGGTGCATAGCTTCAAATTGTTTAAACCTTGATGGGTCTATTTTTGTGCTTATTTGCTACTAAAATCTCTTGCTGTCGAATGCAATTAGTCGATGTGAATTGCCCGACTACGTAAAAGTACCAGGGAGCGTCATCAGGACTACGTATGTGCGATAGACATTGAGAACTCTGCCTGACACAACTTTCGTCCTTACTGTGCTAACTAGTATGAAAACACTACAAGCACAGTGTGATATAATTGCATATAAGATAATCTTGTTACGATTGTAAAGTTTTTGGCGCCTCGGTTCAACGCTCTCTCTTGAGTGAGTGCAACTGGCCCTTTTCTGGACGTGGACCTGAATTCTACCCTGCGGCCGCAGGCTGGGCTGATGGCCCAACAAGAAATAAAAAACCCAAAATGTAGCTGCTGCCTGCAGCCCATGACATACTTTCGGTCTGACTGACAACACACAAGAGCGCGTTGAGCACGAGGCACTCACAACGCGCGAACCATTATTGGCCTTGTTTAGATGACAAAGTTTGGAGGCAAACTTTGCATAGTAAGTGTTCCGTTACACTGTAGCAATTTTGTTTTTATTTGGTAATAATTGTCCAAATATTGATTAATTAGACTTAAAATGTTCGTCTCGCAAAGTACAACAAAACTGTGTAATTAGTTTTTGATTTTATCTATATTTAGTACTCCATATATGTGCCGGTATTTTGATGTGACGGGGAATAGGAATTCTGCATAGTGAATTTGGGAGGCAAACTTTGGAATCTAAACAAGGGCATTGTTTCTACCTGCATTAACTGTTCTGCCAGTTCAAATTTCTGCTAAAGTGGCAAAGGAGTTATTGGAGAGAGAAGGAAATCTGTAGAAACCGTTTCTTCTTTACACTCGTTGTCTACGTCAAAATCGAGACGTGATGAAACTATCAGTGTTGGGATGGATCCATGGTTTCCATCTGCATGCTCTTAGATCCAGTGCGCCCTCCCCTTCCCTCCCGTCGCCGCCGCCTTGCCCCGCTCGTCACTTCTATTCCGACTTATGCGCTGCCACTCAGCACCACCGCCTGCGGAACTGGCGGCCGCCTGGCGCCACAGCCTGCGGAGCTCGCGCCACCCCGCCCCGACTTGCTGCGTCCGCCTATAGAGCGTCCTTGAACACAGCCGGCTCCACGCCCACGCCTTGAACGGGAGGCCGGACGGGAAGAACTCCTGCACGCACATGCCTAGGAGGTGCCGACAGGTTCGACGCAGTCGTGGAGCTCGCGTTGCCAACGCTTGCCCCGTCGCAGCTTGCCGCACCCGCAGAGCATGTGGATGGGCCGCCCCACCTCGATGTTCGCAGTTATTGTCGAGACTGCAGTCATCGTCGCAGTAATCAGCAGGGCCGGGTCGAGTTTGGGTGGCCCGTGTCCGTCCGTCTGTGAGATAGATCCCGACGGACGGCCACGGGCCAACATAGTAGCCTGAGTACGACTCCTGCCAAAGCATCCCCGACAATGATCTGCTTGTACAAGCGAAGCTCGGCATCCATGGAGCTCAGACTACCCGCAGTGGGTACTCTAAAACGATACTCTAAAATTTTAGAGTATGAATATAGAGTAAAAACTGCTGCATTGGGTACTCTAAAACGATACTCTATCCTTTCTCTCACTCTATATTTAGAGTAGTACAGTGCTTACTCTATACTCTATAGTGGCGGGCCCCACTAGCTAAACAAAAGGGAAAATGCTATAACTCACAAACCAAAAATCCAAATTAAATTTTGATTGCACCATTAAATTCGTCTCAATAAATCCTTCAAAACTAGATCACATATGGATATATTTAGATAAAGTGACAAGTGGATCCCACACTGAATAGAGTGGATAGAGGATGATATAGAGGATGGATGTGTGCGGAAGAATTGAGTATAGAGGAGAGAATCTTGCTGACTAGGACGTATAGAGGATGAATATAGAGGTCCATGAGTGCGGGTAGAAACTATTCTTCACAATACAATTTTTTTTAATTTAGAGTTCAACCAATCATCCTCCCTCTCATTTTGGATCTTCTATGCCTCCCATAGAGATGGCCGCCCTGCACCCCGAGGGCCCATGTGGCGAGGGAGGGAGACGGAGATGAGATATGGGCCTGTTTAGTTTTCAGAAAATTTTGCAAAATTTTTCAGATTCCCCGTCATATCGAATCTTTGATTAAATATAGATAAAAATAAAACTAATTACACAGTTTAGACGAAATGGATGAGACGAATCTTTTAAGTCTAATTAGACTATAATTGGACAATATTTGCTAAATAACAAC
Source organism: Saccharum spontaneum (assembly GCA_022457205.1). Classification (NCBI taxonomy): domain Eukaryota; kingdom Viridiplantae; phylum Streptophyta; class Magnoliopsida; order Poales; family Poaceae; genus Saccharum; species Saccharum spontaneum. The sequence goes on from CM039595.1 coordinate 60,768,680, forward strand.
GAAAAAAAACTACAGTACCATTTTGCAAAATTTTTTACATCTAAACCGGCCCTATGTGAGCTCGCTCGCCGTGCGCAGAGGAGGGAGAGCGCGAGCCGGGTGTCAAGGCGGTCTGGCGCGGGGAGGAGGGCATCGAGGCCGGACTCCGCATCGCGACTGGTCCGCACCATCGTGCGCTCGTCGTGGGCGAGCGCGTGGGAACCAGGGGGCCGACGCCGGGGTGATGAGATAGATCCCGACCAGCACCAGCAGACTGCGCACTGGTGGTGATGAGATGACTCGCTAGCTCGTAGTGCTGGCAAAAGGAAAGTTGGAGAAGAGTTGACGCTACCTAATGGTTGGTTTATTGCTAGAATATTGCGTTATTGTTGATTTGTTGCTACTAAGAGCATCTCTAACAGTTTACCAAAATTCACTTAGCAAATATCGTGATTTGGCAACTCACTAAAATATATGACAAGTGAAAAAATAGACTCTCTCCAAGAATTTGCCATTTGGACTTGGTAAAATAAGAAGAGACCCGCTAAGCGAACGAAGAGCCCCGTTAAGAAACGAAAAGCCCCGCTAAGAAACGAAGAGCCCCGCTTAAATATGCACGTGAAGCCGGATGCGCGCTCGTGCTCAGCGCGCAAATATGCGCGTGGAGAGGGGAGATTTGCGAAGTTGCTAAAATTTGCTAAGTTGGATGCCAAACTGTTGGAGTACAGTTTTTTCTGTTTTACTAAAAATAGATGGATGACAAGTTGATTTGACAAATACTTGGAGATGTCCTGTAGCAGATATTGTTCTATGCGAGTGCGCATTATTGACTCATCATGTACGTCAGCTCCGTTACATGTTGCCTGTGTGAGTGTGACTGGCACTAGCTCGACTTATAGTCAACTATCTTATCATTATTACACCTTTGGCTCTTCAAGTACTATACGAGTATGTAAAGTGAAGCAACCTAGCGAAAAGCAAAGTGCCGACAAACCGTAGAAACATGTCTGCAAATTGATCGAGCAAAAGAGAAACTCCGAACACGAGGCCTTTTTTAAGCATCTCTAATTCCCAATAAAGCCTATCAATTTAGGATTTTTAGCAAGAATAGAAAAAACAAGAGTTACCAATCCCATCTCCTAATCTCTTTTGGCACATGAAAAAAATCACATAGCGCAGATATATCCCCACATAGAAGACGCACATAGGCCTATGAATCTAAGATGGAAGGGCGTGGGAAATAATAAAAAATAGGAAAGAGTACCTGATGCTAATATATAGAGAGAAATGATATATAAAAGTGGTTATGATAATTTAGAAACAGTACATGATTCCTGATGTAGAATTGTCTTCTACATTTTATAAGTGAATTATTGAAAAACTGTTGGAGATGGTCTTATTTATTCCACCTAATATATTTTGGTGTGTTGGAAAACTCGATGGTTTTGAAAAGAAATTCTTAGAAACTCTTGCAGATGCTCTCACACAGACACACACTACGCCACAAACGAACTTCCGCAGCATGGCCAAAACCGGGCCGGCAGTGGGCGTCCCGGTTGCTCGCTGCAGTAGTTCGGTGGCCGGCCACAGCCTGCCAGCAACCGAGGCGCCCGCTGCAGTTAAACCATTTACTGCAGCGGCGGTAAAAGTATTAACCGCAGCGGGCACGTTACGTCGCCCACTGCGGTAAATGGCGATTTACAGCAACAGGCTAATTACGTTGCCCGCTGCTGTAAAGTCTTCCAGCTTTTATATACGGCCGCCGCCGCCACCCCTTCTTCTCCACGGCTTCTCCTCTTCCAAATCGTGGGAGGGGAGGTTTTGCCCTAATTTTTGACCAAACCATCAAATTGAGTTTTAGAGCTTTGATTTGGGGGTGTAGGACACAACAAGAGGTACATAAACGCTCTCCAACCCCTCTTTTCCTCTCTTTTCCTCTCTTTCCTCACTTTTTAGTTCCTTTTGTCTTGTTCTAGATTTAGATCTAGATCCATGGTGTAGAGAGATGAAGCTTTCTTGTTTAGTCTAGATTCACCATGGATGCATAAAAGCACTCTCCCACCCCCTCTTTTTCTCTATTTCCTCACTTTTTAGTGCCTTTTGGTCAATGCTCTCTCTTTTTCTTGATTTTGGATGTAGATCATCAATTTTTTTTCTAATTCTTCTCTATTTTGCTGCTTGTGTCGTGTACAGCTATGATGGACAGGTCCGAATGGATGTACAAGATCGATAGAGTGCTCGATCCTCGGTACCTCGCTGAGTTGAGGAAGTTCATGGCCGCGAAAGCTCACCGTGAGAGTCGGAAGCGGACGACAACCATATGTCCATGTGACAAATGCGAAAACCTGAAAGGCTACCCAGATGGCGTGGTGCAATCTCATTTGATTGTGCACGGTTTTATGGAGGGTTACACGGTCTAGACTTCCCACGGCGAAAGGCTCGATGCAAGTGGCGGTGCATCTGGAGTGAGCTTGTCGACGACGACGGTGAACCAAGATCCTGTTCGACCACATGTGCCACCTTCGGCAGCAGCTGCGCCAGCCGTTGACGATGATGCTCGTGATTACATCACGGTGGACGAACTACTCCAGGCCATGCAAGATGGCGCCGATGGCAGTGACGATGGTCATGAGGCTACTTTGAGGGAACAAGAGGATGTGCAGCTGTTTGAGGACCTGGTGAACCACATCAACGAGGACAACGTCGTGTTTGGCAGCCTGAAGTGGTTGGAGAATTTCAGAGAGATGAAGCAGGCGGCAATTGATCCTCTATATCAGGACGGCGGGAAATGTCCGGATGGGTGCATGGTGCTCCGTTTCAACCTCCAGCTGCTGATGCTGAAGGCCCGGCATGGTTGGTCGGACAATAGCTTCAACGAGGTGTTAAGTTACCTTGCTACCACGTACCCAACAGGTGGTAACAAGGTGCAGGCCAATACCTATCGGGTGAAGAAGCTGATTCAGCCAGTGGCGATGAAAGTTAGAAAGTTTGATGCCTTCCCTAACCACTGCATCATATATCGGGGCGAGAAGTATGAGAAGTTGACCAATTGTCCACACTGTGGCGTCAGTCGGTATAGGAGGAATGCCGGCTATCGCGTGGATGACGACGACGAAGTCGTGCGGGGTACCGGTGGTCCGAAGAAGAAGAAGAAGAAGAAGAAGAAGAAGAAGAAGAAGAAGAAGAAGAAGAAGAAGAAGGGGGCTAAGAAGGGGGCCAAGCAGATCTTGGCTCAATAGGACGAGGAAGAAGAGGGTTACACGCGGAGGAAAAGCCCTATGCTGTCAGTGTGGTACTTGCCCGTGGTTGACTGCCTGCGTGCACTATTTGGGAACCCAGAGGATGCGAAGCTCATGTCTTGGCATGCATCACCTGATCGGGTCAAGGATGATGGCAAGCTGCGGCACCCCTACGATGGCCAGCAGTGGAAGGATTTTGACAATGCCTACCCCGCGTTTCACAACGAGCCCAGGCACGTCCGGTTCGCGTTGAGTACCGACGGGATGAACCCGTTCGGTGAGCTTAGCAGCTCTCACAGTACTTGGTCGGTCGTCCTCACCATATACAACCTACCTCCCCATCTGTGTTAGAAGCGCAAGTACCTCCTGCTCACCATGCTTATCTCAGGTCCGAGGCAGCCCGACAACGATATAGATGTGCTCCTAGAGCCGATCATGGAGGAGATGCAGATGCTATTCAATGTTGGGGGCCAGATTGTGGATGCGTCCTGGAAGGAGAAGTTCACCCTAAGAGCCATCATCTTTGTCACCATCACCGATTACCCCGGTCTCTTCTCACTGTCAGGGCAGATCAAAGGAAAGACCGGCTACATAATGTGCATCGACGGGATCTGCTACACTTACCACAAGGGATCCATCAATACGGTGTACACAAGGTAGGTAGTTCCTTGGGGTGAAGCACAGGTATAGAAAAAGTGCCATGAACCAATACTTTGACAACTAGGATGAGCCACAGCGTCAACCACCGGCGTAGACTAAGTGGGGGCCAAAGGTGTATGAGATGGTGAAGGATATGGATTAGATCGAGTTTGGCAAGAAAAAGAAGCCACCAGAGGAGGGGACAAAGCAGACCAGGAAGCGAAAGCAGGACACGACGGAGGAAGCACCGCCTGTGGTCCCCGCCGTCCCTTTCAAGAAGAAGTCGATTTTCTTTAAGTACCTGTCGTACTGGAAAACACTGCAATCACCCCATGCCATCGACTGCATGCACCTCGAGAAGAATGTGTTCGAAAGCACGATCGGTACCCTGCTCAACATCCTGGGCAAGACAAAGGATAGTCTCAAGGCACAGACAGATCTTGTCAACATGGACATTAGGCACGACATTCACCCGGGAAAGCCTTAGAACAGTAAAGTCGATAACCCAGTGGCGGCCTACAACCTAACAACTGACGAGAGGACGACCTTTTGCAAATTGGCGAGGGGTATCAAGGTGCCGACCGGATTCTCTTCCAACATCAAGAGCTTGGTCTCCATGAAAGACCTCACAATGAGCGGCTACAACTCACACGACTGCCATGTCATGCTGACGGTGTTCCTTCCAATATTGATCAGGGCTATCGGTTCAGAGTACGTGAAGATGGTGATTACACGGATGTCGTACATCTTTAATTGCATCACTTAGAAGGTCATCGATAAGGCTAAGCTGCCTGCCCTGAAGGAGTTCGTCGTGGAGACCCTATGCCAGATGGAGATGTTATTTCCACCACCTTACTTTGACATGATGCCACACCTGATGGTTCACATGGTTGACTAGATCGAGCAACTAGGCCCCGTATACCTACACTAGATGTGGACGTACAAGTGGTTCATGTCCACCCTCAACAGATACGTCCATAACCGTGCTTACCCGGAGGGCTCTATGATCGAGGCATACACTACCGAGGAGTCCGTCAACTGGTGCATGAGGTACATAAAAGATGCGAGGGCGATTGGGCTGCTTGTCCACCAGCACGAGGGCAGAACTGCGGGGGTAGGGTGCACGGGCCGAAAAGTATGCACCGATATACCAAATAAAGAGGTGGAACAAGCTCATTACAGCATCCTCCATAACTTGGTGAGCGTAGACAAATACGTTGAGAAGCACCTGGAATAGATCCGCACCGCTCATGATGGAAAGCACACAGAGGCATGGGTCTAGAAAGAGCACAAGAGAAGTTGTTGACGATAGTTAACTATCATTTTTAACCGTCAACTTAAATAAAAGAATGCTATAAAATTAAGAATGCTATAAAATTAATTACCACCATAGACTAGGTGTTTAACTGACAGAATTTTATGAGTTTTGGTGAATATCTATTTCTGCAGGGTGCCAGCTAAAAATAATCAAAGATGGCCCACATGTCAGGTTTACATAGAGAGAAAGGACCACGTATGGAAAAAGTATAATCTAGAAGGTTCAAGAAGCCGAACCCTAGGAGGTGGGACCCACCTGTCACTGTGATAGGGGTGGGCGCCCAGCCCCAGGGGCGGCCGCCCAGCCCTGAGAGCCAATCACCTTCCACCTCGCGGATCCTGCCTCCACCGCCTTTGAGGATGAATAAAAATCGTTGATCAAGGTCGGTTTGATCCGAGGGCTGTGGTGCTTCCTAGAGGGCTATATAAGCAAGGCCCCTGGCCCCTAGAGTAGAGAGTTTAGAAACCCTAATTCATATTTTCCAGAGAGAATTCACTTGAGAGGGGTCCCTTGAATGGATCTTTCTCTAGGGCACATACAAGAGAGTTTAGCTTTGTAGTCTCTATGTGAGATTAGAGTTATTTTTCTAGATTGAGAGAGTTAGAGTGGAGGTAGAAGATTGGAGGAAGCCTAGCCTGTCGGTGTCTCCTCTCCAAGCTTGTATCTACGGGGTCAAGTCTCCTAACCCGAGGCTTAGTTCTAGGATTCTTTGGCAATTCAACTTCTAATACTAAGTAAGTACATTGTTATTATTGTTCTTTGGTTTACGTGTTTACTTTATTCGCTTCGCGTAGGGAATAGAGTAATCATTCGTAGCATAAGCGTAGTGCTTGGGCTAGGAATACTCGTGGATATCCCCTATTTGGCCGGATTAGTGAGTAGTAGCGTGGGACGTGACAATCCCATTATTACCATTGGAGTCTCCTCCCGTCAAAAGGTTTGGTAGGATTTAAGTACCCTGGTTAAGCATCCTCTGTGGTGTCTCTTTTCCATCGGTATTTCCCCTAAGACCAATAGTATCATAGCTTGCCATAGGTTGGAACCAGACTGTCATCGTAGTTCTCTCTAATCGCTTATATCTTCACCACCTTGTAGTGCGGCCCAAGGATAATAGTAAAGACTAGGCTAGTCATCGCACGCTTTCTCCTTGCGGATAAAACAAATACGATACTCTAGACTTATCTCCCGGGTGAAGTGCTCACCGATATCCGTGCGCTTGTGGATTATTTTTCTTGAATTCCTTCGTGTGCGTATCTAATATCAATAGAAGTTTCCTAGACTTGCTCAAAGTGCAACAAATACCTCTTGAAGGATGCCCTCCTGAAGATCCAGAGACCGTTAAGAAGCTTGCACGAGGCCCGTCCAGCCATGTCATCACTTGGCAAGGGTATGACGTCAAGGGCTATAGGTTCCACACAAAAGACAAGGACAACAAGAGCGTGGCATAGAACATCAATGTTCGATACGAAAGTCAAGGGCTACAGTTCTATGGGCAGATCGAAGAAATATGGGAGCTTGACTATGGCAAAAACTTACGCATAACCGCCTTTCGGTGCCACTGGGTCAACCCGAATTTAGTTATGGTGGACAATTATGGGCTAACCACGGTGAACTTAAAAAGTATTGGCTACAAAGACGATCAGTGGGTACTAGCAACTAATGTCGCGCAAGTGGCCTACTATATCTATCCAGAGGACACAAAGGGGCACGTGGTTGTGTCAGGAAAGCAGCGGATCGTGGGAGCTGATGGGGTCCAAAGCCCCGAACAGTACAACAACTAATCAGAGCTCCAGCTTTTCACCGATCATCCAAAGAAGATCAAGATCATCGAGGTCAGTTGCAACAAGAGCGGTCTGAATCCATGGGCCCACACCGACGGTGAGAAGCGGACCGTGAAAGTGCCTGCACCAAAATGAGATAATGTAATAATGTGTCCAAAGTACTGTATTGAGTGTTGTGATAATGTAATAACATGGAACCCATATGTATCCCATGACATCATTTTGAATTAAGTGTTGTGGTAATGTAATAACATGGAACCCATATACATCTTGACATCATTTTTGTATTAAGTGTTGCGATCTACTACTCTCTACTCTACGTCCTGTCTACTGACACTGTCTCAAATGGAAAATGCCCTGTGTAAAGATTGTAGATCTTGATGAGTTTAATAAAATTGGTATTCAAAAGTTTTTCATCTGAGGTCATTTAGACTCTCGTTTGACCAAGTTTGACCAAGTCAAAGTTTGAATTTTAAAGAAAATGACATTTCCAATCAAGTATTTGAAGCCCGAAATGGTTTGATCTTGAATAGTCATGAAAACCAAGTTTGCTAATCTCATCAAGATCTACATAAGTTGTTTTGGTCAACTTTTCATTTGACAAAGTTTGGATGGTTCAAATTTTGAATTTTGAAATTTTTACACCTCAAACCCAGGTTTCAAAACCCTAGATGGTCTCAAATTGAAAACTAATGAATACCAACTTTGATAGACTCATCAAGATCTATATTTGATATATAGGTCATTTTTACATTTGAGAAAGTGTTAGGAAAGTTTAGTTGAAAAATGGCCAATCTCTCCTATAGTTTCATAAACTCTATGTGAGATTCATGATTTTGTGACTAGTGTTTACTGACACTTTCTCAAATGGAAAAATGTCCTATGTAAAGATTGTAGATCTTGATGAGTTCAACACACTTGGTATTCAAAAGTTTTTCATCTAGGGTCATTTAGTCTCTCATTTTAACAAATTTGACCAAGTCAATTTTTTTATTTAAAAAAATAGAAATTATTAACCGCAGCGGGCTGCCTAAGTTGCCTGCTGCGGTAAACAATTTCAGTATTGCCCACTGCGGTAAACAGTTTCCATAGCGGGCAACCTATATAATCCGGGCCACCTCCCTTGAGAGTTTCTAAGTCCTTCCCGCGGTGAATTTCGACCCCGAAGGGCTGCCAGATTTTTGAATCATGCCGCTACCATCGCCATCGCCACCGCCGAGCTCCTCCTCCATCGCCGCTGTTGACCTCCTGCTCCGCCCACCCCCATCCTCTTCTCCCGCTTATGGGCTTGCCTTACACGTGGTCCGGCAGCCGGGTGAGGAACCCTAGCTCCTCCTCCGCCTCCAGGGGGAAACCCTAGCTCCTCCGCTGCCAGGCCGCCATCGCCGCCACTGCCCCGTCATCCTCCAACATCCCTGTCCTCCTCCACCGTCCCTGTCCTCCTCCCCCGTCCCTGTCCCCACCCCCGTCTTCGTCACGAGTGCGGCGCCGTCCTCCGCCGCCACCGCCGTACACTGAGGAGCTCCGCTAGGAGCCCGAGCGGCCACCACCCGCCGTTGTTCTCTGACGCACCTGGGAGCCCTAGCTAGGACCCCACTCCACCGTGCACCATTCTCCGAGCAGCTTGGCTAAGAGCTCGGGCCACCGTGACTCCGTCGATGACCTCCAGCCGTGCGCTGTTCTTCGAGGAGCTCTGCTAGGAGCTCGGGTCGCTGTCCATGTCCTAGCTCGTCCACGAATTTAGGATCGGCCATCTACTCCTCCTCCCCCACCAAGCGTATGAATTCTTGCCATTGATGTCATATTTGAGATGAGTTCGATGCCTGTGATGCCAATTTGAGATGAGTTCATTGCCTGTGATGCCAATTTGAGATGAGTTCTGAGCATTGCCACTGCCAATGATGAGTTATGAGCACTGCCATGCTTTTTTAGTTGAAATGCTGCCTATGATGCAATTTTATTTTGTTCTAAGCATATGCCAATGCTAATGATGAGTTATAGATGAATTTTGTTCTAAGCATGCCACTATCAAAAACCATCCATGTTTAATCCTCCATTGAGGCTAGCTCCATGTGATTGGTGTTAACTGAATGATGAACTGTTTGAGATTAATTGATGCTATTTGAGCTTAGCAGAATTTTTGAACTTAGCTGAATTTTTTTAAACTTAACTAATGCTATATGAGCTTAGCTGAATTTTTGAACTTAACTGATCCACTGATGCTATCTGAGCAAATTGGACGACGATGTTTCATCCCCTGTTTCCAGTTGGGCGAAGATGTTTCGTCCCCTGTTTTGAATTCTCCACTATCATTTTGAATTGTCCACTGTCATTTTGAATTGTCCCCTGTCCCTGTCCACTGTCATTTTGAGATTTGAGCATTGCTACTGTCTTACTACTCTTACTATGCTACACTGTGTATTACGCCATGTCTACTACTTTTCTGTCTACTGTTTGTGTATTATGCCATGTATACTACTTTTCTGTCTACTGTCTACTACTCTACTATGCAATGCTTAACTCTGAATATCTGAATCTATCTACTATCAATGCTTAACTGCATTGTCCTCTAAACTGTCTACTGTCTACTACTAAACTTAACTACATTGTCCTCTAAACTGAATTTGAGCCTAACTGTCTAGTACTGAACTCTGCTGAACCACCGAACTGAATTTTGAAATGTCCTCTACTGATGAACCTTTTCGAACTTCTAAGTTGAGGCAGTGGCATATGTAATGATGTAAACCCTTTTATGCTGAGGCAGCGGCGATGATGATTGAATTGCCCCCTACTTGTATGCTATTAGACTAGGATGGCTTGTATACCATATACAAGCAACCAGTGTAGTAGCGACGTGATGACAATGGGGCAAATCTGAGCCAACATTTTACTTGTTCACTTTTTGTATTCTTGTGCAGTTTGTTTCTTATCTTATATAGTTATGTCTATACATAACTGAGATAGCTGTTCTTCGTAGCTTTGAAATGAAGGACGAGGGATGGCGCTCACCTACCCCTAGTTCCTCTTCAACCTCATTGGAGAGCGAAGTGTCCGTGACCCCGCAGCCAAAGAAGCGTCGCACAGAGGAGGACGATGACCTGACCTGGGGACCGAGGCTAGACGTAGCCGAAAGTGCATTGTAGTCTCCAAACCGAGATAGCATTGAGCAAGAGGTACTTGTAGCAACAAAGGAGCTTTTTGCCACTTTTGAAAAGCGTGTGAAATAATGAATGCTTGTTCCTCTCAGCAATAGATCCCGTCATGCACTCGGATGTTGGAGTTTGGTCAAGTCAGGGAAGAACAACAAGCTATCCAAGTTAGGGAAGAAGAAGCCCCCACCCCCTCCATGGGAACCTCGACATTGAAGTCTAAGGGCAAGAAGCAACAAGGTCCTAAGCGGAGGAGGAGGGAACACGAGAGGCACAAGGTGGACATGAGCGCTGAAGTCCACGAGATAACTGAGGTGGGGCCTATGGGAGAGCCGACGAAGCCGAAGGAGGTCCTTGCCATGTTCAGCAACCAGGTCGCGGTCATTACCAGGGACAAGGTGGAGATCACTTGGGAGAACTGGAACATTGTCCCAGAGGCGTACAAGGAGCTTAGCTAGACTATGGTGAAAGCGAAGTTCAACTATCCTGAGGATGCCGATTTGGTCAAGTGCAGGGATTGGGTCTTGCACGTGGCGGGGACATCGCTCTGGAACTTCAAGTCAATGCTGACTAGAGATTGATTGAAGAAGGAGAAGAATCCATGTGGCAAGTACACTATGATCAAGGATGATCAGTGGGAGGCTTTCAAAAAAATGAGAATGACAAAAGAAGCGAAGGAAAAGAGGGCCAAGTACAACGCGCTCGTGAAGATGAACAAGTATCCCCACCACTTGGGCGTGACTGGGTTTGCCAGTAAGAGGGAAGAGTGGAAAAGGCAAGAAGAAGCTAGAAGAGCGGCCAGGGAACTAGATCCATACAAGGGCATCGCACTTAGGGCCAAGGACTTCCTCAGAGCTTGAATTCCAAAGAAGCTCAAGGAGGGCATGACCAAGTTCAACGAGCCTAGGTTCGAGGAGGTGGAGAAGGCTCTCATCGAGGCCTCCAAGGACAGCGGGAGCTTCGAGGTTCGCAGGGGTCACGATCTGTTTACCGAGGTCCTAGGAACCCCCGAGCACCGCGGACGCATACGTGGAGTGCAGTCCAGGATGAGCTGGAGCGCGGTGTTGTCATGGCAATCCGATGCTTCCTTGTTCAAGTCAAGGCAGAGGTACAAGGATGAAATCTATAAAAAACGCTATGATCAAGGCATGTCCGATATGATCAAAAGCTCGATAAAGGATGCCTTCACGAGCAACGATCTAGAGATGTTGGTGATGAGGACACATATGTTACGCTAGGCTGGCGTACCCATGCCTTTAGCTCCACAAGGGCAGATGGTGCCTCTGCTCGAGGATCGCCCAAGGCGGCCGATCGATGAGATCGAGAAGTTGAGCACGTGCAGCTCACAGTTCCGTTTGGCAGGAGCAAGAAGATTGTTGTGGCCGAGGGAGTTGTACATCCGCACACCTATGCCCCAAAAGTGTACCAAGGCTGGATCCCGGACAACTACACCATCGTGACCCCAACTTGGATTCACCTAGATCATTATGAGTACGAAATAGATCTTCCCGATATACAACTAGTCAGAATCCTTGCAGCCACGGAATGTGAAGAAATCTTGTGGTGCAAGGACGTCATTGAGATCATGGAGGCCACGCCGACTTCGACACCAACCTCGGCTGCAGGATCTTGTCCCCCAAAGGGCGATCCGGGCGACGATGACGAAGGCAAGGATGACAATGGTAGCAAGGGTTCACCTCCAGGCATGAACCCTCCCCCTCCTCAGGACAGTCTGCCTCTAGGCCCGACAAATGAGGCGGGGGGTTCAGGGTCACCACCGGGGGGCAAGACGACGCCGGAAAGCCAGCCGAGCACGAGCGCGCCACCTCCACCTCCCGACACTGAGCCTACGGGGCCGACTGGTGGACAAGGATGTACGGAGGGGGAACCGGGGACGCAGACACCGTCTGCTGCAGCAAGCCAACCAGGAGGATCGGAGGCAAGCACGGACATGATCACCACACAGCTCCCGTACACGATTACGTTCGAAAGGTACGTTACAGTCGAGCATAACATTCAATTCTCATTTCTACCCCATAAAATGATACTAACACTTCTATCCCTGTTTTTTCAGGCTAGCTGATGATCCTCACCATCTATTTCCCTTGTCGGATGACTGTCCCGGCCACTACGAGTGTGGCAAGTTCTTGTTAACTAAGTAGCAGCTGCTCGAAGAAAACAAGTGGGATACAAGGAAGTTCCATCTGTGGTACATGGAGGCGTCAAAAAGAGGAATGACAAGTTTCAACGTCAAGATTCCCGTAGAGTACTTCCACTTGCCTGGTGACGATTTTTCTATCCCAGTGGACTTCAAAGACATGTACAGGCTGCTGAACGTAGAAGACCTTGACATCGTCCAACTCACCCTGTTCTCTTTGTAAGTGATGACTTGCGACTTAATTTCATAGATCTCTGCATTGGTATACGTCAACTCCATACTTATTATGCCACGATGACTTGTCCTTCCAGGATGTTGGCCACCATAAGCAAGAAAAAGGTGCATCCTGTTCTCTTCCTCTCTCCAATGCATATTAATGAGAGAACCATCAAGGGCTACAAGATAACAGATCCAGAGATGACCATGCAGGAGAGAGAAAAGAAATATTTGGAGAATATGAGAAAGGAGAAGAAGAAAGTGGCAGACTACATATACTCTGTAATGAAGAAGCTCAAACCGGATGGGCCACACTGTATCATGGCTGCCTATCACTTTGGGTAAGTCAAAAACATGACTGTAGAAATAATAAGTGGCTAGGATCATGCTTTCTCATCGTCCTAACCTATATTTTGTTTCAATGGTGCAGCGTGGGCCTCACGGGACACTGGGTCACATTTCTCATCTATCCTCAGGATGGCAGGGCCTGCGTATTCGACTCGTTGAGGGTAGGCAACAAAGAAGGGTACAAGGCCTTTGAAGATTGCTTGAAAGTGTAAGTCGCTGAACTTTTTAATCATTTACAGTTACCATACGTATTCATATTGTTGCTAACACTAGTATATATCTCGTACAGGGCTTATAAGAAGTACGTGGTGGATCCCGAATGCTGGGACACAAGATCCGAAAAGCGCAAGGCAAAGATTAAGAACCACATCAAAATCCGACGTGATTTCTCCGTGCGTATTTCACAGGTTCAAACATGCTTTTCATACATATATGTTCTAAAGCTTTGTGTATTGATCGTGCAGTGCGCCAAACAATCTCCTGGATTGAATTCATGTGGCTTGTACGCCTGCGAGTACCTGAGGGAGTGCAAGGAGTACACCCAAAGCTGGAAGAGGCTCAAGGAAGGCATCAAATATTGGGAACAGTATCGAGCGACACCAAGAAATGCTTCAAGCAAGTCAAGGCGGACATCTGCAACTTCATCATGGAGAAATGCGTGCTCGAGGGACAACCATTCTTCGACGAGGACACTCCCTTGGCATATGAACCCAAGTACGAGAGGCTCAGGAAATGGGACACCATGATGCGTCCGTTTGATTACAAGTGGCCCGTAGACCTTTGACTTTGAAATGTAACTCGAACGAACTTGTCGGTTTGTGGAGTATGAACAATATATTGTCTTGTGTTGGATGTTCTATATATGAATGGCTGTTTCATATCTGAAATCTAGAAATATTTAGAATTCAAATTCTGTAATTGATTTGAAATCTGAGTTTTTATTTTTAATCCAAAATTATTAACCGCAGCGGGCAAAGCGGGTGACATAAACTGTCCGCTGTGGTCCATTTACCGTAGCGGGCAACATAAGTCGCCTGCTACAGTTAATTAGAATTAACCGCAGTGGGCGCCTTATGTTACCCGCTGCGGTGCCACCCGGATTTAGTGTGGCGTGGCACTGCAAGCAGACGCCGAGGCCCGCTGCGGAAAAGCCAGAAGGCCCGCTGCGCAAGTTCGTTAGTGCCGTAGTGACAGTAGAGGGAGCACCGGCACCTCAGCTTTGTTCGGTGGAGAGAGGCATCGGAGAGGAGAAGAGTTGACGGTAGCTTAATTATGCATGGCTACTACTACTAGTAGAATATTGCATTATTGTTGCTACTAAGCGTTGTACTAGGATATTGTGCTGCATGTGCAAGTGCCAAGTGCGCCTTGATTCATCATGTACGTCAGCTCCGTTGCATGCCGCGGTGTTGCCTGTGACCTGGCTCGATGATGTCACCAGTCATGCACGTGATGCATGTAGCACGTGTTTTTTTTCCAAAAAAGATTCTAGTACCGTAGGGGGAAATATAGTCAACTATCTTATGATTACAGCTTTAGCGCAACGAAGGATACCCCTATAAAGGAAAGCTAGAAAAAATCAAAGTGCCAACAAACCGCACAAACATGTTTGCAACTCTAAGCAAAAAAGAGAAACTCTAAGTACATATCAGCCTCTTATTATACTAATATAAATTCTAAAAATATGTTTGCAAATACTTCTAAGAACAAGGCTAATAATATACTCCTGTCTCCCTCCATACTATCTGTAGGAGAGAGATAGCAAGAAATCAACTTGCTAGTGCCGAGTAAGATGCTAACTCACACGGTTTTGAATAGAACCCATGTCTATCTCTCTCTCCCTCCTTCGTATGGTTTGCCTCTCGTTGCTTCTCTTTTTTTATTCGATGTTAGTGCATGTCGCTAACGATTTGGGCTGTGTTCAGCTGACTGTATTTTTGACAGATGATGTTGCTGATACTGATTTGTTGTGAGAGAAAGATACTGTTCCATGGCTGGCTGATTCTAATTAATAAGCTCAAGCGAACAAAGCCCGGCGCCATTGTGGACGCCTTTATTATGACCAGGGATTTGCAATACTTTCCAGGGAGTCAAGCTGTCTTGTTTAGTTTCGGATGTAAAGTTTTTGATGTCACATCGGGTATCACATAGGGGTGTCGTATGGGGTGTTCGGATACTAATAAAAAAAATAAATTACAGAATCTGTCTGCAAACCGTGAGACGAATTTATTAAGACTAATTAATCCATCATTAGCACATATGTTACTGTAGCAATCAGTGTCTAATCATGGACTAATTAGGTTTAAAAGATTCGTCTCACAATTTACACGCAATTTGTATAATTAGTTATTTTTTAGCCTATATTTAATACTCCATGCATGTGTCAAATATTCGATGTGATAGGGGGTAAAGTTTTTTTTTTGTTGTGAACGAAATAAAGCGTAAAGGCTAGTGCTTGAGCTTCACATGGATTTAATTATGGCTTTCTAGCCCGTGAGCTCTTCTGATCCTTCTTGGTCGCAGCAGGTGCTGTCTCATTGTCTGTGTACATGTCTATGTCTGAGGTTGCATTATTGGGTCCAATGTTTCTACATGTGGGGGTCCCAATCAGATTTCAAATTTCACACCATATCTTCTATTCTACATGTGGGGGTCCCAATCAGATTTCTAATTTCACAATAGATCTTCTTTTCATATATCACTATAAAGTTTCTAGAAGAGATAAACGAATAAAAATATTGCTCATCATAGCTGCTAGAAAGTTTTTTTTTTTTTGAGGAAACTAGCCGCTAGAAAGTTAGTCAACAACCGGAGGTGCTAACTTTGGAAAAACAAGGGTTATGAACTGCATGTCCCACACTTATTTAGACTAGCCGACTAGCAAAGGTGGTCCTAATCTCATAAAACTAGAACACTAATGCACAAGGTATTATAGGTGCAGTCTTTAGAAGTTAGGATATCTTTTTTTTTTAAATACTTGTGTCTTCTCTGTGTATAGAGATGTCAATACTATAGAACCAACAATCTCTGCCGGGTGTGCTAGAATTGGCAATGATCCAGCTTCACTGCCGAATTGTAAGCCTAGAATCCGAACAATGATCGAGATCCTACATATCCCTATTGGGTATAGCCACAACCCAAACACTGATAGAGGGAGTATCACTATTGGTTCAGGTCACAACCCAACATTGATATGCCTATGTCAATCCGTGGCATGAACCGGTTGCGGTAGCAAAATATTGCTTTCAAGTTTTGATAGACTTGGCATGTTCCTAGCTAAAGTACGTATACAACCTAAGACCCCGTCTCCTCTCTCTCTCTCTCTCTCTCTCTCTCCTAGCCCAAGCACACCCCATCCAATGATGCGTCCTTTTCCATGTCTCTCTCCATTGTTGTCGTTATTTTTTTTATTAAAATGCTCATAAAGGGGCTTGGTATATGCTTGTGGTAGTGTAATGCTTTTGCTAATGTGCAGTATACTCATGTGGGGTTGATATTGTGCACACTTTTGGAACCTTTGAGCACGCTCTCTTAGGACCACTCCCTCACTAACTGGTATGAAGTTGATGCTCCTTGCAAATCTCCACTCAACCACCATCCTCCGTCACAGCAGTGGATAACTGTTTTACCTGCCACCAACACTAAGCAAGAGGGGGTCCGTGCCTCCGAGCTTCTCAGCTAAGGACAGGTATCCTGCAAGGTATGGCGCTTAAGAAAATAAATATTACCATATCATTAAGTATGGTATAGAAGCTAATTCCTAATCCTATGATGCAAACATTTGCTTAGATAGACTCAGTCATCTTGTTAAATAGCCTATAAATATACATATTTATGTATGTAAAAGTCAAATACGATAGAAAGTATGCATATTTATGCATGTAAAAAATTAATTGTACCAAATAATTTTTTGGAACAAAAACTAAATCCTACTTCACCTCATATACTTATGATGTCAATAGTTGGGTACCAAATGTGGTAGTTGTAATTCTCCTATTGACTAAATGGTGAGTTAATAAATAACCAATTAGGTCATTTAATCATGTTTAACTAAATTATGTTTGCATCATTTAGATGATTTTTAATGATTTAAATGGTCCTACTGTTTAATTCACCATTTAGGACCTAAACGATATGGGTGACTTTCATTTACCCGTTTAAGTTTAAACGGACTAAACGGTTGTTTAGATTTGATGGGCCCGTGCCAAACTTGCCTAGCTACTTGCATTGGATACCCTATTAGTCCTAGAGCTTTTGAGCACCTTAAAGATTTCTTGAGTACGCTTGGTGCAAATAGATTATAATAGTCTTCTCTATTTCAAAAAGTTTGAGTGGTGTTAATTATTGGTCATTCAAGAAGATACACCAAATGCAGGGAATAATAGATCTTGTCCTATGGTTAACCTTCGATTTTTTAAATCCAAAATAAGCACTTACTACTCCAACCTTTAATACACTGCTAGTGGTAGGCCTAGGGTTGACGCGCACTTAGGCCTTAGTGGCAGTGTCTTCTTCCGGAAGCTTTAAAACACATCGTCCTATCGGCATCTAGAGCTTTGCATAGACTCTATTCTAGTGTTGGCTCTGCTACTTTACACTACCACAAAAATATTTTAAAGAGTCAGCTAGACCATATTTACTCTCTAGTTGAGGGTCCATATAAATCTGATGTTTATTGCCGCTATGATGCAACCTGCCTCGATAAAAAAACTAAAAAAAACTGCCATCATAGGTGGAGAAGCAGCCACCAAAACGCGGGATGTTCAATCCCGACCTTCATGGGGCGTCGACCTTTTTGACCGAAGTTAGTAGGGAAAAGGCCAACCTATATTTTTATAATTTTTTATTCCAGACCTGTTTAATTCAATCCCACGGGGAGTCAAACCTAGGCCTACTGGATGCTACTTAGGTGCTCTAACCACTAGGTTAGAGGCCCTTTCGTTAGCGGCGTCGACCTTGACCCTCACTATGTCAATCCTAGTTGCTAGGGCATTGAACCGGGCTGCCAAGACATTGACCCAGGCCGCCAGTGTTGATCCCTAAAGTAGGCAGCTCTGATGAGGCCTTGGAGTACTTAAGCGTGATGGCACCAAGGTGGATGACTTTGATGAGATCACTAGCAAGGTTGACCCGGTCAAAGGAGAAGTGAGGATGAGGAGAGGGAGCAAGCTGCCCTTGTGTAGACCCAATTGATTACCTTTGTAGGGTTTCACCTTGGCAATGCATTATCCTCAGTTGGTGCATTGTGATGGAGAGGACATGCTCTTTCCGGCTACACTGACGAGGGAGAGGACGAGGTTGGTGAGGTATGGCCCTTGCTTCCTCGACCTATGTTGCATAGTCTTTGCGAGGGAGAAGAGGAAGACACTAGAGTCGGTGACCTTGCCGATATGAAGCCATAGAGAGAGGCAATGTTGGTCGGAGAATGAGGGAGATATAGAGACAGAGATTGGAGTGGGGCACAACAAATGACACAAGTGGGAAACCCTAGCATTGGTTATATTGATCAAGTCTAATAGTGGGCCGGTCTCAAGCCTAAGCCACCTCTATAAATAGATCTATATTGAGATATGGGCCATTTTTGGATTTTGCCAGAAATAAAACAAGATGTCACCATAAATTGTTTTTTTATAGTGCCGGGGACACATCATGCCTTTAGCCTTTACTAGGAATATTAGGTATTTCAGCTGAAAAGAATAGGGAATAGTGTCTTCCTATTTGTGATAAGCTAGTAACTGCTTCGTGATTCTCATATATTTTGCAAAACAAGGCTGCTCTATGCAGTGATGCAAAATCTCGAGACGATTAAACAATTGTAATCCCACAATTACTTTGCTTGGAACAAAATGAATATTGTGTGTTCATGCAGAATAGTTTTTTTTAGAAAGGCGGCAAAAGCTTTGCTGGATTTTTATTAGACGATAGAAAAAAAACAAAAAGTTTTAAGAAAAATTACAAGAGGAAACAGGCAACTAAGCAGCACGCTCACACGGCACCCCGGCCGCCTCCTAGGCGTGTTCCCTCTGACCAACGACTGAAAACAGAGAAAAACTCTACTGAAATCCAAAATTCTTTGCGGAACAATGACCTCTGTCTCTCCTTTTCTTTATCTCCTTCCCATTATCTGAAACCATACATTATGCCGCATAAGACAGATTATGACACAACTAACATACCATTGGTCCAAAACAGCTATATATACACATGCAAGCAGCATACACAGGCACATGAAGATGTGCACTCATCAGAATAGTCCAAAGATGGCCTCAAGATCACAAGCTATCTCATCATCCGCGCTACTGCTTGGGTTCCTCGTGCTACTGCTGCCCCTGCAGTACACTGATGCATCATCAGGCGAAGTAAGCTGTGTGCTTTCCTTTTCCTCTTCCCTGTAGATTGGTGTCTCTGTATAGGTCGGCCTTGTCACTGATGCTGCTTCCTGAATAACTCAGACGACGATCTACGTTGTGTACATGGGTAGAAAGATGCACGATGACCCATCCGTGGTCATGGCATCTCACCACGCCGCGCTGACCTCCATTCTTGGGAGGTAAACGACTCATTCAACAAGCTGGCAATGGCTCCGCACACATTTATATATTTGTAAGCTGGCTTTCTGCTCACCTCTTGCCACTCATATATATGTATCATCGATGGAGCAGCAAGGATGAAGCCCTCAACTCCATAGTCTACAACTACAAGCACGGATTCTCCGGTTTCGCGGCGAAGCTCACCGAGGCGCAGGCAGAGGAGCTTCGGAGTGCGTAGTCACCCACCGATCCACCCATCGAGCCAACAAAATAAAAGCCTGAACAAATTAAAGTCATGTTATATTACTCGCAAGTGTTAGCAGTATGAACTGATATATAATAACGTATTTGTTTGCAATATAATGATGTTGTAGAATACCCTGGTGTTGTGAGAGTGAAGCCTAACACTTACCACGAATTGCACACGACTCGGAGCTGGGATTTTCTTGGCATGAGCTACGGCCAACAGCCATCGTCGTCGTCGTCACGGCTCCTTAGGAAGGCCAAGTACGGCGAAGATGTCATCGTCGGCGTCATAGACTCAGGTTTATTTTGATCGGTTATCGGCCTCGTTTAAAATCTCTCACGGAGCCGGAGCATCAGTTCACAGAATTTGGCGACATATACTTGCAGGCATCTGGCCCGAATCACGGAGCTTCGACGACAGCGGGTACGGCCCCGTACCGAAACGGTGGAAAGGCGTGTGCCAGACCGGCCAGGCGTTCAACGCGAGCAACTGCAACCGGAAGGTCATCGGCGCGCGGTGGTACGCCGGGGATGGCATCGACGAGTACAAGTCGGCGCGGGACGCGCACGGCCACGGCACGCACACCGCGTCGACGGTCGCCGGCTCACCGGTGCAGGACGCGAGCCACGGCGCCGCCAGCGGCCTGGCCGCCGGGCTGGCGCGCGGCGGGGCGCCGCTTGCGCGGCTCGCGATCTACAAGGTGTGCCACCACGTCGGCCTCGGCGCGAGATGCGGCGGCGCGTCGGTAATCGCGGCCGTGGACGACGCCATCGGGGACGGCGTCGACGTGCTGTCCCTGTCGCTGGGAGGCGGCACGGAGATCTTGGAGACGCTGGACGCCGTGATGGCCGGGATCACCGTGGTGTTCGGCGCGGGGAACGACGGCCCCGTGCAGCAGTCCGTAGTCAACGTCTTGCCGTGGGTCATCACGGTGGCCGCCGCCACCGTCGATCGCACCTTCCCGACAGTCGTCACACTCGGCGAAGGAGAGAAGCTGGTGGTACGCCAAGCATTCGTCGTCACTGTTATTCCATACCTTGTTTTTTTTTTTTGATCACTGAGTCACTTGTGCAGGGTCAATCATTGTATTACCACACATCCAAGAGCAACGACGGCTTTACTTCGCTCCATGCGGTCACTGGGTAACGCGGGCACTTTTGCATCAGCTGTTTTTTTAGATAACATAGCTATGCATGTGTCACAAATTAAAGTGCATAATTTTACTTGTTAAAAAAGAATAGAATAGATCACATAGCTGTTCTAAAATAAATTTTATTCTAATTTCTGACGATCTCTCTTGAGAATTACAGTACCATGGTGGCCCTAAAAAGTATTATCTCAGTATGTACCCCATAGTTTGCCAAATTAAACAATCTATCTGAATTAAATAACTCAGTCTCATCAACACTCCTGCATCAGCTGCGAGACGAAGCAGCTGGAGTCCGAAAACATCACCGGAAAAATCATCGTATGCCCTGCGTGGTCGGGGTTTGCCAGCGCCACGCAAGGCGCCATCGCCGGCGGGGCCAAGGGCATCATCTTCGAGCAGTACAACACCGACGGCCTCGACAGCCAGATGTTCTGCGAAGGCCACATGCCCTGCGTGGTGGTGGACAAGGAAACCATATTCAGGATCTCAAAAAGCAGAAGGTGAGATTAGTCCGGCCATATACATACATATCGATCATCATGTTGTCTCGCACAATCTGCATGCTACACGTTTGTTCATTCAGGAATATATATATTATATATATGGTACGGTGACGTCTGATCCCTGCCGTGTGATTAACTTTTGCCAGCAAGATGGCGAAGATTTCTCCGGCGGCGACCATGATCGGGCCCCAGGTGGCCTCACCGAGAGTCGCGACGTTCTCGTCGAGGGGCCCGAGTGCACAGTTCCCCTGTCTCCTCAAGGTGATTGGTACCTGTATTCTCTCTGCTGTAATAAATAAATAAATATAAATTACAACTATATCACGTGCGCTGCTGCCAGAACGTACTGAAGATGATTTAGAATAAAATTAGTACACGTGCATGCATGTAAACGTAACGCTGCCCTTGGTTTGCACTGTGTGTGGACGACAGCCCGACATAGCTGCTCCTGGAGTGAGCATCTTGGCAGCCAAGCGTGACTCGTACGAGCTCATGTCTGGGACATCCATGGCATGCCCTCATGTCTCCGCGATCGTCGCCTTGCTCAAGTCGGTTCACCCGGACTGGTCGCCTGCCATGATCAAGTCCGCTATTGTTACCACAGGTAATTACTGATTCAACACCGTACCGAAACATCAACACACTAACCAGTAGCCTAGTACTACCAATATATTTATGCATGTCAGCCTAACGCTAAAAAGCTACTGTCTGCTTCAGCATCGGTGAC
Organism: Saccharum spontaneum; assembly: GCA_022457205.1. Lineage (NCBI taxonomy): Eukaryota > Viridiplantae > Streptophyta > Magnoliopsida > Poales > Poaceae > Saccharum > Saccharum spontaneum. Next base: position 60,790,664 of record CM039595.1, read on the forward strand.
CGATCGATTCGGCATTCCAATCCAAGCCAACTCAGAGCAAAGGAAACCGGCCGACCCCTTCGACTTCGGCGGTGGCCACATACAGCCGGACAGGGCCATGGATCCTGGTCTGGTATACGACATCAAACCGGACGACTACATGAATGACGACATTGAGCCCAACCTCCCCTCCATTGCCTTGCCCGACCTCAAGGAGTCCGTCACGCTCACCCGCACGGTCACCAACGTCGGGCCGGCGAAGGCAACGTACCGGGCCGTGGTGGAGGCGCCGGCGGGCGTGAGGATGAGCGTGGAGCCTCCGGTGATCGCCTTCGAGAAAGGTGGCGCTAGGAACGCGACGTTTAAGGTGACGTTCGTGGCGAAGCAAAGAGTGCAGGGTGGCTACGCGTTCGGGAGCCTGACGTGGCTGGATGACGGCAAGCACTCGGTGAGGATCCCCGTCGCCGTTCGGACCATCGTTCGGGACTTCGTAGCTGATGCATCCTGATGATCGAGTTCGTCAAGATGCATTCATGTTAAAGGAGCACATGAAGGTCCACATACAAAAGGAAAAAAATGATGAGCACATGAAGGCTCATGTATTGAAAAAAAGGGGAAGAGATAGTCATGTTCTTAAAATAAAAACCAAATAAAGAGAGAGATCTTTCATGTTAAAGGAGTATAACATTAGCTTACCATTATCCACACACATGCACATTTTGATCTAAGAGTATGACACTTCTCTCTTTGGATTCTTGATTTGACTTTACAACATATGCAATAATACAAGTATGCTATCTTGTTATTCCCTACCTAAAGCTTGATATAAACCTTTTTAAAAGTAGGAGAAAACAAAAGAAGGCAAAACATTGCTTGCCTTGGTGAGGAGTTATACGCCATTGATTGGTTTGAGAGTGCCATTTGAGGAGTATAAAGTGAACTATGCTTTTTCTTGAGAAAAAACTTTCAAAATTCCAAGTTACTAAGATGTGAAATTGGAAAGATGACTTTGTTTCGAGAACTGTTCCACTTTTCAACAATCCAAGGAAACATGTTGGCTAACACCACAAATCTCACTTGTGTAAAGAATGTGTTGGAATAGCTTTCATGTAAGCCATATATCTTATGATGTCATGCTCATGATTACTTTTATCTCTAAGCTTTGCTCTAGGACATGCAAAGGGGTAAGTGTGGGGGAGCTTGTTGGTGGTTCTTAACTCCTAAAAATAACTGCCAACACTCGCATGAAAAACCACTCAAATGAACACCAAACTTAGTGATAGGGATTATAACTAATGAATTCCACAAGTTTTTGTAATTTACTATTAGTAGGAGGGCATTTATGGAAATATACATAAAAGGATAAATATCATTCTACTCGAGCTCAATGGGGAGAAGGCCACTAGCAGGCAAATTAGGGCCAGTCATGTGGAGAAAAACGGCCCAAACCCAAACCAAACGATTTCCAAATGGCGCGAAACTTAACAGGCGTGGCCCATTGAAAGCTCTAGTTTGGTTTCGATCAACTGATGAAACCCTAGGTATTAACCTTTGGCTCTAAGTGAATATGAGATAGGTTAGTACACACCAAGCATTGGTGCAAATGGATGATGATCATGATGATGATGGTGATGGCTATGGTAATGATCAAGTGCTCAAAGCTTGGAAAAGAAGAAAGAGAAAAACAAAATAGGCTCAAGGCAAAGGTATATTTGATAGGGCTATTTTATTTTGCCACTCAAAGGCACCATGTGGGTTGAGTGGGTTTAGGATAAATAGCCGTACTATTAAGAGGGGTTAAACTCGTCGTGAAATGCGGTTATCAAAGTGCCACTAGATATTCTAACTCATTGCATATGCATTTAGATTTTAGTGAGTGCTAACACCCTTAGGAATTCTTCTAGAATGTTGCTAACTCACGTACACATGTGGTGGAATACTTGGAGTTGGTACACATGCACAAGGGTGAAGTGGTCGCGCTTAAATCGAGTGGAAGCTGGGGCGTCGAACCCTGCCTAACTAGGTCGGACAGCTAACCCTAGCGCAGGGGTGCGGGCACTTGTTTGCTGGTGAAAGGTCCTTGTTTGATTTTGGTAATTGAGTGACAACCTTAGGTGGACTAATTGTGTTTAATATGAGATACACATGGATTAGTCCACAGGTAATGGTGTCATGAAGGAGCTCATTGCATATGAGACATGACATGAAGTCATATGACTAAGGTGGCAAAGATCAAGATGAGGCCTGGCTCGACGGACCGGTTGTAAGTGTGAAGGGCAAGTTGGAGGCTTCGGAGCAATAGACCGTGAGGCGGTGAAGCTTGAACAAGACTTGGCGCCGATGGACCGACGCAATGGTGAAGAGCAAGTGAGGTCAAGATCGATGAACCAATACGGTCACGTGATGATATGAAGTGGATCATATCATTTGTGATATGGTTGATGCATGTGATGCATCAACGTCGGAGGAGATGGAGTGGAATGCGCAAGGCAAAGGTATAACCTAGGGCATTTCTATTTCACCGGTCATAGGTGTGTAGAGAAGTTGATGACCGGGTTTAGGATAGATGGCCGTACTATTAAGAGGGGCAAACTTGTTTGCATATTGGTCATCTAGTGCCACTTGAGCGATCTAACTTTGCATACGTGCTAGGATCGAGTGGCGAGGCAAGTTGAGTGCCTAACTTCTTCGAGAAAATGATTGTGAAAATACTAACACACATGCACATGGTGTTTTACACATGGTGGTGTTGGCACATTTGCAAAGGAGAAGGTGTTGGAGTTGGTGTGGATCAACTTGGAGAAGAGAGAAAGGTTTTTTGGTGTTCTCCGGACACTAGGATGGCCCTTGGAGTGGAATACTGCTTTGATCCATTGTGAATTGGATCAAGTGCTTTAGTGAGTTGTGTAGCCCTCTGAGTAAGCTTTCCAAAATGTCCAAGATCATCGAAATCAGAGTTCGGAGCTAAGAGTTATCGCCGTTTTACCGAAGAGTGGTCTGTGACCGGACGTGTCCGGTCAGCGCGTCCGGTCAGTGTTTTTCGCGGGCAAAAGTGACCGGACGCTGCAGTGAGTCCGGTCGCTTCGAGAGCTTACTAGAACCTCTATGTTCGCTGTTTTGCTGTGACCTGCGCATCCGGTCCCGTTAGTGAGCTGCGCGTCTGGTCAATACAAGTTTATATGTGCGAAAACTAGCCGTTGGAGCACGCTACTGACCTGCACGTCCGGTCTGTTCGACCGGCGCGTCCGGTCGACCTGAAACTTGCCCAATAAGGGGACTAACGACTCTATTTCGTTGTGAAGCTATAAATAGATGTTGTGGCCGGCCATGGCCGGTAGCTGAGCACCCTTAGGCCTTGGTGGCTTGTGTTGGTGTGCTTGGAAGCCCTCTAACTCACTTGAGCTTGATAGTGATCATCTGATCGAGTGAGAGAGCGATTCTAGTGTGTTGCATCGTGAGGATTGCATCGAGTGGCACTAGGTGATCGAGTTGCAAGCCGGTGGTGCTTGTTACTCTTGGAGGTTGCCACCTCCTAGATGGCTTGGTGGCTTGCGACTTCGTTGAAGCACGCGTGGAGATTGTGCGTGGCTTCGGAGGAGGATTTGTGAGGGGGATTGTGCTCACCCCGCGGGGATCGCGAAGAGCAACTCTAGTAAAGCTCGTGGCTTGGAGGATCCCCATCTTGAGAGTGGATGTGCGGCACCTGCTGAGGGTTTGACTCTTCATAGTCAATTAGCTCGTGATCCATCAAGTGGGTGTATCGTCACAACAGGGACTAACTTGGTGGCAACCAAGTGAACCTCGGTGAAAAAACACCGTGTCAACATTGTGTACATCTTCTCGGTGGTTTGCTTTCGATTCACAAGCTTGTATTTACATTCATATACTTGTGCTTGTGTAGTTGCTCTTGTAACTAGTTTGCTGGTGTAGTTAGCTTGTTACCTTCTTGCTTGTGTAGCATAGAAGTAGCTCTCGTTGCGTGGCTAATTTGGTTTGTGTAACCTTGTTAGTCATATTGCTTAGTTTGTGTAGCTAAGTAATTTACGCTCTTTAGTTTGGCATTAGTTGCCTTGCTATTGGGCATTGCTAGTGAGCATAGGTGGCTTCGTGCTTTTGCTTACTAGAATTGTGTAGGAGCTCCCCGGCATTGCTAAAGTACTAGTGCATAGGTTTGTGTGACCTTGCTCTAGAATTGTTTAGGAGAGCTCTTGCTAAGGAAAGCACCTTAGTTACATAATTAAGATCTTTGTGAGGTGCTTGTGAACTTAGATAGAGGGGTGTAGTCTTGGCTAGACCGATAGTTTTAATTCCGCATTTGTTTTAGTTTGCCGCCGCGATTAATTTTAGAAAGGACTATTCACCCCCCCTCTAGTCCGCCATCTCGACCCTTCAATTGGTATCGGAGCCGGGTCTCTCTTTTGTGGTCTTCACCGACCCAAGAGGATGGCGGAATATGGGCTAGATGTTGAGTGTCCACACATTTTTAATGGCACACACTTTGCACGATGGAGAAATTGGATGACTTGCAATTTTAAGTTTATTTCTCCTCAATTGTGGTGTATGGTAGATGTAGGCTTTTCTCATGTGTTGGATGAAGAAAATCTAACTCAAGCACAAGAGAAATGCCTAGATCTCGACGCCCAAGCTATTGATATCATTTTTAGATCTTTTGATGATAGTGTCTTCGGAGAGATCATGAACATAAAAACCGCCCATGAGATTTGGAGTTATCTCAATGAGAAATATGGGATGGTCTCCGATGATTATGATGAGGGTGATGAGCCTAAGGAGGAGGCACATGAGGATGTTGAGCATGACCACAACATGGTGGTTGTAGAGGATTGCTCCACCTCATGGTCAAGTGATGATAATGATTGATTTACCACAAGTTCACTTGACAAGGATGGTGATGATGCATCAAGTGTTGTAAGTGACGTTTCTACCCCAAGCACACTTGATGGTGATGAAAGTTCATGCTCGGGCCTTGATAATGATGCTACTACAAGCCCATCCACTACATCACATTGCTTCATGTCACTAGGTGACACAAAGGTATCGAATGATAATGTGATTGATCATGTTGATTCATATGATGAGCTTGTTAGTATACTTACTAGCATGACCACGTCTTTAGAAAATGAGAAAGCTAAAACCATGAAATTGGAAAATGAAAACTCATTTCTAAAAACCACATGTGAACAACAAAAGCATCTACTTTATGTTACTACTTGTTCACATGAGGAGCTAAAATTGGCTCATGAGGAACTTAGTGTTGCTCATGATAATTTGGCACAAGAACATGCTTTACTCACTAAGAAGTTTTCTAATGAAGAAACCAAAACTAGTGAGAGCTCATCATTTAGGTCAAATGATCAATCACATATTACTAACCCTTGTGATGTAGGAAAGAAGAATGTATCCACCTCTTGTGATGACTTATCAGATATGCCATGTTCTTCACATATATATGCTTGTTCTACTTCTATGTCTTGTGAGACTAACATTTTGAAGGAGAACAATGAGCTCAAAAGTGAAGTGAAGAAATTGAGCAACAAGTTAGAGAGGTGTTACAACTCAAAAGTCACCTTTGAGCACATGTTGAACAACAAAAGAAGCTATGGTGACATGAGCGGCATTGGCTTCAACAAGAGCAATATCAAAGGCAAAAGATGGGGGAAGAGAAGATATGAAAGAGAGATGAAGAAGCAAGAACAAGAGAAGCTCTCTCATTTTATGTGCTTTAAATGCCATGAAATGGGACATCTTGCAAATGGTTGCCCTAATGAAGAAAAGCTCAAGTTGAAGAAAGAAGAAGAGAGGCTCAAGCATGTCAAGTGCTTCAAGTGTCGCACTTGGGGTCATCTCACCTCAATGTGCCCAACCAAGAAACTAGTGAAGCAACAAAAAGAGCCTCAACCAAAGCCACAAGTTGAGCAAGAAACCACACCCCAATCTCAAGTCAAGATCAACCACAAGGATGATGATGGTGACTTGATGAAGAAGAAGAATAAAACAAGAAGAGGTGGAAGAGGAAGGCATCCAATGCAAATCCAAGATGCCAAGATGATGAGCAAGATTCAAGATAAGAAGAGAGATTTGACTCACATCAAGTGCTTCAAGTGTGAAGATATGGGACATTTTGCCTCGGGGTGTCCTACCAAGCTTGAGAAGAAGGCTCAAGCAACTCATGACAGGCAAGGCAATGAAGAGCATCACGAGCAAGGAAGAAAAGGCTCAACCAAAGAGAAGATGCTATTCATGCCGGGAAAGGGGACACATGGCTCATTCATGTCCCTTAGGCTTTGCCTAAGTATGTTTCTCCTAACTTGAGAGGACCCAAACTTGTTTGAGTACCATCAAAAAGTGGATGATTGTTTGTAGGTACCATCGGCATTGGAGGCTTGATTCATTTGGATTCATATTGGTCATCATATGTTGAATCAAGTTTTAAATCTTAGTGCATATTCTATCTCAATGCCAAGTCAAAATAAGTGGAGTCCAAATGCTACAACATACAAGTGCAATATTCAAGATTGTGGTGATTTATTGGATATATTTGATGGCTTGCAAATATTTGAGTTGGAGCTTGCTAAGAGGATGATCATGTGATAACCAAGGTATATCTCTAGTTGATCATTTTATTTGGGTGCATATGAGATGATTGAATGGATTAAATGCCTAGCAATCAAATTTGGATTGATTTGTGTTGGATAAATTCATGAGATGACATTTAGTAAGTGGATTGAATGGATATATGTCTTATAAAAGTGTTCAAACAAGTTAGTTTCACTACTAATTTTTGACCCTATCGCATCACTTCGTCTTGCATCAAACACAAATTTGATGCAATTGGTGGGTGCTCACTACTAGAAAACCCCACCTATAGCTACGCTTTTTTAGATAGTAGACACGTTTTATTTCATCTCTATAGGGATGTAGGAACGCTTTATGAAAACGTGTTAGAAGCGTCTTCGTATGGACCGTGTCAGGCTCCGTAGAGACAATTTTCGTAAGCGTATATATTAGATGAATGGACGTTTCATAGACACGTTAGATGCATGTCTAAACACATTGATACGCTTTTATAGATGCATATATAACATGTGTCTATTAGTGTAGTTATGTTGTATAGTAACGTTTCATTACGTGTGAAAAAAAATTTAGAGACAATATTGTAGATACATTCACAATTCGTGTCTACTACTATAGTCACGTTTTGTAGTGACGCATTATTGCGCATTAAGGAGTGTAGAGGCGATGTAGTAGGTGACATGGAAAGGTGATGTGGCAGCTGACGTGGCACATGACGTGGAAAGATGACATGGCAGGTGACGTGGCAAGTGACATGGCAGATGACACGTTTTATAGTAACGCCTAAACACATGTTAACAAAAGTAGAAATAATACTGTAGCCACGTTTTTATTGCATGTCTACATATATCGATACGTTGTATAGTAATGTCATAGTTGTATTAAGACCTGTAGGAACGATTTTGTACATACATCTATATCTTATGTGTAGTAGTATAGACACGTTATATTGTAACGCTTTAATGCGTCCCAACAAAAAATAGGCGTTCTCATTATATATATATATATATATATATATATATATATATATATATATATATATATATATATATATATATATATATATATATATATATATGGCATCGAGATGAATGTAGAAATTGAAATTAGATTTTTTTTCTATTTTCTATGATTAATAATGGGAAGTAAGCCATCAATTATATTCCATACAACCGTGACAAAACATCAAGAATCTGTAACTCAATAGCCAACATGTTCATTACTCAAACAATTGTGTTCACTAAGAAGCATAAATAAACTGGCGATATCATACAAATATTACTTAAATATTTTTTGTAACAACTAAAACCTATCTTATTCACTTTGAAATTTGTAATTTGCTTCCCATCTAGCTTTGTCCACGTGCTGTGGGTACCAACTTATTGTGGGTTTGAGATGAACTTTTAGCTTTCTTCGCCTACAATAATACATGTGTTAGATGAATAACTCAATTTGAAGATGCTACAGACACATGTACTATTTCAAATAAAAAAAATCAAACTTACAAGTGTAGTTGGCCAAGGAATAACATAGCCAATAGCATCAATTATTGTACGAATCTGATTAAATGGTCTAGGTATCTCCTCATCTCCCTTATTGCCCCATTCAACATTTTCAAGGCCTTCAACATAAACCTCCAAGTATTCTTTTCCAAGCTTTGTTCCTAAAATCTCTCTCCGGCTATCAGTAGTCACTAACTTCCCTTTGGCCACAACTCTGCCTTTGTTTATCAGTGAAATAAGATAGACTTCCTCTTGTCTCTACAAATTACAAAATATGAACATATGATCTTTGAAATGGTGACTAACGTGATTTAAAAACAAATAAGGCAAATAAAAGCACATACTGATTCTGGTATGTTCATGCTGGAAGTAGCAGCCGATCGGTTTTCCCTAGAACAGAAAACTGAATCTACTACCATCTTACTCCCGACGCCGCCGGCCGCCACGCCCTCCTCTCGCTCGCAGCGCCGCCGGCAGCCGTGCCGCCCACACCCTGCTCGCGCTCACGCTCGTACCGCCACCGCCGCGCCCTGCTCGCACTCGTGCCGCCGGTCTGTGTAACACCCCTGGGTGTTAAGCATGCATTATCATTTCAAAGCATAAGCATTCAACATCATTGCATGATTAGCATTGTTTGAATTGTAGCCCTTTCAAATTAAATTTGAAAAACAAATAAATGGGAACCCTAAGTTTAATATAAGTGTTAAAAAGTTGGTGTACTTTTTAGAAGTAGCAATTTTAAATAATCTAGAATAAATCAACTTGATTATTGGAGCAAATTTTGGATTCAAGTTTTCCTCAAATTCTGTTTTAAAAATATTCTAAATAAATGAGTTTTTGATTTTAAATTAGCTTTAAATCCCAAATTCAAAATCTATTGGGAATTTTGAAAAGTGCTCTATATGAAAGTTGTAGAGAATAAAATTTTGAACAACTTTTGTTTTGGGCCAAATTTCTGAAAACCCCTTTTTTATCTCCAAATTTGAATTTCAAACCGAGATTTAAATCTGGAAAATATTTGAAAAAGAAAAATCAGATTTTCACTTAGTGGGCTTCGGCTTCCCATTCGGCCCATCTTCGCTGGTGGCCCGGCCCGCGTCCGCGTCGTCCCCCTCCCGCTCCCGCGCGCGCGCCCGCGCGCGACGTCGTGGCACCGCGGCAGCACTCGGCCGCCGCGTGGCCGAGCGACGGCGACGCCGCGCGACACGCGCCCGGTGGCCCCCACCGCCTCGCCACGCCTCCAGGTTGACCTCCAGCACCCGCTCCTCCCCGTGCGCTCGCATTTCGCGTCTCCCCGCGCTAGCAGCGACCGCAGCAGAGCCGCGGCCACCCCGCCATTGCCGCCGCCCTCCGAGCTCCGCCATCGCCGTTCGCCACCCCTACTGCTCCCGCGTCCGATTCCTCCCGGCCTCAGCTCCGCCCCGCTCCCCTCCACCGCGTGCGCGCCTCCACTCCGCCGCTCGAGCTCAGGTGAGGGCCAATTGGCCGCCCCCTCTCCTCCGCTGCCACCATCGCCGCCGTTGGCCAGCGTGCGTGGCCGGAGTTCCCTGGCCCTCCTTGCTTCCTTCGGTCTCGAGCAATAGCTTTCCCTTCGCCTTGCGGTGCTCGCGCTCACCTTCTCGGCCGCCCCCGTGGCCTGCATTGGCCGGCCGACGAGCTCTAGCGCCGCCGTGCCGCCATCTCCGCCGGCGAGCCCCCTCCGGAGCTCTAGCGCCGCTCGGAGTTGGTGCGCTGGGTGCGCCTCGACGCGGGGAACACGTTGGTGTCCTCCCCGTCGCCGGCGACCTCACCGGCGGCGAGTTCGCCACCGGTCAGTGCCTCCTCCGCGCTGCTCTGGCTGGCCGATGGGCCCGTTGACCCGTGGGTCCCGCGTGTCAGCGCGTGCGGGTTCACTGCACCGGGTGTAGTTAGCGTTTTCACCGGTGAATTTTTAAAGGAATTAAGGAAAATGATTTCTCAGAAATTATGAAATAGCTTTGAAAAATCATATCTCAAGATTTATAGCTCCAAAAATCATGAAATAAATTTTGAAATGTTCCTTGTGAATAGATCTACAGTTTAAAAATATCTCATGTTATTTTTGTGACATTTTACTTTGCAATTTTATTTAATTGTTATAATTGCTGTTATCTTAAAAAAATTGTAGTAAATAAAATACTAAAGGGAAAAAGGTGATTCTTGTTGCATTAATCTTTATTAGTGATGTACTTTCTAGGAAAAATATTAGTGAAGCATGCTCTGTGGGAAATTTTTGAAGTGTAGTTCAAATGCTTTTAATTGATAATAATTGTTATTTTTAGTAGAGAGCAAAATTTGTATACAACATACAGGTGATAATTTTTGTAGTGTGTTAGTTTACTGTTGGTAACCTAGGAAAAATGTGAAATCTATTGTTTGATACTTTTCCTAGTATAAAACAATTTCATGCTCACATTTAGGCTATAATTTGTTTATTTTGTACTGGTAGTTTAACACATGCATTTCCCATGAAAATTTAGTGGTAGGTTAGTTAGGGTAAAAGTACTCTACTGTAATTTTTGTAGATTTTTATCTACAACAGAGATAGGTGTTGCTGTACAACCCTAGTTAAATAAGGAATAAATGATTATTCTTTATGAGAAAGTAAGAATAATAAAATATGTTTGGTGTATCTTTGAAGCATCACTATGTCTTGCTGATGTTGTGGATGAGTTAGGTTGGTAAGGTTGGTCATTTAGGGTCACTTGCTTGTGCAAGGTGTATGATAATTAGTGGAATCACAATGTGCAAGCTTTAGGGTACATGTTCTTGGATGACGTAGACTACCTTGTAGAAGATGTAGTTATATCTTAACTGCTCATTTCATGTGCTCATCTGCATCTCATGTCATCAAAGCACCCCATCATAATCCGATGCATCATTCGCATGTACTTATGCACTTGCATCATACAGGATCGCAGGAGGAGTTGCAGGCAGCAGTACCGGAGGAGCAGGCTTGGACGGACCAGCAAGAGCCCCAGGCACAGGAGGTGCCCGAGGAGGAAGAGCCAGGCGAGGAACTGCCGGAGTGCGTCAACCACCATCCTAGCTCGTTCGAAAGAGGCAAGCCCCGGAGCATTATGAGTCTTCTATTTTACAAAAGTTATTCTTTATTAACTGGATTATGATTATTTATTGTTGCATTAAGTTATAGGAGTTGAGTGAAACCGTTGTTGCATTACTATCCTTGTCCACCAGATTAATGTTACCTTATTAGGTCAGGATCGAGTAAATTGCTTAGCCATGCTTAGATCGGTAGAAGTCGGGTGATTTCCTGTCACCTGCGAGCTATAGGCGAATACCTGGTTATGGTTAGCTGTAATGGTGATGATGAAAAGTAGCCAAGTATTGATGGATAAACGGAGACCGGGCGGAGTCTTATAGGGTTTTGGACTATAGTGATTCCGTCTGTGTCGATTAAGGACCGATCGTTGCTCGTCCCTCTTGTCATGTTGAACGCATGCCTCACATTTAGCTGGCCGAATAAAGTACCTTTCGACCGCGAAGCTAGTGACACTTTTCGAACCGGGATAAACTCGGGTTGGCAGACTGGTGTTGAAGGGGGTGTACGGGGACGCGAAGAGTGAGCCCAAGGTGTGTCCTGGCAGTCGGGCGGTCCCTGGGTAGTGCGATCTATGATTGTTATCCCGCGGCTTCTTGGAAAGTGTCATTGGTGATCTACGCGACCCTGACGGGGGAAGCATGGTTTGTGTGAGGAATAAATCTCCAGCTGGATAGGAATTCGATTCGAATCGCCGTCGCTCCCGGTTAGTGAGCACTTGACTCGAGCTACGGCATCGTAGTATTAATGATGGAACACGGATGGTTATGTGGATAATGTTGGAAATGCTAAACCTGAGATGGTAACCTTTGATGTTAATGGTCAATCCAGTGATTGTTTTAGCAATAGGTGCTTACCTAGCTTGAATAGGCTATCCTAAAAATGATGCTAAAAGTACTTATTTTAGTTATTCATAATAACTTATGCTTTTCGCAAGTGGGTCAATCCAGTACACTATATAAAGCCTTGCATGCTCCTTGGTGTCATGTTATTTCTGGTTTATGACGGGTAAGTCTAGTTGAGTACATTCTCGTACTCAGGGCGTTGTTCCCATTGTTGTTGCAGATGGTCAGATGTACTATGGGTACTGCTCCAACTGTCTGTATCCGGCGATGGATGACAACTAGGACCTTGGGCAAAGGTCGTTCTGTTTGTCTTATCTACTGCTTTTGTGGAACATGACTATCTACTGGCACTGTAACTGAACTAAGTGTGTGTGTAAAACTTTTTGCTTCCGCTACTTTATGTGAACTATGTTGTAATAACTTTTATTTCCGAACTCCGATCTATCCTACTTTTATGATCTGCTTTATGTATCGTATGAACTGTGGCTGCTAAATCAGTACGATCTTGGTTGTATGTTGGTTGGTTTGAAATCCTTCGTGATTTCACGGAATCTCTAGTTATACGGGCTTAAGTTTGTTAAATTAACCGCCTCGGTGGAAGATTTTCTTACTTAATCTCGTATAATTACGTTGATCCGTTACAGTCTGCTCCGCGCTCGCGCCGCCGGCCTCCTCCGCGCTCGCGTTGCGCTGCCGCTGTCACTAGGCGTGGGTAGCTAGGGTTGGGGATTGGGGGCGGCGGGGCGCAAAGGGTTGGGGATTGGGGCCTTGGGGCGCTGGCACACAGAGGATAAGGAGGGCCAGAGGGGGAGGGGTAGGACGTAGGAGGAGGTCTGGAGGTGGGCCGAGATGCGTTGGTCCTCTTCGTGGGGAGCACCGAAGGCCAAAGTGGGGAGTGGAGGGCTAGAGCCTGGAGGCATATGTTTTTTAGTTCGGTTGGATCGGTTGATCGGTTGCGTTTGACGTAGGAACCACACACCGAACCGATAGCCGAAGTTCCCAGAACCAAGAACCGAAGCCGAACCGAAAAACTGAAAAACCGAAATTTCAGTTCGGTTCGGTTTTTGGTTTACGGTTAAAATGTGCCCACTCTGACTAAACGACACTTAGGTCCTAGAGGGGAATGGGGTTTCAAAAAATCAGAGGGCATCCTCCCAATCACTCAAAAATGTGCACAAATAGAAACTCAGAGACAATGCTATTATACAACCTTTACAAATTACTCCGTACATTCCAAATTATAAGTTATTCCAAGAATCTTAGAGAGTCAAAGCATGTAAAGTTTGGCTAAAATTATAGAGAAAATTACAAAGATTTATAACAATAAATAGGTATAGTATGAAAATATAATTAATAAAGAATATAATGATACTTAGTTGGCATCATAAATATTTTTATCTTGTTATATAAATTCGGTCAAACATGAGATGGTTTGACTCTCCAAGATTCCTAAAATGACTTGTAATTTGAGATGGCGGGAGTACTTAATAAAAAATCATGTGAGATACCGCTTATGACAGAAGTACGATCCCTCTAATCATGGAAGAATTTGCAAATAGTAATCACGTGAAAACATCTCTTGTATGTAGACAACTGATTTTATGGTGCTTTTTTATTTGACAACTTTAATTGGTGGTAGTCAAAATATATCGACTCTGAATCAAAGAAGGATGCATTCGTATACCAAAATATCTGTTTCAAATGAAGAGGCATTGTTAGGTCTTCACAGTATGAACGGGGGATGACACACGGATGGACAGGATACGAAGGTCATGATCGAACGGCCCAAGTGAATTTGGACATGGCCCAACTTACTTCCGAGCTCCCACGTGTGACCAACGCAGCAGTCTGACTCCGGCCTCCGCCCTCCCGCACAGGCAATCAGGCACACCGCTCGGCACGCATGCACTCCACCTGGCGACCGCCGCTGCTCCCAAGCCGTGCGACGCCGTCACGCCTAGGGACCGCGCGCCTGGCGGCAGTCCGCTGCCGCACCTAAGGGCCAGGCCGCCGCCGCCGCACCCAGGGGGCAGGTAGCCAGGCGGCCGCCGCACCCAGGGGGCCAGGCCGCCATCGCCTCACTCAGGGGGACAGGCAGCCAGGCTGCCGCCGCACCCTGGTGCCAGCCGCCGCTGTTGACGACCGTGAATTCATCTTTCCTCCCGTGGGTCTGCTTCAAGCCTCCAATTGCAAATCCCCATTGCCATACCTGCGACCCAGAGTCAAGGAATTGGCCAGGGTTTTTTCTTGGTTTGTTACGTCTAGATTTAGCTCAAAGTTGTTGATTTTCTAGCGTTAGTAATATGGATTGCTGGTGTCATTTTGAAGTCATGTTAAGCTCTTGCTTTTAGGATTATAAAGCATATTTTTCCTCGTTCTCTTGATCTTTGTATGCCGATCTATTTATGTGCAAAAAGGAAAAAGAAATAGGACACTACAATATTTAACCGTAATGAAGTTCACAGGTAGTCTGATGAGACATTGCCATTCGTTTCCAATTTCCATGCAAATGCAATGAACGAGGGGGAGAAACTCTCCTGAAATTTGCAGCCTTTCATATAGTTGTATTCACTATGTGAAACACAAACACCATTTTCTTTTAGTTGCTTGGCATTCGACAAGTTTGGAGGCCAAAGCATAAGCAATGTTTACTGCCCTTTTTAGTAGTAATGACAATTCAATGTTGAATTTCAGATAGTTCAATGCAACGGCTAGACTTAACCTTGTGTAATCATTGCTTACATGCGTGCCTAATTATTTCAACTTAATTATTAGCTTCGGTCACTTGCTTGTGTTGGCCAATGAGCAGCAGTAGTATGCTCTACAGCTCGACTCTGTTTTCACTTTTTAGGTTGGCAAAGTGCGTTCAGCAGCTGCTACCTTTCGTTAGGTCGCATATCCAACACTCTCGGTTCTTATAGCAGCAGGAACTTCATTCAGTAGCTTTCTAGTGTCATGTTTTGTGCACTTCAGTCATATTTCTATTGTGTTGCGTGCAATTGTTAGTGACCATTGAAGTAGCAATATCAAACCCTTATGATAGAATTTGATGAATCCAAGCATTCTATTGTGGAAAATCCCATCTGCTTCATGCCGCCTCTTATCTTTTTCTTACACGGCTCCTGCGAAACTCGTCATGCTATTGTGGAAAAGATACACGTACAATAAACAAATAAAAAAATTATCCACATCCCTACACAACTAAACAATTGGCACAATGGTAAAGCACGCTGGTCTTAGCACTTTAGTGCTAGGTTCTAGTCCAGACTTCGGCATTTTTTTACTACCATATACTATATATATTTGTTATTATTATTTTTTCTAACTATTTGTAATTATTTTATTTTTAATTAAAAGAATATATGCCATGACTACATCACATCAAGTCTGATGTGTTGTATGTCACGTCAGCTTTGGCATTTTTTCCTACTATATATATTTTTTATTGTTATTTTTTCCAACTATTTCTTATTTTATATTTTATATTTTTAATTAAAAGAATATATGCCACGTTTACAGCACATCAAGTCTAATGAATAATATGCCACGTCAGCTTATAGCCCACTTGGTAGGTTACACGTTTTCAATTTCGCATCAAAAAAACGCCCCTACATGGTTAAGGACAAATTTCTAATATACATTAAAACGTCTCTACCAACTAGTAATGTTAAAAGCGTATCTAATTTCATGTCAACTAGAGATATTCCGGTTTCGCATATAAAAACATCTCTATGCACATAAGGACGATTATTTGAGACGCTTTAGAACGTGTATTCATGCTACCCACGGTTGAAAGCATGTCTAATTATGTGTCAACTTTATACGTATTTAGTTGCATGTCAAAAAGCATATTTAGGTGCCTATTGACAATTTTGAGATGCGCTTTACAACGTGTGTAGAGGTTATTGACGGTTGAAAGCGTGGCTAATTTCGTGTCATTTTAGTACGATTTCAAAAGCGTGTTAAAAAATGTGTCTAGATATCTCTTGACATTGAAAGCGTGTTAAATATCGTGACATTTGGATACGTTCTTGAAATTGTGCCAAATAACGTCTTTATGGACCAACGTAGAGATGCTTTTGATGGCGTTACAAATACAGCGTAGCTACAAGGGGGTTTTCTAGTAGTGGCTATTGCATCAATTTAGCAAATCTGATGCAATAGGTGGTCTTTATTGCATCGAGAAGACATTTGATGCGACAGTAATTCATGTCCATGCAATAGGTATAGCCTATTGCACCGATTTCGAAGAAGAGATGCAATAGGTACAAATTATTGCATCAGACAAATTTTGTTGTGTTACTATTGATTTTTGATGCAATATGTAGATGTTATTGCATCAGTTTCGAATATGGGTGCAATTAGGAAGTACTATTGCAACAATTGATTGTGCTAAACTCTGATGAAATATGTGATTTTTGTTGCATCGATTTAGGAATGTTTTGATAGTGCTAAGCGAAAGTGTGTATACGTATGTATACATTTGTGTGCTCTAGGATGTAGAAATAGGAAGAAAATAGAAAATGCCTGGGAGCCCAAGCCAAGGCCGAAACCAGCCCAGTTCACTCTCCTTCATCCTCACACTGAACGCCGGATCCACCGAGCTCTGGTATCCCTGCTGCCAGGTGGACCCCACCAGTGAACCCGCGCCTGTTTCGCAATTCCCCCGTGATCCAGCTGACAGCTTTCTCCTGTACCTCACGGAAATTAAAAAAAAAGAAGGGAGAAAAGTTTCGATCTCACAACCGTGGGACCAAAGATGTTTACCAGTTGTTGTGTTTCGTAGTTCGACGATTCGTTAGATCGGGCTTCTTTACTGTAAGAATAACGAGATATTGATGTACAGTAGACGTCGCAAACCCTAACAATGCTTCTACTAGAGAGAGGGAAAGGTAAGCAGTAGTGATCGCAAACCATCCATGGAGGCAGTAGTCGTAGCAGTCGATGCGCTGGCCGCAGTCTCATTTGCCGGAGGAGCCATTGACGCGATCAAGAGGTTCTGCGTGGAGACGGTGGCGGCTTCCCGTCACTGGCTGCGCCCCTCTCAGATCGGGATGGGGAATGTCGGTGGGAATGGCGGCTGAGGACAACCTCTGTTCCTGAGCCGGCCAGCCCCCCACCTCTATTTATGCGTAGTGTGACGGGGGCCCACCAACCATATAGGGTTGGGCGCCCCCGATCAGGGCGCGAGAAGCAAGGCCCAAAAGGTCGTTGGGCCTAATGGTGGGAGATCAAAACCCAACATTCTCCCCCTTGATCTCTCATCATTTTCTTCGTTCTTTAATTTCATACTCAAACTTTCGATTCATATTTTCTTGTTTCTTTCCTATTCCATTGCAGATTAGTGCATTGAACTGTTTCATCGTCACAGCAATTAGTGCCGTTATACTAACAGCTACAACACATTTCTCTGTTTTGGAATGAAGTTTCTTCTGGGCCCTTCGTATGTTCGAGAATCATAGGCTTTCCCTTAAACCCATGCCGGCTACGTGTTCTCTGAACACGTTGGGTGGTAAGCCCTTTGTGAGTGGATCCGCGAGCATTTTCTCTGTACTTATATGCTCAAGATTTATAATATGATCCCGAACTTTATCTTTTACAACATAGTACTTTATGTCAATGTGTTTAGCAGCACCACTTGACCTATTTTGTAAGCATATTGTACCGCTGGGTTGTTATCACAATACAACCTCATCGGTTCATTTATATCATCAATCACTTTCAATCCGGGTATGAATTTCTTTAGCCAATTCACCTGCCCCGTTGCCTCATAGCATGCTACAAACTCGGCATACATTGTCGAGGATGTAGTTACGGTTTGTTTGGAGCTTTTCCACGATATAGCCCCTCCTGCGAGAGTAAATATATATCCTGACGTGAATTTTCTTTCTTCTCCCGCATAATCAGAATCTGAATACCCCTCTATCTGCAGGGAATCAGATCTTCTATACGTTAGCATGAGGCCTTTCGTACCCTGCAAATAACGCAGGACTTTCTTCACCAATTTCCAATGTTCTATTCCTGGATTCTTTTGATATCTGCCAAGTAACCCGGTAACAAAAGCTAAGTCAGGGCGTGTACACACTTGAGCATATTGTATACTTCCAACTGCTGAAGCATACGGTACCGCTTTCATTCGATTAATCTCATATTCATTCTTGGGACATTGATGTTCCCCAAATCTATCGCCCTTGACAATAGGAGCAGGTGAAGAACTGCACGCATGCATACTAAATTTCTTCAAAACTTTTTCTATGCATGCCTTCTATGACAATCCTAATACCCCCTTTCTTCTATCTCGGTGAATCTCTATTCCCAAAACAAACGAGGCCTCACCGAGATCTTTCATATCGAAGTTTGAGGATAAGAATTTCTTCGTTTCCATTAGTAGACTGACATCACTGCTAGCAAGCAGGATATCATCCACATACAAGATTAGGAATATATACTTTCCATTCTTGAATTTTGCGTAAACGCAATTGTCCTCAACATTCTCCATAAACCCAAAATCTTTTATTGTTCTGTCAAATTTCAAATACCACTGTCTTGAGGCTTGCTTCAATCCGTAGATTGATTTCTTTAGGCGGCATCCCATATTTTCTTTTCCTTTTACAACAAAACCTTTCGGTTGTGCCATATAAACATTTTCTTCTAAATCCCCATTAAGGAACGCCGTTCTTACATCCATTTGATGTAACTCCAAATTATAGTGGGCCACAAGTGCCATTATAATTCTGAAGGAATCTTTACATGAGACTGGACAAAACGTCTCATTGTAATCAATCCCTTCTCTTTGCGTAAAGCCTTTCACCACAAGTCGCGCTTTAAATCTTTCTATATTCCCTTGGGAGTCATATTTTGTTTTGTAGATCCATTTACAACCTACTGTTTTGGCTCCCTTAGGAATAATTTCCAGGTCCCAAACTTTGTTGGTACTCATTGATTTCATTTCATCTTCCATGGCTTTAAGCCACTTCGATGAGTGGTCGCTTCTCATGGCTTCTTCAAATGAGGTGGGATCATCCCCCATCTGAAATTGTTCTGTTTCATAAACTTCATAGTCATTAGAAATAGCTGACCTTCTTGTTCTTTGAGACCTTCTAGGGGCCTCTGGCACTTGTTCCACATTGGGCTGTTGTTGTTCTTCCTCATGAGCGACATTTGGTTCTATGGGTTCCTCAAGGATAGCCTCCTCAAGGACAGGTTCCTCATGTTCATTTATTGTCGCCACGGGAGAACTTGCAATAGGTGTTGGCTCTATAGTGTCCTGCACTGAGGGCTCAACAGCAACAGGTAGCGTAAAGAATGGTTCTTCAACCATCGGAGTGGGTACATGTACCCGTTTCTCCTGTAGGCTTATTTCTCGTGCTACCATGCTCCCCTGATCATGTTATCCTCCAAGAACACAGCGTGTCTTGTTTCTACAATCTTCGTATGTCTGTCAGGACAATAAATCGATATCCTTTCGATCTTTCTGGATAGCCAATAAAATGGCAGCTGACTGTCTTGGAGTCTAACTTTCCTATGTTTGGGTTAAACACTTTTGCCTCAGTTGGACAGCCCCACACACGCAAATGGTTAAGTGAGTGTTCCCTTCCTGTCCATAATTCATACGGTGTTTTAGGCACCGATTTGCTTGGTACTCGATTAAGTATGTGAATGGCGGTTTTCAGTGCCTCCATCCATAAACTAATCGGTAAAGTGGAGTAACTTATCATGCTTCTTACCATATCCATTAGGGTACGGTTACGTCTTTCAGCCACTCCATTCTGCTGAGGCTCCTCCGGTGTGGAGTACTGAGCGACTATGCCATTTTCCTATAGAAACTTTGCAAACGGTCCAGGAATTTGGCCATATGGGATATGTCGCCCATAGTACTCTCCACCTCGGTCTGATCGTACTATCTTTATTTTCTTATCATGCTGATTTTCAACCTCAGCTTTAAATATTTTGAATTTATCCAATGCTTCCGATCTTTCTTTAATTGGATAAATATAGCCATAACGAGAGTAGTCGTCTGTGAATGTTATAAACGAATCATAACCATCCACGCTTTTCACAGGAAATGGACCACATATATCAGTGTGGATTATTTCTAAAGTTCCTGTGCTTTGTTTGGCATTTTTCTTAATTTTCTTGACATACTTTCCTTTGATGCAATCAACGCATTGTTCTAAATCTGAAAATTCTAAGTGCGGAAGAATTGATTCTTTAATTAGCCGTTCCATTTTCCCCCTCGAAATATGGCCCAAGCGACAGTGCCATAATTTCGAAGAGGCATCATCAATTCGCTTCCGCTTCTTAGTTACATTCGCAGATGGGAAATCATTCATATTCTCATCGCATACATTGTTCGCATTTTCATCAAGAGATAATAAATAAAGCTTGTCTTGTCGGAAGGCAAGACCAACACATTTATTGTTAACAAGTATCTTACATTTGCCATCACCAAAATGGCAATCAATTCTGTATGGCCACCGGCCTTCCTATCTCCTCTTCCCTTCCTCTCGGTCTCCACCGTAGTCAACAGGGAAAGCAGCGCGCGGCCACCCATGGCCCTTGCCGGAGAAGCCGAAGACGGTGGCGCCGCTGCTGCCCCCTTCGCCGGTGCGCGAGCTCGCCCTGGGCTGAGCTCGCCGCCGTCGAGCGGGCTAGCAGACGGCGCCCTTCTCGCGCACGCACGGTGGCTGCAGCTGTTTCATCCTCCACCGCGCGGGCTCCCAAAGGACCCAGCCGCCGGCGAGCAGTGACTTCTTTGGCCGTGTTGAGTTCGTGATTTCGTTAGGGTTAGGGATTCGTTCTCTGATTTGATTCTCATGTTCTTCTCCATTTCCCGGTTAGGGTTAGGGTTCATCACGAACCTTTTCTTTGCCCGATTTAGGATCGGTTTACCCGATCTAGGGTTCTTGATTCATACACCGTGGCTCCGGTACCATTGTTGTGTTTCGTAGTTCGATGATTCGTTAGATCGGGCTTCTTTACTGTAAGAATAACGAGATATTGATGTACAGTAGACGTCGCAAACCCTAACAATGCTTCTACTAGAGAGAGGGAAAGGTAAGCAGTAGTGATCGCAAACCATCCATGGAGGCAGTAGTCGTAGCAGTCGATGCGCTGGCCGCAGTCTCATTTGCCGGAGGAGCCATTGACGCGATGAAGAGGTTCTGCGTGGAGACGGTGGCGGCTTCCCGTCACTGGCTGCGCCCCTCTCAGATCGGGATGGGGAATGTCGGTGGGAATGGCGGCTGAGGATGACCTCTGTTCCTGAGCCGGCCAGCCCCCCACCTCTATTTATGCGCAGTGTGACGGGGGCCCACCAACCATATAGGGTTGGGCGCCCCCGATTAGGGCGCGAGAAGCAAGGCCCAAAAGGCCGTTGGGCCTAATGGTGGGAGATCAGAACCCAACACCAGTAAGCCATTCTTGTATTTGTGAATTTTGATGCGCTTCATTCTATATACTAGGGACACACGAAATCTGTCCCATATATTAAATTTCTGGAAAATCACCATTATATGAGATTGTACACTAAATTATTATAAATCTTAGTATCGTCAATATCCATAACAAATCAGTGTCGTCAGTCAACTATATAAGCTCAATTTAATGTTTAGCTAAATAACTTTTATCTCACAAATATAGAATATGCATTTCTAACTCTTACCTCTTTTTTCGTTGTAGTTTTGCTGCAACCAGTAAACGTGGCCCATGTATGTGGGACCCTTCTCTTTTATGTCCACCTAATTAGGAAATTTTTGTCTACTTGAAGTATCCACCTAATTAGGAAAAGGTTATAGCCAGTTTGGCAAAAAAATAAGGTTATAACCAATAATAACAAATACAACGTTGAAGCCAACTGCACGTATTTTCCTATGCCATCGGAAATATTTGCTAGATGCATGATAATTATTAGGAGTCACCAGGTTCATGATATTTTCTACAAATATTAAATAAAATAAATAGTTACGTGTTTATAAATATATAGGTTCTCCCTTATGCAGGCGGTGTTTGTTACGAAAAAATTAGCCATGGGCAAATCATGATTAGAAAGGAGGAAAGTACGCACATGTGCATGCACATGGGGAGTTGACAGGAGGGCAGGGTATACCCACCAAGCTCCTGGTTATAAAAGGGGGCCTTGGGGTCACCAGATATTACACTGTAGTTATATAAGATTTGGATCGAGGAATATAAATCATGAATAACTTTTAAGTTATTGAGTTTAAAAATATGAAAATAATATAAATAGATTTATCTTGGAAAATACTTTTATACAGATATACATGTCACTTTTCAATAAATATTTTTAGAAAAAATAAAAGTCCAAATGAGATGATTCTTTTGGCTAAGTTCTTGTGAAAATATGATCTATCCTTTCCTGGCATTTGTTCGCACATTAATTGATCTTGGTTCTTTTGTAGTTAGTGAATCTACAAAAAGATTTGTGAAACTTTATTGTGAAATAATTTTAGAGAGCGCAATGTGATGCATAAATATATAACTATGAACTGTGCAACATATTTTTGAGAGTGAAATGTCACGTGTAAATATATAACCTATTTTTCTATTTAAAGAATTTGAAGTCAACTAACACACACATGCCATTTGAACTTGTTACGTTTCACTTAAACACATATCACACTTAAATAGAGAATATACGTTGTGAAGCAACCGTAGAAAAAAATGCCTTTTACACTTCAAAACTTTTTAAACATGTAATAGCCTACACGTGTTGTTGTGTAGGAGTTCAAAAATTCCGAAACTGATTTACTATTTCCTATAGTTTCAGTGATTTTCTAAATCGAATTGTGCGTATCTTCATTAAGTTTCAAAAAAATCATAGAAAATTTATTTAGGCTCACACGTATCACTCTATCTCAAATCTGAGAGATGGACAAAAATTCTCTTGTTTGCTAGGAATAATTCATCCTTATATCCCCAAATTATCATAGACTAATATTAATAATATCTAAACTTGGTTAGAAAATTCTAAAAACTAACATGGCAGCATGTTTTTGTCATTTAATCTTCCAACAAAACTTTTAAATGGTTTTTAATAAAGTGGTAATATACTTGTTCAATTAAGAGACACGTCCTCATATATGTAACTATGTGGAAGATGTATTCATTTGTGAACAACATACAGTTCCACTTTCTTAAAATGGTTTGAATTTTTTAATAATAAGCTTATACGCTAATATTATGCCCCCATGTGAATTTATAGGTTTTGCAGGCCACTTTACGATATTATTAATTTTTCTTTGGAGTCATCATAAATATAGATTCGAGTAACCCCTAACAAAACACTTCATTTTTCATGTTTTTTTAGAATGTGAGCTCAAATGGGATATTTACTCATATATAATTTTTAACTTTATTTGACATGACATGTAGTTCAAGTTGGAGTTACTTTCCAAAAGTATGCAGAAAATCACTTAAACTATAGAAAATGGCAAATTACTTCAAAAGTCCCTAAAAATCCTAAACAACATCATTTAACTAGTCTAGTTCTTGTAAAAATTGTGCTTATCATGAATTCTATTTAAAATGAAATGTATTTCTGCTAGTAAAAGAAAAAACATTATACTAAATTGGGCCTGAAAATCCCTCTCTCTGCATTGACGCTGGCCCAAACTTACTCCTTCAATTAAAAAATACAGCTCTCGTTTGTCCATAATACAAATAATTTCAAATTTGATCGAATCTTTATAAAAACATACCATATTTATGATACCAAATATATTATTAAAGTAGTTTTAAAATATATTTTAATAGTAAAATTCCAGCAAAAAAACAAATTGGCCCACCACAATATACGTGTTTTTGAGAATTTTCGTGAGCTTTTCAAATTGGCCCGCCACAATTTCAGCCCCGCGCGCGAGAGAGCTCAAATCGAGTACTCCGTAGTAATGAACCCCGTGTCCCCACGGCACCGTAACCCTAACCCATTCACTTTTCACGGTCTCACCCCACTACCCCAGCCGCCGCCGCCGCTCTGGTCTGCAGTTCCGGTTCCGCTCCCTCTCTCGCGCCGTCCTCACGCTCGAGGGATAGGCCACGGAGGTCCGTCGGCGTCCTCGCGCAAGCTGCCAGCCCCCGCGGCCGTGCTCTCCTGCTGCAGGTACAGGCCCACGTGCCGCCCTCATCGTCTTCGCATCTTGTATTCTGGTGGTCACACGGCGGCGCTGCGCTCCAGGCGAGGTAGCGCAGGCGCGCCGCGCGCCGCATGCCGCGCGTCGTGCGCCACCTGCCAGCCACCACAGTCGCGCCTCACGCTGCATTGACTGTCTCTCCCTCTCTTGGCAGGCCAACGCACGCGTGGAGAAGTTCATGAACGGTGCGATGACAATGGAGTGCGATGAAGTTTCTGCGAGCGCTGGGGGCATCCTCCACGTGCTTCTGCTGCTACCAAAGGTCGTCGCCCCCAATCCTGCTCGCGGTCGATGCCTGGCCACCAACCTAGGCTGCCTCCACCAACTGCTGATGGCCGTGGATCTGCTCCTGCAGCCGATGGCATGCCAGATTGGGGGCGAGCGGTGGGGTGCTTAGCCGGATTAGCACCAGGCGCTCCTTACTTCTGCTGAAACCCACAGCGGTGCCTCCAGATGCCGATATGCTTCAAGTTTCGGTTCCCTTCTGATCCCCTTCTCAAGTTCTTAGCCTTACAACACTTAACCGTTCCCCTCCTCCACCTTGGTCATGCAGATTCCTGAGCAACCAGACACGCTGCTACCTACCAGAGATCACAGAGGTTTCTGCCATCTAGCAACTGGTCTGTTCTACCAAGGCATTGTTTAGTTCGCGAAATATTTTGAGAAATGTAACTGTAGCACTACTGTAGCACTTTCGTTGTTATTTGACAATTATTGTCCGATCATGGCCTAACTAGGCTTAAAAGATTCGTCTCGTCCATTTCGTCTAAACTGTGTAATTAGTTTTATTTTTTATCTATATTTAATGCTTCATGCATGTGTCCAAAGATTCGATGTGACGGGAATCTGAAATATTTTGGGAAATATTTTAGGAACTAAACAAGGGCCAATTTTACCAATTTTTCTGTATGAGTTCATGAGGGCTTGATTGTTTCTTGGTTTTCTCTTTTGACGAGTAGGCATTTTGACGTACATGCATTTGTGGTTCCATGTAAGTGGATCAGCAGAGGTCAGTTAATCTGCAATGAATATCAAACTGCTCTTATACTGTAGTGTAATATTGGATCAATTAACATGGCATATCTGCAAGCGACCTTTGACAATATGATTGGAAAAGTAAAAATTACAACTAGGTTGCATTTCTGAAGATTTAGCTGGCAGATCTGTTTTGTGTAATTAGTGAGAATCAACAATCTTCAAAATCAGCATATAATCTCTTATTTCTTTTTCATGTATATAACACATGGGTTTCATAGAATATTTTAGGGAACTGCTTCTAGACCTTTGTAACATATGTCTTATGACAGTGACGCACATCACCATCAGTTTGAAGATTTACTATAGAATGTATTCATGTTTCTTGACTCCAGAAACTATGTGGTACTTGTAGCTAATGTCACTGTGCTTTGTATGTTCCAGTAAAAACCTTGAGATATTAGTTCCTATCATATTTACAAAGAATTATAGAAAATTATTTGATTTTCATTTTAGGTAGAAAGCGGACATGCTAGTCTTAACTACTTTCATAGTTACATTTAATCAGTGCGTAGTTCTCCTCTTAACCGGACGAGCTATTAGTAACTACTAACTAATGTGCTAAACTAACTGATTTTATTTTTTTACTATTCTTAGGCTTGAATCCATCTAGTAGTAGTATGCCAGCCTTGGCACAGATTGCTTGTTCTGTGTGCTTTGGAATTGTTCTAGTAGTTCTACTCTTGTATTATTAGTATTAAGTCCTTGATATGTGTGATTGAATCCTTAATCTACTATTGCCCTGGTGATTGAATCCAGGATCAGATATTGAAGTATTGCTACTAGTGTTTTCATCTGTGCAGCTAGTGTTATTGTTCCTGGAGGAAACGAATCAATGTTAACAACCTTACCTACTGTATGTGTAGGGTAGATATTTATACTAAAACCATGGTTTTAAATAGCTCGCTATTTTTGCCGCTATAGCCCGAAATAGCTTGAAAAAAATCGTGCCGCTATTTGCGTTCATGCACAATTTTATCGCTATTTTGCCGCTAAAGTCCGCTAATTACGGTTTATAAAACGCTAAACACTTTAGCCTTAGCTCGCTATTTAAAACCATGACTAAAACCTAAGCCACCAATTCCCTAGGTTGGTTAGGTTTTTCGGCATGATCTTTTGTATATTTGTGTTGCCAACTTATCTCTGATGGATTAATTTGGCCAACTTATTTTTGCATCTGTCCTTTTGTTTCATGTTTGAATTGATAGATATTACAGAAAGTGACAAGCACTTATGTACAGTGTAGTTACAAGTTTTATGTCCACCTAACAAAGATACAAGAAACTTTAGTTGTTGCTGCGCCAACCTTGGGCAAAAATACTGAAAACACTCAATAGAGCCAAGAAATATTAGAAAGTAATAAATCTGCAACTTGTTTAAGTCATCATGGATTTGTGCTAAAATGGCAGTATAAAATGCATTCATGATGTGTGATATGTTCTTTGTGTTTTATTCATTAGCATAAATTGTCCTTACAACCATTAATAAATTTAATTACTAATGCATATGACATCTGGGCTGTTTCGATTGAGCAGGAAGACGAACCTTGAACTTTGAGAAGAGCGCTCGGAGTCTTTGGAAGGATGAAGTGAATCAAGAATTTTGCAATGACAATGAACCTTTCATGATTTATGCTAAGAGTCCTTAGTTTAATTGTTTAGTTCTATAAGTCTAGAATGTAGTTCTGATGACCTTGCTATTACATTCTTGAACTATGAAGCTTTTTTATTTTATTATTGTACACGCTATTGGATATGGGTGATCAAAGTTATTAATATCATTGCCCTTTTGTGACATTGGATTTTGTAATATTTTGAATTTATGTGTCGCAAATTTGTATTATTCAGCAAATAAAAATGGATGCAATATAAAAATCGCAGTCAATAGATTCTGTTGCAATAAACCTAATGTCGATGCAATAGTTTGAATTGCATCAAACCTAATATTGATGCAATAAGTTGTATTGCACCGAACCTAATGTCGATGCAATATGTTCTATTGCATCGAACGTTAGCCGTTGCAATAGAAATTCTTATTGCATCAAATTTATTAGATGTATTATATCAACATGATTTTGATGCAATAATCTTTTCGCATCTCTCTATCCTAATGTAAGAGACATTCATGGCCGATGCAATAGTGACCTTGCATCAAAACGATTTCGATGTAATAATCCATTTGCATCTCTCTATTTTGATGCAAAAGACAATGAATGGCCGATGCAATAGCGAACTATCGCATCGGTCACAGTAAACTGATGCGACAAGGCTATTGCATCTAGAGCTATTGCATCAGCTCGCATCAAACGCGAAATTGATGCGGTACCATGCAATCGCATCAATTTTGGCCCTATTACATCAAAAATTTGCCGGTGCAAGAGGGTCAAAAATTAGTAGTGTTTCAAGTTTGATTCAATTTGGTGAAGTATAGCTCAATGTATTGAAATCTGTCCATTATTGAAAATCTGAGCTAGCTGAGATCAAGTCTGAGTTTGAGTGACCAAATCATATTGGATTGGCATGAAATTTGGTATGCATGCTCTAGACTTATGATATGAGATTCTGTATAAATTTCATGATAATTGGATGAGAAATGCTATGGTTTTAGAGCACATCTTGTCAGCTATAGTGCAACAGTTTTCAGCATGTAGCAGTGGTGGAAGATTTCAAATCTAGTAGCAATCTAGAAGACAAATGAAGCTCAAATTTTTACAGTTGCTATATGACTTAGTAATTCATATCTCCACCAAATTTCGTGGTATTTGGACCTGTATATTGGGAGATATGAATTATTCTTTGAAGGGTACAGAATCTGCCAGAAAAGTGACAATTATTGGATTGATCTAGAATCACCTTAAGTGAAAGGTCCTCAAGTTGGAAACATATTTATAAGTGTTTAAGGCACCTAAGTTTGGTTTTGAATTGATCTAGAAGCATGACAAGAAATGAGTACAAGGGCATTGATTGTGGAATGTACTTAGTGTACAAATTTGGTACTCAAAATTGAAAATGAAGATCAAACTCAAGATGAAGATGAGGTTCAAGTTCCAGTAATGATTGGAGATCATTTGGTAGAAAGAAAAGGACATAAAGAAGTAGAAAGAAAAGGACTTAAATAATAATTCAAGGTTACTCATCAAGTTAAGTCCATAGATCAATCAATCAAAGGCAATTCAAGTAAGTGTCAAGGATGGTTCTTTGGAGAGAGGTCACTTCTCCCTGCTGAGGGGGCTTGCGGCCCATGGGTGGGTAACCCGAGCACCAGCTTAGAAGGCTAACATGGAAGTGATGAATTCAAGGGACATTTGAGATGCTTAATTGAAGCAATCAATAGGGTTGATCAAGAAAAGCAAGCAACACCCAAAAAAGAGCTAGTCATGGTTATAAAATTGGTATCATAAGTACTTCTCTCATGCAAGCATTGATCAAAGAGAAAAAGCAAGCCAACCACAACAAGAGATAATGCACTTGATTATTAGTGATTCACATTTCATATGGGTGAAGAATGGATTTCTCTATAATGATTGATCTTTACCAAGCTTATAAATTGGACTTCACATTGCTATTGGAGTAATGAATTGGAATCTATGTGACTATCCTCTACTCCAACATAACAAAGGTATCATTGCAATATGCATGATCATTTCATCCCTTACTAGTATGCGATTAGTGCATATAGTACATGCTTACTAGGATCATGCATAACAAATGAAATATTTAAAATCATAGCCTACCACTATTGCTTGATTTGTTTAAATGATCTAGTGGTATGTGTATGAATTTGTTCATGAGCTAGTAAACCCAAGTACTGGATCTAGTTTGGATTGCTAACAAGTGACAAGTACAACATTGGCAAGATAACCCTTAGTATGAGGAGTGAAAAAGCTTGTCATTAGATCAAACCGGACTTAGAATCTTAAGCAAATCAACTTAGTTCAAGTCATACTAGAAGCTCATGACAATGATATGGGTACAAGCACAAGACAACAATGCAAATGGATATCTAGGGTGTTTCAAATGGTATCTAGACTCGAAGTATTTCTTCAAGTGATATTTACAAGTGGTGTCTAGATCATGATCTACAAGTGATATCCTACAAGTGGTACTCATAAAGATAGCAAATGTTCAAGAAAGGATCATATTGACAAATCCTACAAGTGGTTCCATGATAGAGGATTCTTCAAATTGGTATCACACCCTTATTCGTGGTATTTCTACACATGATAACATTTATACAAGATGGTGGTTTCACAAGTGATCCTCAACTTTAAGTGATCATCAAATGAAGAAAGTTCCCTCACACACAAGAGCTCAAGATTATCAAGTGAATGACCCATGCTATGACATAGGGGGAGGAGCCCCACCTAATGGTATCAAGGTCAAAGATCCTAAGTGGTATCTCAAGAGCAACATACAAGTAATGTCATTCCAACATGTGTGGTGATGTCCATAAAAATGCAATATTCAAGTCTCAACCATCTACCCCAATGCAAACCTTTGTATCAATTGAGAAGAACACCTTTTATGGAAATTGATGACAAAGGGGGAGAGATTGTACAAAGATATGAGTATAGGGGAGAGATAGAAGATAAAAAGTATGGGGGAGAGATAGAAGATAAAAGATAGACATGGACAAAGAGGAAGCAACATTGAAGAAATGAGAAGGATCAAAATTCTTGGACAAAAGAAGCACACAAGTAGGGAGAGCAAGCTCATGAACATTGATTGGTTGCATTTGATATGTGCATATTCATGTGCTTGCTTGCATTGCATAAGTTTTATATTTAATATGCATGCTTGTGTGTTGTATGCTAGTTATAGAACTTGAATGATGCTAAGGATGATGGCAAACTTGTGATTTTCAAATGGTATCAAGCTATCAAATGGTATCGAACTACAAAGGTTTATTCTATACACCTTAGCATCACTTAGTAGTGCTAACCCTCCCATAATTTTCATATTCATGCATATGTGTGATCTTGAAACGAAACCATTTGAGCACATATGTAGGGGGAGTTATCACTACCAAGTCGGATTTTATGGTGCTTATCCAAATCCTAACATAGAGCTTAAAATGTTGGATAAGTGGCATAAAGTCCAAAAGAACTTAATTTCCATATCTTTGTAGAGTTGTCATCAATTACCAAAAAGGGGGAGATTGAAAGGTCCTTGTTTGATTTTTTGTAATTGAGTGAAAACCTTAGGTGGATTAATTGTGTTTAATGTGAGATACACAGAGATTAGTCCACAGGTAATGGTGTCATGAAGGAGCTCATTGCATATGAGACATGACATGGAGTCATATGACCAAGGTGGCAAAGATCAAGATGAGGCTTGGATCGACGGACCGGTTGTAAGTGTGAAGGGCAAGTCGGAGGCTTTGGAGCGATGGACCGTGAGGCGGTGAAGCTTGAACAAGACTTGGCGCCGATGGACCGACGCAATGGTGAAGAGCAAGTGAGGTCAAGATCGATGAACCAATACGGTTACGTGATGATATGAAGTGGATCATATCATTTGTGATATGGTTGATGCATGTGTTGCATCAACGTCGGAGGAGATGGAGTGGAATGCGCAAGGCAAAGGTATAACCTAGGGCATTTCTATTTCACTGGTCATAGGTGTGTAGAGAAGTTGATGACCAGGTTTAGGATAGATGGCCGTACTATTAAGAGGGGGCAAACTTGTTTGCATATTGGTCATCTAGTGCCACTTGAGCAATCTAACTTTGCATACGTGTTAGGATCGAGTGGCGAGGCAAGTTGAGTGCCTAACTTCTTCGAGAAAATGATTGTGAAAATGATAACACACATGCACATGGTGTTTTACACATGGTGATGTTGGCACATTTGCAAAGGAGAAGGTGTTGGAGTTGGTGTTGATCAACTTGGAGAAGAGAGAAAGGTTTTTTGGTGTTCTCCGGACACTAGGATGGCTCTTGGAGTGGAATACTGCTTTGATCCATTGTGAATTGGATCAAGTGCTTTAGTGGGTTGTGTAGCCCTCTGAGTAAGCTTTTTAAAATGTCCAAGATCATCGAAATCAGAGTTCGGAGCTAAGAGTTATCGCCGTTTTACCAAAGAGTGGTCTGTGATCGGACTCGTGACCGGACGCGTCCGGTTAGCACCTGCGCGTCCGGTCAGCGCGTCCGGTCAGTGTTTTTTGCGGGCGAAAGTGACTGGACGCTGCAGCGAGTCCGGTCAGTGATGACCGGACGCGTCTGGTAGCTTCAGGAGCTTACTGGAACCTCTCTATTCGCTATTTCGCTGCGACCTACGCGTCCGGTCCCGTTAGTGACCTGCACGTCTGGTCAATACAAGTTTATACGCACGAAAACTAGCCGTTGGAGCATGCTACTGACCTGCGCGTCCGGTTAGTTCGACCGGCGCGTCCGGTCGACCCGAAACTTGCCCAGTAAGGGGACTAACGGCTCTATTTCGTTGTGGAGCTATAAATAGATGTTGTGGCCGGCCATGGCCGGTAGCTGAGCACCCTTAGGCCTTGGTGGCTTGTGTTGGTGTGCTTGGGAGCCCTCTAACTCACTTGAGCTTGATAGTGATCATCCGATCGAGTGAGAGAGCGATTCTAGTGCGTTGCATCGTGAGGATTGCATCGAGTGGCACTAGGTGATCGAGTTGCAAGCCTGTGGTGCTTGTTACTCTTGGAGGTTGCCACCTCCTAGACGGCTTGGTGGCTTGCGACTCCGTTGAAGCACACGTGGAGATTGTGCGTGGCTTCGGAGGAGGATTTGTGAGGGGGATTGTGCTCACCCCGTGGGGATCGCAAAGAGCAACTCTAGTAAAGCTCGTGGCTTGAAGGATCCCCATCTTGAGAGTGGATGTGCGGCACCCGCTGAGGGTTTGACTCTTGATAGTCAATTAGCTCATGATCCATCAAGTGGGTGTATCGCCACAACGGGGACTAGCTTGGTGGCAACCAAGTGAACCTCGGTGAAAAACCGATGTGTCAACATTGTGTACATCTTCTCGGTGGTTTGCTTTCGATTCACGAGCTTGTATTTACATTCATATACTTGTGCTTGTGTAGTTGCTCTTGTAACTAGTTTGCTTGTGTAGTTAGCTAGTTACCTTCTTGCTTGTGTAGCATAGAAGTAGCTCCCGTTGCGTGGCTAATTTGGTTTGTGTAACCTTGTTAGTCATATTGCTTAGTTTGTGTAGCTAAGTAATTTGTGCTCTCTTGTTTGACATTAGTTGCCTTGCTATTGAGCATTGCTAGTGAGTATAGGTGGCTTCGTGCTTTTGCTTACTAGAATTGTGTAGGAGCTCCCCGACATTGCTAAAGTACTAGTGTATAGGTTTGTGTGACCTTGCTCTAGAATTGTTTAGGAGAGCTCTTGCTAAGGAAAGCACCTTAGTTACATAATTAAGATCTTTGTGAGGTGCTTGTGAACTTAGATAGAGGGGTGTAGTCTTGGCTAGACCGATAGTTTTAATTCCGTAATTGTTTCGGTTTGCCGACGCGATTAATTTTAGAAAGGACTATTCACCCCCCCTCTAGTCCGCCATCTCGACCCTTCAGCTGGTCATCTCCAAGATCCTCAATGTACTTGTAGTCGTTCGCCTCCAAGTCCTGATGTGATTCGCGTATCCTTCCTCCAATGGGTTCCAGTCCGATCAACGCTATCCTCGATGCAACTATCTCGATAGAGCGACAAACAAGGCAATAAGCAATAAATACTCTAAAACGGCAACAAGACACGGAAAAGCGAAGAACACCAAAAGAACACCGAAGGAAAAGGCTTAGCCCTCACAGCGGATGTCCGGTCCTTGGGCCAAAAAGAGGCAGAAGTGGCTATTTGTTAAGCACAAGCTTAGGTCATAGCCTAGCCAGTACTTCCCGAGCCGATCGTGTCGACCTGTACGGCTTCAAGAATAATGGTCTAGACTCTAGCTCATCTTAAGAAATCACCACAGCTCGCGGTCTTCTGATCCAGGCGTCATGGGGGTTGACAGGAATCGAAAAGATTGCAAACAAGAGAGGTAGAGGAGAGTCCTGGTCTCTCTCTCTCAATCCACACACCATTGTGATCGACGGGAACCAAAGATAGGGTGGAATAGGAGAAAGGAGAGGAGCTGTGGTTGGCTTCTTCCAATCCTCACGCCATGGCAAAAGGACGGGGCATCGGAAGGAGCGACACACGAGAGAACACAAAATCCCAAATCCACTCGTAGGGTACCCTGACCCACGTGCACTAAATGGCACCAAGACACCCCTAGGGTCTTAGCGGTGCGGTTGTCACCGTGAGAACCTAATGAGCGCTAAGGTCTAAAATAGGTACAAGCATACAAGGGGCTTGAGCATGAAAGAGCCAAAAGAGAGGGGGAGAAGAGAGAAGAACAGTCTCTGCATTCTCTCGACCAACATGTCATGGCAACAAACGGAGGTCGAAAGAATAGAGACACAAATCCTGAGGTCTCTCAATCCACACCAACTCGTAGGGCACCACGACCTATGTGCAACTAGATCAGCACTTTGCTATACCCAGGGTTCGTTGCGGTGCAATTGTCCTCGCGAGAACCGAAGAAATGCTACGGTCAATGTGGCACAATCATACTAGATGGTTAGGAAGAACAAAAGAGCAAAGGGGGAACTAAAGAGCAGAAGGGGTAGAGCCCGATGGTCATGGCGAGGCAACTCGCGGCCATGAGCTTAACCCACAAGAGTTGGCTTCCGTAAGTCCCACGATGGTCGTTCCCTAGTTAGTACACTGATGCTTCATCAGGCGAAGTAAGCTGTGTGCTTTCCTTTTCCTCTTCCCTGAAGCTTGGTGTCTCTGTAGGTCTCTCCCTTGACAAGGGGCCTTGCTTGTCACTGATGCTGCTTCCTGAAAAACTCAGACGACGATCTACGTTGTGTACATGGGTAGGAAGATGCATGATGACCCATCCGTGGTCATGGCATCGCACCACGCCGTGCTGACCTCCATTCTTGGGAGGTACAGTACTTTGCTACTACTCTAACGACTCATCGTACGTAGGTCATTCAAGCTGGTAATGACTGCACATTATATATATGTAAGCTGGCTTTCTCCTCATCTTGTTTTTGCCCTTCATGTCGGCAATGGAGCAGCAAGGATGAAGCCCTCAGCTCCATAGTCTACAGCTACAAGCACGGATTCTCCGGTTTTACGGCGAAGCTCACCGAGCCGCAAGCGGAGGAGCTTCGGAGTGCGTAGCCTCACACATCCAACAAAATAAAAGCATGAATTAAGTTGTGTTACTACTCGCAAGCATTATTGGTATGAACTGAGAATGACTAGTTTATTTGCAATATATAATGTCCTACTAGAGTACCCTGGAGTTGTAAGCGTGAAGCCAAACACTTACCACCAAGTGCACACGACTCGGAGTTGGGATTTTCTTGGCATCTGCTACGGCCAACAGCCATATTCGTCGTCGTCACGGCTCCTTAGGAAGGCCAAGCACGACGAGGATGCATGTCATCGTCGGCGTCATAGACACAGGTTCTGATTTTGATAAATTTACTCATTCGATAGGATTCAAAAGTCCCTTTGATTAATAGTAACTCCAATTTTGGTGACCAACTGCGCACGCAGGCATCTGGCCGGAATCACGGAGCTTCGACGACAGCGGGTACGGCCCCGTGCCGAAGCGGTGGAAAGGCGTGTGCCAGACCGGCCAGGCGTTCAACGCGAGAAACTCCAACCGGAAGGTCATCGGCGCACGGTGGTACGGCGGCGACGCCACTGAGGAGGACCTCAAGGGCGAGTACAAGTTGGCGCGGGACGCCGACAGCCACGGCACGCACACCGCCTCGACGGTCGCCGGCTCGCGATCTACAAGGCGTGCCACGCCGTCGGACTCGGCCGCACGAGCTGCGGCGACGCGTCGATCCTCGCGGTCCTCGACGCCGCCATCGGGGATGGCGTCGACGTGCTGTCCCTGTCGCTGGGAGGCATCAACAAGACACCCGAGACGCTGCACGCCGTGGCGGCCGGGATCACGGTGGTGTTGGCTGCGGGGAACGAAGGCCCCGTGCAGCAGACCGTCCAGAACGCCCTGCCGTGGGCCATCACGGTGGCCGGCGCCACCGTGGATCGCTCGTTCCCAACCGTCATCACACTGGGCGACGGACAAAAGCTGGTGGTTCGTACGCCGACCCAAGCACTCGTCGTCATCATATATTATGCTAAAGCTGAGTCACTTGCAGGGTCAATCATTGTATTACCACAACCGCTCAGCGGCATCCAAGAGCAACGACGACTTTAGTTCGCTCACCGGGTAACACATGCACTTTTTCTTTCGTACATTGTATTATATATCACAAAAGGATAATCTAAGCATGCAACGGGTGACACTGAGAGCAACGAAAAATTAGGTAGATTGATTAAATTCTTAGAAAAAAAATTGGCACTGGATTCATATTTTTGTGGTTAAAATGATTTTCTTATGAATTTTAGAGATTAGAAAATGAATTTTATTTTTAGAATATTTAAAACCACCTTTAAAATATTTTTGATGGTCTATATGATATCTGGTTTATGAGTTGAAGTACTAAAACTGGAAAGTCCTATAATTTAGAATAAAGAGAGTATTTTTTTATGACAATTAGACTACAAGATACAACATCGATGACCTGATGTTTTTCTTTTATTTTTGTGAGAATTTCTATTTTTTTTAGTTTTGAACACTCTCGAGAGAATTACGGTGGAGACTCTAAAAGGAATTATATCTTAGAGCAACTCTAAGAGACTTTTTGCTTTCTATTATGGTACCACAAAAGGATTGATAATCGAAGCAAGGAACAATTGAGACTTAGAGGAACAAAACATTAGTTAGATTGATTAAACTCTTAGGAAAAAATTTGGCACTGGATTCTTATTTTTGTGGTTAAAATGATTTTCTTATGAATTTTTATTTTTAGAGATTATAAAATGAGTTTTATTTTTAGAATATTTAAAACCACCTTTAAAAAAATTTTGAAGGTCAATATGATATCTGATTTTTGAGTTGAAGTGCTAAAATTGGACTCCCATGAGATATCTAGAAAAGCCAAAAGTCTTATAAATTAGAATAAAGAGAATGTCTTTTTATGATGATTAGACTACAACATATAACATCGATGACCGGATGTTTTTCTTTTTCCTTTTGTGAGAATTTCTATTTTTTAAAAAAAGTTTAACACTCTCGAGAATTACAGTGGAGGCCCTAAAAAGAATTATCTAGTAGGAATAGTAAGTTGTGGTGGCACTAAATTGAACGCCAAACACTCATATCTTATACTCTATTCTGAATTATATGATGTTCTGGCTTTTCTATATATAACAAAGTGCATAACTAAAATAATGTGTATACATAGAGAACCAGTGACAAAACCAGGACTTTTGATCAGGGCCGGTCCTGAGTTTCTTTGGACCTAGAACAACACTAAAATTTTGGACCCTTTTATATGAATATGATAATACTACTAGCACTACCTATTGGTAGTGTATACACAAAAATATGCAAAATGTTACTGATAAGCAATTAACTGAATGCAAAAGCAATATTCATATGAAATAATTCGTATACATATTAAATTACCTCAAAATTTTCTTCTAACGGCTAGGTGATCGTGCGGCGCTGAGGGGATTTATGAAGAGCCCCCTCTCTGTGGTTGTATCAAATCATCTCTTCGCTTTTTCTTCTAACGGCCATATGAAATAATTTATATGAACATGATCTGTCTCTTGAAGTGCTTGTATTACTCTTAAGAACCTCTCTCTATAATCATCTATTCGTTTTTTCTTCTTTCTTTTGTCGTTGCCAGAAGCATACTTTTTTGACGACATGGTAGTGTTAAAAGTTAGAGAAACAATTAGTAAGTATATAATTTCATAAAGTAGGGATTAAATAAATTTCAGATTCCTATCATACCTCGCTGCCAGCCTGCCGGCTGGCGCCTCTGCAGCCTGTTAGAACTTGGAACTGCCGATCCCGATTGCCGAACAGGGACGAGGGAAATAGGAATCACGTGAGCCTGAGAGACTGAGAAGTGAGATTAGGGCCTTGCTGCCGCCTGCCTTCTCTGCTCTCTGCTGATTAGGGCCCTTGCTGCTGCCTGCCTACTCTGCTGGAACGCCGCCGCCCGCAAGGCCCCTCACGCGCCCCCGCCGCACGCGAAGGAAGCGGAAGGTCTCGTCGCGTCTCGTGCGGTCTGCAGAGTGGGCTGCGGCGTGATCACTGTCACGGAAAACAGGGAGTCAGAGATCTGGTGTATACTAGTGTATACGTATACATACCTGGGGGGCCCATGATTTTCCTGGGCCTGGGACAACCGTCCCTCCCGCCCCCCCCTCAGGGCCGGGCCTGCTTTTGATTAGGGGTCAAACAATATGATTAAGGATGAAAATGGTCGAAAATGGTATTACAATATAGAAAACAAAAACGGTCGGTTCGGAATATTTCTACATTTTAGCAATTAAAGAGTACAAAAAATGGTTGAAAATGGTTGTGAAACCAATTGAAAATGACAAATTTTTATGTTTGGCGAATCTCGGAAACGGTATCATAATATAGAAAACGACATCATAATATAGAAAACTAAAGCAGTCGGTTCGGAATATTTCCGTACCATTTTCATCCTTAAATATGATAACACCTCGTAAATGTGACAAATATATATATCAAGTGTATGTCTCAACAATTTTTGAATACTTTTACATAAATATTTAGTATTCATAGCGAAAAAATACAATATTATCACATCAAAAAGTTAATGAAATGATAATTTTTTGTGCTATGTAATTGAAATATTGATAGTGGATTAGACACTTTTTTACTGTGTTAGGGGGGTGGGTGGGGGTGGCAGGGCCCCTACTGGCCCCCAGGTTCGCCAGTGTAGAGAACAGATAGGACGACTTACCATTTAGAACGGAGAGGATAATAATTAAAGAACACAATCTTCTCTCCTGCATCAGCTCCGACGTGGAGAACCTGGGGTCCGAAAACATCACCGGGAAAATCATTGTATGCTTTGCACCGCCGTTCCACTCCACCTATCCTCCCGGGGTGGAGTTTGCCAAGGACACGCAAGACGCCATCGCCGGCGGGGCCAAGGTACAGCACCGACCTCCTCGACTACCAGCAGTACTGCCAAGGTCACATGCCCTGCGTGGTGGTGGACAAAGAAACCATATTCAGGATCCTAAGCAGCGAAAGGTGATGATATGTCATATCTATATACCTTCTCTTGGGTCATGCATTGATCTTATTGGGTCATGCATCTTGGCTTCTCTGTTTGTGTTTGGACGACAGCCCGACATAGCTGCCCCTGCCCCTGGAGTGAGCATCTTGGCAGCCAAGCGTGACTCGTACGAGCTCGAGTCCGGAACATCCATGCATGCCCTCATGTCTCCGCGGTCGTCGCCTTGCTCAAGTCGGTTCACCCGGACTGGTCGCCTGCCATGATCAAGTCCGCCATTGTCACCACAGGTAATTATTGATTCAACCGAAACCTCATACACTAACCATTAGCCTAGCTAGCTAGTAGTATATATACTATCAATTTATGCGTGTCAGCCTAAGGCTAATTAACGAGCTACTATGTGCTTCAGCATCGGTAACGGCCAGAGGAGTACTTCAAGTTGAAGGAAGAAAACGAAGAGCACGGTCTGGTGTACGAGCTCAACCTCCCCTCAATCGCCGTGCCCGACCTCAAGAAGTCCATCAGTCTCACGCACGGTTACCAACATCGGGCCGGCCAAGGCGAGCCGTACCGGACCGTGGTGGAGGCGCCGGCGGGCGTGAGGATGAGCGTGGAGCCTCCAGTGATCGCCTTCCAGAAAGGTGGCGCCAGGAACGCGACGTTTAAGGTGACGTTCGAGGCGAAGCAGAGTGTGCAGGGCGGCTACGCGTTTGGGAGCCTGACGTGGCTGGATGACGGCAAGCACTCAGTCTGGCGTT
This sequence comes from Saccharum spontaneum, assembly GCA_022457205.1. Classification (NCBI taxonomy): domain Eukaryota; kingdom Viridiplantae; phylum Streptophyta; class Magnoliopsida; order Poales; family Poaceae; genus Saccharum; species Saccharum spontaneum. Next base: position 60,829,771 of record CM039595.1, read on the forward strand.
CGGACCGTCGTCAGGGACTTCGTCGCCGACACATCTTGAGTTCAAGCGGGACGAGTAGCTTGCATGTTTCCGCGTTGTTGATTCAGGCATGCGTGTAGCAAGAAACATGCGTGCGTGGAAACATTTCAATTAATAATACCACTTTCAAATCAGTTTACTACTATGGTCCTTGTTTTCCTTGTAACTCCCTTTGGGACTGTGGTGTGTTCGTTTGAACCTTCTTCGTTATCAATTTATGAACCTTCTTCTTTATTACCATTATCTAAATATAATTTATCTTTAGATACTTATAGCAAAAATTATGTTCCTAGAAAAACTAGAAGAACCTTCTATCGTTTCAGTTTCAGACAGTTCGTAGCCCACAGTTCCAAATCGTTATCAGCCTATAGATCGTAGGCTATACACGCAAAATAGGCCAAATCATTGTCTTTGCCTTGTCTGTATCGCATCGCCATGCCTCCGCCTCATGGCCATCACGCTGCCACGTCTTGGCCTCGCCTGCACGCCGCTATGCATACACCTAAATTCTCCTTTGCTGGCTTTATGTGAATCTTCTCCAAGGTGGCCGTCGGGGCTCTCCAAGATGCTGCAGACTGGCAGAGATCGATCCGCCCCCAAAGCTCATCGTGTTTGCTACCACATTGGCTGCATTCCTCCTCGCCGCCACCTAAGCCACCAAGTAAGCTGGATCCCTACCAACCATGCTTGTCACCCACCCAGCTGTTGCCACTAGGTTCTTCTCCTTCGATATGGTCGGCAAGTACCCTCATGACCTGGACATCTTTACCCCTGGTATAGTCTATGCTTCTCTTCTCTTCTTTCTTCTTGAGGTGAGGTCTAATATCAACCTTATCACCAATAGGGAGGGGAAATTCGCTTTCTACAAATTATTACTTGTCTTCCCTCTTCGCTCCTTGATGAGTGCATGCCTCAACAACTAGAGAATCATGAGTATTGTCAAAAAAAAAAAACAAGAGAATCATGTGAATGTACTTGTACTATCTAGGCCACACCCATAGGTTGTTGGTGTATATACGGAGAGAAACTATATATGTACTTAGGAACTGTTTGGATCCACTAACACTAATACTTCTAGCTAATTATTAGCATGTTACTTGTTTGAATCCACCTACTAATAAATCCACTGAGCGATGCTCCGGTCCCTGTGTGGCCTTTATCACTAACCCATGCATGGAGCTACACATAAGTTCACCAGCAGAGCGCGTGTCTGCTTGCACAAAAAGTGTGCGTCATCTGTCATGCCCACGAAAAATCGGAAATTCTCTGGTGAGGGCGTCTGTCTAGCCATATCCATCCGGACGGCCAGTTTTTGGGCCTACGCAATCATCGGGCCCAACAGGCCTGCTCCGCTCCACCTTTAAGTGTTTCACGGTTTCTCGAAAAGACGACGGCATTTCCTTTGCCCACGACGCATGTGACCGCCACTGGCGCATCCACGGCGCCGCTCGCCTGCAAGTTGCCTTCTCTGGCTGCCGCGGCCTTCTCTTGCGTGGGTGCGCCGCACCCGGCCCCATCCCACGCTCCTCCGCACCCCACGCCACGCCCCCATCCTCCTCGCGATGTTGCGGCCATGGCGTGCACCGTGGCTGGCCGAAAACACTGCGGCAGGAAAGAGGGTCCTGTGCCTGCGTCTGGTGTACATTGGGCAGCACTCGACGTGCCCATGACCTGAGCCTGCTGGCTACCTCAGTTCTACCCCACCAAGTTGGCCGTGGTCGCCAGCGAAGCGCGTTTCAGACTTATGTTTCAAGTGTTTTATCTAGATGTTGCAAAAGTAGATCTGTGATGTTTTTTTGATCGGGTACAACTTGGACGCACACAACTCACACACTCCACACTCACACCACACACGCGTGCGTGTACCCTAAATTTTAGGCAAAAAATCCAGAAAAAAAGGTGCGACAACTAGGGTATCAACCCTGGTGGGTAGCGTCCCACTAGACAGTGCTACCACTAGACCGCAAGCTCATTCGTAGTAGATCTGAGATGTTGCAATGACAATATACACATGTTGCAAGCCTATGTTTTGCTCTACCCGCATGTTTCAAGCATGTGTTTCAAGTGTTTCATATCATCATATATTTTATACTTTTGTTGCAAGTGTTTTATCTGGATGTTGCAAAAATATATTTAGATGTTGCATAAGTTACTATGCCTATACACGCATGTTTCTAGCGTTGTTTCAAGTGTTTCATCTGTTTGAGATGTATGCTGCAAATGTTTTACCTGGATGTTTCAAAAGTAGATCGGAGTGTTGCACGACGCTGATGCCTGTTGCTGCTGCTAGAGGCGCAGCCGTGGGTCAACCCACGTGGGTTCCTTGTTAGGGTGCGGGGGTGTGGTCCTGCGATGGACGCCGGCGTTGGCGCTGGGCAAGATGCGGACGCGGGGGCCTGGGCTGGGATACGGAACATGCCTCTCAAGGGCACTTGGCCTACTATAGATACGGAACATGCCTCTCAAGGGCACTAGGCCTACTATATATAAACATTTTTTCCTATCTTAATAGAAAGACAGAACTTCCGTCATATATCTTTAAAAAAAAGGCTTGTGTTGATAATGTGTTGAGAAATATACGTTCACGCTATTAGGACTTTACCCTCATCGTGGATCATGCTCAGCACAGAAAAAGCAAATGAGAGACAAATGTAAGGTTGTTGGCATCAGTTATGAAACCTACGTACTAGGGAGTGTGGCGTAACTCATATATAATACGATCTACCCAGCTTCATCCGTTTGAAAGTACTCTCTTGGTGGTTGGGCATTGGGCAACGATGTTGTGAACTATGTTGCCAGGATACAGAAAACACAGGGATACGGCAAGGATATTTTTTAAATAATCCCCCTGTTCGGCTGAGCTTATCAGCACGGCTTATCAGCCGTGGAACAGTGTTTTTCTCTCACAGCAAATCAGCCACAGCCGGCTTATAAGCCAAAAAACAGCCTGTCGAACATGACCAATAATAATAACAAATTAACTACACGTTCTACTAATCTATTACATCTAATCTATTATATTATTTATTTATACACCTAAAAAGACTCTAAAGTAATCATCTACCCCGTGAAACCAAATCCCACCTATCCATATAAGACCCGGTGTCAAATATATGCAAATCTCTACACCTTTTTTTAAATTTTTTTAAATTTGTGTGCCCAAAAAGGCGCCCGTTTTCTGTCTATCCGGGTCCATTATATACCCCTACGATAAGGACCGGGAAGCAACATCCAACTCGACCTCCGGCCACTAGGCTAGCAGCTAGGCTCCAATGCTCCATACGATCTCCACCACATTTGCAGCTTGCAGGCTCAAGATATATTTTTCTATATATAAAAGTATATAACACTACAACGATAAAATAACCAATTAAAATTCACTGCTAAATTACGAAGGATTGGCCCAATAAAAAATGATCGTATCCATTGTTCTTGTATGAAAACGGTCTTTTCTTAAATAAAAAAGTGACGAGCTATAAAGCTGTAAATCTCATTGACTTTTACAATATTTTTAAGCTCACGTAAAAAAGTTTTGTTTTTTTTCTAATATACTACACGGAGAAGAAATATCTTGTTTTTTTTGTGAATCACATTACAACACAGATGCTCATACATATTCGTACACTCTCATCTCCTATGAACACATGTACACAATCTACCCCTATGCCCACGTCCAAAAACAATTTTTCTGATCTCGACATTTAAAACTATGAGACCTAAAAATTGCCAACTAAATTGGTGAGAGTAGTATATTTCAATGATTTAGATACGGTAATAAATTTTATAAAAGTTGAATGAATCTCTTCTATATACACCTAATGTTGACAACCAAAGGTGGTCAAAGTTTATAATGGACTCCATTATCATGTTTCTATCGTCAAGATGGTTAGAGAACATATTTGGAACATATCATTTAGAGCTCGGATGAAGAAATAACGATTCGGGGATGCAGGCCCAGCCAGAATCGGTCTGGCCGGTTCCAAACCGGTCAGGGCAAGTTCTTCAAATGCAAGATTGGACTGCACCATTGTGTTCCCCTCGTCGAGCTGGTCGAAAAACAAATATGGTTTGTCCCGTTCGGAGTCCGAACGAATTAATTGTGATTTTCAAAAGTTGTTCTACCCTGGAGGCACAGCAAGCCAATTCTAAAACCGGCTAGGCCGGTTTGGATGCGGTAGAACCAGCTAGGCCAGTTTGCCTGGCCATAGGGCTGCGCAGCCCCGCAAAAACCGGCTAGGCCGGTTTACCTGTGCAAATCCGAACCACTTTCCAAATTTATTTTTGGACGTGTTTTCATATAGAAAACTTGGGGATCACGATCTGGAGATGTTTTCTATTGAGATAAGACCATCCCCTCTATATATACGAGAGGATCACGGTCGATCGAAAGATCCAACACTCAATCGTCAAAAAATACATCTACTACCTAGTTTTACCCATTTCCAACCCTCCTGCTATTGCATCTCTCCGCGAGATTCATCGGCTTTCTAGGCGGCCTTCCTGGTCCTAGAACAACACTAGGCATGCTCCTCTCCGACGGGTCCTCCCGAGAGGCGTTCCTAGGCTTTTGCGGCATTGGATGACCTCTAGATCGGCCTAACCATTCTCTAGATAGTCGTTCTTGGAGTTGTTTGCTGCGTGTTTCAGGTTTTGTGCAACCTAGGGCGAACTGGCCCTTGCTGGTGTGTGGCTTAGATCACAATCTAACGTCAACACCTAACATGGCTAACACCATCATTTAGGTAATACCAAGTTTTGATCCCTGCTTATGTGTCCGTATTTGATACAAATCATCCTTTATTCCAAGCTCACATGTCTGCATCATATATACGGTTCCGCTACAAAGACCTGATCCACGTGTCCACGACCGATACCAAGTTCTGGGAGCTCACGTGTCTGCGTCCATGTCCGAATACTGAGATTCAATACAAAAATGATGATCCCGGTGCAACGCATGGATATGTATCTAGTGAATAATAAGTGACGTTTAACAACTTTAATAAAACAACCGTATATAGTACATAAATAAGAGCAACTCGGTGAGTCGGTGTGTACAATTTCTGTAGCCAAGTCACATCTGACATAGCACATAATTATCATAATTCAAGTTCACAAGTCTCATAGTCAGTTAGCCACAGCTTGAGCCTACTGCAGAGACGGAGAGGAGAAGATTGGGGATGGAGGGAGAAGACAAAAAGGCCAGGGAGGAGACGGGGAACTTATTGGGGATGGACGCCGCCGGCCGATTCAAATTGGAGCTGGTGAGCTGCCGCCGCCCAGGAACGCAGTACAGGTGCAGGCTGCACCTATAGGGCCGGGAGCGTGGAGGGGGCGTCGGCACACTAGCTGATGGAGTAACTGCCGTCGGCTGCTCTGCGCTCGCTGCTCGGCCGCCGGCCGCCAGAGGCCGCTCGCTAGTCACCGTCTCGCCTTCACGCTGAGTCCGTCAGAGACCTCGGGGAAGTAGGGGAAGTCGATGCATGCGGCGGGTAGTGAGCAGTATTAATTCATCACTAGGTTACGCCATGTGGGAGGCTGGCTGGGCCTTGAATGCTTGTTTTCCTCTCAAGGGCCGTATCGAATTCTGCCTAGATGTATCGGATACACGTATCTGCGTTGATACGTATCCAGTTTTCACGATACTGCCCGGATACGTATCCGGGGCCGGCATATCCAAGCCATATCCCGGATACGCGATACGGAGCCCCCTTGGAGTATCCGCGTATCATAGGTTGTGAACTACCTAAGGGTGCGTCTCTGTGTACTCTTTTGTTCATGGATTCTTTTAGTCCCAACAATCCAGTATATGCTTCACGTACGTCTTGCCAGCAGATATGTAATAATATACTACTCCCTCCATCCCAAATTATAAGACGTTTGACTTTTTTGACACCAAGTTTGACCACTCGTCTTATTCAAAAATTTGTGCAAAATATCAATTCTTTTATCGTGGCTTGGTATATTAATAAAAGTTCCTCACGAATGGTCAAACTTGGGATAAAAAAGTCAAACGTCTTATAATTTGGGATGGAGGGAGTACAACTTATCATCAGGGAAAAAAATATGGATCATATAAGTGCTTTTTTTTTTCCACGTCCAAAGCGCAATATAATCGCCCCGGCCGTATACGATTCTCAATCACACTCGACCCAACCGCGACATCCGCCGATCGACGCGCGTCAAGTCCCAGGATCGGACTCGAATACAACTATACAAGACACGGTCGGCCGGCATATATAAATCTTGACTCGACGGCCCATGCGGCCGTGCATGCCCGCCCCAGAACCGTCTCTCGACGCGCCCTAGCTAGGGCTCCAGCCTCCAACCGATTCATGCATCAGCTTCGCTCATGGCGGCGGCGGCAGTGGTACACCGGAAGCGCCCCGCGCCAGACGACGGCGAAGTCTGTCCTGCAGTGGAAGCCGGCGAGAACAAAAGGGCACACTTTAATCACAAGACGGTCAAGGAAGCTGACTACGGGTTGAACTTGCACAGCACCGATGACGTCTACGAGATGGTCGAGGAGGACTACGAGTTCGACAGCATCGACGACTACGAGATGCTGGAGCAGTTCGGCTCATCCTGCTGCGGCGGCGTCGCCAGGGCACGGGATCACTGCACGGGCGAGGCAGTCGCCGTCAAGCGGGTGCGACCCAGCGAGGGCGATGACGACGGCGCGGCGAGCATCTGCGCGGTCGTCCGAGAGGCCAGGTGTCTCACCGCGTGCCGCGGCCACCCCTCGGTCCTGCAGATCAAGAGCATCGCCGCGGACGAGAACACCGGGGACCTGTTCATCGTCACGGAGTCGCCGCTCGTCGGCGCCAGCACCCTCCGTAGCCGGCTTATCACGCGGCGGCCCTTCACCGAGGCCGAGACGCGAGCGCTCATGAGGCAGCTCCTGGGCGCGGCAGAGAAGATGCACGGCGCCGGGGTCACACACCGCGACATCAATCTGGACAACATCCTCGTCAGCCCCGACGGTGCGCTGAAGATCTGTGGGTTCGGGTGCGCGACGACGATGACGGTGACGACCAGGCCCATGGCAAGGCAGCACGTCGGAGAGCGGGAACCGCCCGTGGGCGCGATGCGGTACCGCTCGCCGGAACAGCTGTACGGCGATATCCCGCGCTACGGGCCAGAAGAGGACATCTGGGCGCTGGGGTGCGTCATGGCCGAGCTCCTCACCGGCGCGCCACTGTTCGTGGCGGCGGATACGGAGGAGGACTTGCTCGAGCAGACAATCGACCTGAGAGACGACATTGTCACGATGGGAGTGGAGGCGTTCGACGGCATGCTGGAGCTGTCGGTCGCCGGGCGTGAGTTGCTTGCCGGCCTGCTGGACTTCGACTCCTGGCAGAGGCCCACCGCGGCAGACGCACTCAAACACCGCTGGTTCACTGAGGAACAAAACGTCAAAGCAGAATCTTGTAGTGCCTGGTGACTGTAAACATGGACAGCATCCGCACAAACTGAATTTTGTAGAATATGAAACCCTAATTCATGGTTTGTTTGTGATATATATGAACTATTTTGGCAGCGATGCTTATACATACTTTATTTATAGCGGATTTGACGGAACTAGTTTGATGTTGTAGATGTCGTGTATTTTATAAACTAGCAAATATGCACATATGACACGCACGTGTTTCTAAAAACTATTTAAAATATAATGGAAATATTAATTGAATTGTCGATATACAATAAATATAGATGACAAGTACTTTATCGATTTGATCGGGTCGTGTAGAACAAGATTCAAATCATTTACCCCTTAGGATGCCTCAGCTGTATATATCGCTACACTTTGACTTGACACCTTTTTAAACTGCTCGTGTTGCCCCTATCTTATCCTATATCCATAGCTCTTTCAATCTATCCGAGGACATTTGAAAAATTTGAATTTCAAATATGAGAAAATTTAACCATAATTTTTCTTGGATAAATAATTTCAAATAAAAAAGTTGTCAACTGCAAAGTTGCACAACTTTTCGATATCTACAACTTTTGTTTTGAGCATTTCTCCATTCGAGGTCGTTTGAAAATTTCGAATCTTAAATTTGAGAAATCAAACGTGATTTTCGTTAGATAGATGGTTCCAAACAAAAAAGTTGTCAACTACAATGTTGCATAACATTTCAAGATCTATAACTTTTGTTTGGTTGCTTCTCCATCCGAGATTCTCAAATACCACTACACACTCATGACTATGGAACATATGCCTTCAGTTGGTGTTAACTTCTATGAAATCTTGCGATTCAAATAGAGTGACATCATAATTACTTCAAATAAGAAACTTGTAAACTACATAATCATAATTTTTCAATATCTACAACTTTTGTTTTGGTCGCTTCTCCATCTGAGATCATTAACTACCACTACACACTCACTTATGACAGTGGAGCATATGGACTCCTTTGGTATTAACTCTACAAAATCTTGTGGTGTGTATTTGGACATCCAAATGATATTAAATCAAACAAATTTGAACAAAAAAGTAGTAGATCTCGTCGAGTACTACAATTTTGATATAAAGTTCGTCTTCATCGGATATCATATTAGAAAGTTATAAAGTTTTCTTGCAGCATATTACTACTGGTTCAAAAAACCGACAGTGATGACCCAACATCAATCTCGGTTGGTCCTGTCACTGTCAGTTGTAGTAAAAAACCAACAATGATGTGCTGAGAGACACTGTTACTGTTGGTTTCTTAAAGAATGATAGTGATGGAGCCGACATAGTGTTAGTAACTGCTTGGTCGATTCACAGATATGAGTATTTTACAAAAAGAGGAGTACTCGAGCAAACCCTCATAGAGTGGCATACTTGATATACAATGCCATGTTCATGACAAAGTCCATTGGTAGCTAGTACGGTATCACATAGACTGTTTGCAAGGGTCCAAGACTGCTATATATACACAGGCATGCACACAAGAGAATGTGCAGTGACCAGAAAGAATATAATCCAAAGATGGGCTCGAGATCACAAGCTGTCTCTGTCTCATCACGTGCACTACTGCTTCAGTTCCTCGTGCTGCTGCTGCCCCTATGTCCGCTGATGCATCATCAAGCAGCCAAGTAAGCTCTCTGCTTTCCCCTTTTTTTTTCCTCACTCTTCCCTGAAGATTATCGTTCTCCCTGAAGGAGCCTTGCCACTAATTGATGCTATTTCTTGAAAAACTCAGACGACGATCTACGTTGTGTACATGGGTGAGAAGAAGCACGATGATCCTTCCGTGGTCATGGCATCGCACCACGCCGCGCTGACCTCCATTCTTGGGAGGTACTTTGCTACTACTCTAACCACTCATCGTAGCTCATTCAAGCTGGTAATGACTGCACATTATATATATGTATAAGCTGGCTTTTCTCCTCATCTTGTTTTTGCCCTTCATGTCGTCAATGGAGCAGCAAGGATGAAGCCCTCAGCTCCATATTCTACAGCTACAAGCACGGATTCTCCGGTTTCGCGGCGAAGCTCACCGAGGCGCAAGCGGAGGAGCTTCGGAGTGCGTAGCCTCACTCACCCAGCCAACAAAATAAAAGCATGAATGAAGTTGTGTTACTACTCGCAAGCATTGTTGGTATGAACTGAGAATGACTAGTTTATTTGTAGTGAAATTTTACGGTGCTTGAAAAAAACCAGAGATCAGATGGCTATGAAATAAGAAGAATCAATGCAGAGGAACTTAAGTTGTTGACCCAAACCTGAAATATGTGGGTCCAGAACAAAAAATATATAGGTCAGAAATGATTTCCAAAATAAATTTAAAGGGTAGGCGGCGGCGGCGGTTATCCCTGCAGCCTGCTGAGTTGCAGGCCCCTGCATGTGGACGCCGGCGAGCCCCTACAGATGGCCCGCGTCTAGCCCTTGCAGGCGTCCGGCAGTGAGCCAGGATAGGCGGCCGTCGCCGAGGTGCTCCATGTATGCGAACAGTAGCGGCATCCAGTTGATGTGATGCGAGGAGGACAGTAAAAAGACTAGGTTACCCATACTTACAAATAATTAATTTTCTTTACATCACACAACCGGAAAAAGTTTTTAGGGGAGGAATGGTTCCTCCCAAGCACTGGAATTGTGAGCGTGAAGCCAAACACTTACCACCAAGTGCACACGACTCGGAGTTGGGATTTTCCTGGCATCAGCTACGGCCAACAGCCATCGTCGTCGGCGTCGGCGTCACGGCTCCTTAGGAAGGCCAAGCACGGCGAGGATGTCATCGTCGGCGTCATGGACACAGGTTCTGATTTTGATAAATTTATTTACTCATTCGATAGGCTTCAAAATTTGATTAATAGTAACTCCAATTTTGGTGACATACTGCGCACGCAGGCATCTGGCCGGAATCACGGAGCTTCGACGACAGCGGGTACGGCCCCGTGCCGAAGCGGTGGAAAGGCGTGTGCCAGACCGGCGAGGCGTTCAACGCGAGCAACTGCAACCGGAAGGTCATCGGCGCGCGGTGGTTCCATGGCGACGCCACTGAGGAGGACCTCAAGGGCGAGTACAGGTCGGCGCGGGACGCCGACGGCCACGGCACCCACACCGCCTCGACGGTCGCCGGCTCGCTGTTGCGGAACGCGAGCCATGCCGCCAGCGGCCTGGCCGCCGGCCTGGCGTGCGGTGGGGCGCCGCGCGCGCGGCTCGCGATCTACAAGGCGTGCCACGCCGCCGTCGGAATCGCGGGCTGCGGCGACTCGTCCATCCTCGCGGCCCTCGACGCCGCCATCTGGGATGGCGTCGACGTGCTGTCCGCCTGTCCCTGTCGCTGGGAGGCATCAACGAGAGTACGAGACACCCGAGACGCTGCACGCCGTGGCGGCCGGGATCACCGTGGTGTTCGCTGCGGGAAACGAAGGCCCCGTGCAGCAAACCGTCGGAGACGCCCTGCCGTGGGTCATCACGGTGGCCGCCGCCACCGTGGATCGCTCCTTCCCAACCGTCATCACACTCGGCGACGGACAAAAGGTGGTGGTTCGTAGGGAAAGTAAAATGTGCCCTTGAGGGCATGTGCTCTAAGATGATCAACGAGTGGGTGAAGAAAGCCACGGACAACCTCATCGACTCCATCGTCTCCACCAGCGACATCAACGCCGACACCGACCTCGTGCTCACCAATGTCGTCTACTTCAAGGGAGATTGGATGAACCGTTTCTGCCCCTGAGCATGAACCGGGGCGGGCCTCGGCTCGAGTATCGGCGCACGTTCCACCTGCTCGATGGAGAGCACGTCGGGGCAAACTTCATGGAGGACTTCAGGAGGCTGGACGTCGCCTGCATGGACGGGTTCAAGGTCGGAAAGCTCCCTTACAAGCCCGGCGGCGCTGAGCCCGGTGGAGAGCCCGCTCGTGGTGGCCAGCTGAAGCGCCGCCAGGGGCAGGTAGCCGCAAAGTCCAAGGCCACGCCCCCGACGGAGGCCAATGGGAGCACGCAGCAGTACTCCATGTTCTTCTTCTTCCCGGACACGCGCGACGGCCTCTCGACCATGGTGGAGATGGTCACCTCGTCGCCAGCGTACCTGTACGGCATATTGACCGAGATGAAGGAGAGGCCTGTCAGCATCAAGCTGCCCAAGTTCGCAATCACCTTCAGCTGGGGTGACCTCAAGGGCGACCTCGGTGGGCTGGGCTTCTCGCTGCCGTTCTCGCCGGAGGCTGCCGACCTGAGTGGCATGTGCAAGGGGGACGATGGAAACCAAGTAGTCGCCGGCACTGCACGGGGGCCGACGTTCTTGTCCAAGGTTGCGCACACGGCGGTGGTCAAGGTGGATTAGGTGGGAACCGAAGCTGCCGCGGTCTGCGAGACTGCGATGTCCTGCGTGGTGGCGGCGGGCCACCTTCTTCATCATGGAGGAGCGGTCCGGGGTGATCGTGTTCGCGGGGCATGTCCTTGATCCGACCAAGTGATCGGCTTCAAAGATAAACTCAGTCCAACCGACACTACTTTTCTGCAACGACACACACTGCTTAAAACTGCTTGAATTGCTTAGTACTAGAAGTGTTTTATTGCTATATACTTTGGTTTCACTTTCACCCTGGATTTTTTTGTTTTTTTTCGTTTGTTATTAGTGATTTCGTCTCGTGCCTCCATCTTGTTTGTTGGTTCTTTTCAGAATATAGCGTGGTTAACTAACCAGTAACCGTGATTGGTCTGGTCTTTAAGAAAACACTACTGAGTTTCAGAGATGAACTCAGTTCAGCCTACACAGACTGCTTGAATTGCTTAGTGGTAGTAGTGTTTTATTGCTATACTGGCAGTGGGCTAGTGGCAGGCCAGCACACTCGTTAGTCGTTGCGTTGCCATTACCCATTACTACTGAAATTCAGATTCTATTTGCACGTGAAAACGAACAAGGTCATACAACACTTGAAGAAAGGAGCACAGACTGCATCACCATAGCTATATATCCTAATTAACAAGGCATTACTGCTAAAGCAATTACAATCATGCTCCGGAGGGAAGTTAATCTCCTCCTATACTTCATGGTATTGTCTGTGCTGCTTGTATGTAATGCAGATATCGTTCTCTCTTTGCGTTCAGTTTCAGAGGGGATGCCTTGCAGTCCTGATTATCTTCATTGGACAGTGTCTCGGCCCTCCTAATTGTTGTCCTGTCCTGCAGATCAGTGGTTTCATTCTCATCCTTCATCTCTTCAGCCCTGCGTGCTGTCTGATTGAAGAGATTGCAAATGTTCAGAAGAGGCCACTAGTTCCTTATGATCACTTATCCAGGATCTGTCGATCTGATGACAATAAGCCGTTGTGCATTGTGTCAGCAAAAGAAGGATACATTCAGGCAATGAGCGATCTGCAGGAGAGCACCAGGGGACAAAGGCGGCGGAGGCCACGAGAGTGGCGACAGGCTCAGTACGGTCGTATACGTCCATTGGGCTTGATTGCTTTAGAAATGCGCCAACAATATTGGAATGGTAAAAAAATCTATTTTACCTCTCTTGCAAGTTCAATTCACCTCCCTTGATTTTAAAACTGGATTTTTAGATTCCCTAAATTTTTGAAACCGTCCTATTTACCTTTTTGGATGTTTTAGAAACCGTTCTAGGTGACGTGGCGCCACGTCAGTGATCCTACGTGATGCCACGTCAGCTACAAGAGAGCTAAATTGGGATTCGTGATAGTTTAGAGAGGTCAATTAAACTTTATAAAAATTATAGAAATGTTTTTCAAAAATCTATTCAAATATTTTTCTGGAAAAATGTATTTAAAATAAAATTAACCTTAGTAAATTCATAGAAATTTTTTAGCTCAGAAAAATATGAAACCAATTTTAAATTTTATCTAAAACCATGCTCTTTGTGTTTTCTTCCTTGCTTAAAATTATTTGCATCTTATATAGTCATCTAAAATCTAAAACCGGGCTAAATATGAAACATAGCATGTAGGCCAAGACGAATTAGTGTAGATCGAAGCGTGAATCATTGTGCAACTCACCATGCAAACTGTAAACAACGTCTCCTTAACAACATCTTGATTAACCATCAAGACATACACAAAAAATTCTAAATAAAAATATAATCCAAGTTCTAATTGCATATCAACAACATGTATGATGTTGTTAGTCTACGTCTCAAATAGTCAAGTTCAACATTGGAGTTTATAACTTAATGATAATGAATTTTATCGAATCAAATATATGGACACCCAAATCCAAATAGATCATATCCTAAGTGCATCTAAAACATCTATAGACCACTTCAACTTTGGATTATCCAAATCCGCTACCACTTCTCTAATCTTAACCCACTAGTTTATACTCCCTCTATCTCTGAATAAATAGACTCCTGGAGTTGTCTTAAATCAAAATTTTTAAACTTTGACCGAATTTTTAGAAAAAAACATTTAGATTCATGGTATCAAATTAGTATTATTAGATTTACCATATAATATATTTTCATAAGGTGTATGACATAGATGTTGTTATTTTTTCTGTAAAGTTAGTTTGAACGGCACAGATTCTAGGAATTGATTCATTTAGACATGGAGGGAGTATCGTTCCAAAATAAGTGTTGGTATTTGTGCGGTCAAACTTTGTTAAGTTTGACTAGGTTTCTAGAAAAAAATATTAGCAACATTTGTATCTCCAAATTATCTTATCATGAAAATAGATTCAATGATCTATCTAATGATACTAATTATGTACTATAAATATTAATATTTTCTTTTATATAGTTGGTCAAAGTTACAAGCGTTTGACTCCTTAAAAAGCAATAACAACATTTATTTTAGGACGGTGGGAGTAGTGTATATTTATAAGAGAAATTTTATAATGGTTGGAAAAAATATGAGCCGTCCATTGGGCGCGATCGAACGGTGGAAAAATAGGAAGAACCCAAGTGAAAGTATCTGGAAGTACCAAATAGGTGGGGCCGGTACCAAAATATATGGGGCCATATCTATTTTTCATTTTACATTTTATTTTCGAATAAGGGTAAATCAGTCATTTCAGTGTAGTCATGGGCAGAAATGAGATTCTCCGTGTCTTTTTTTTTTTGTACGAAGGGGTAAGTCCTATTGTTGGGCTGTCTCTCCACAGTCCCGATGGGCCTGGGGTTGCCTCTCGCTGGCCATCGTCCTCTCCAACAGCAGACCTCGGCTCCCGCGCCAGCTGCTCCTGCCCAGGCCCCATCGCACCAAGTCTCTCGCAGCAGACCCCGCGTCCCCAGCCAGCGCGGCCACAGCTGGGCGCGTCCCCGGCAGGTGCGGGCGCGGGCGCGCGGCTCAAGAGCGCAGCGGCGGTGCGGTTGCCGGAGAGTGGCGGAGCCGCTGGGTCTCCGGTGCGCGGCAGTCGGTGCTGGGCGCGGCCACGGCCAAGCGCGACCCCGGCGGGCGCGGCTCTGGAGTGCGGCGGCGGGGCGTGCGGGGCTACTGAGCGCTGCGGTCGTTGCCGGAGATGCCTTGCCTGCATCTGCAGCATGGGCGGCAGCGGCACCTCCACCCCGAGCCCCCCAGGACCGCCGACGACATGCTCACACGCGCGGGCTCCGCCGCCTCCCGCCGGTGCGTGCGTAGTACTGGTGCACGGGCGTGTACGCGCCCGACCGCGACGATGATTTGCGGTCCTCCTCGAAGAAGCTGAAGCTCTTGCGCCGGCCAAAATCCATGGCAGTTGGCAGGCGAGCAGAGGTACCTACCACTACCGCTACCACCCGGCGGCGTCGATGGGCTCTCGTCGTCCACCAGGAACGCCATTCCTGTGTGCCGTGGGATGTCGTCAAGCCGTCGAGCTTCTTAGGCTTGTTTTCCATGATTGCTTCGTCAAGGTATGGATTGGCCTGTCTGAACCCTTGCATTTGGGTGGCATGATTCGGTCTAGAGGTCTAGTATTTGCCCATCTCTTTTCAATTTGTTAGCATTGGCAAATTTGGCATTCGTTAAATTACAGAACTTAAAATCTGGAATTGTCCCTAGTGAACTTGCGATTGCGACTGATGCTCCCCAGTGGCGGAGCTTGGTACAAAATGAAGGGGGGGCGATTATTTAGTTGTGCTATAGTAGTATGGCGGTTAGCTACCAAAAGCATCAATCATAAAGTTAGGACTGTAAAAGCGGAGCTGTGAAAGCCTGAGTTACTGACGAAAAAACTCGTTCTAACAGCTACGGCTCCTAGCGAGTACACGTGTATTACAGAAGCTGCATGTAAGCTTGCTTCGTGTAGAGACCTGCTTCAAAATTTGCCGTCGGCAAGCAGGGGCAGGAGCCCAGCTTCGCCTCTACGTAGCTCCGCCCGTGATGCTCCCAACTTGGACACGACACGAGTACACGACTAGCTAGCGTCGAATCTGACTCTGCTTCTGAAAATGGAGTTTGGAAGCCAAATTGTTGAGCACTCGTTCCTGCTGAGCTGACAGAATTGCACAGTTGTTCTGGAATCGGCAATCAAAGGGGCAGTGCCTGCTCATGACGTTGCCTTTTGTGTGCGATAATGAACTACACCCAGGCCTAATCCCATCCCCACACCGATAGCTTCTCTCTGCTTTCCTCCACAATCTTCCCGGGTTTCTCTGACAAAGATGGCTGAATCCTTTGTTCTCTATACTGGCTTGCCAAAAAGCTGATGGAGCGGAATCGCGGCAGGCAGCGGCAGCCGGGCGGGTGGACCGGCGGCAGCGGCGTCTGTGCGGCCTTCCCCTGCACTCGTGCTCACGGTCACGAGGATGTCGTGACTCTCGGTCACAGACAGAAGGAATGGTGAGGGTTTGGTCTATTGGGCTGGGCTAGGCCCGTAACGTCTAATTCCTGAAGGGCAGACCCTCAATTACTAAAATACCCATTACAATATATTTCACATTTAATTAGGAAAAGATGAAAGTACCAGGAAGTACCACAGTACTTTCCCAACCATTGTAAAACATACTTTTGACGGCAAAATAAGAGTACTTTTAGCATTCAAATTTATCACATACTAATAAGTATATTTTTGGATCCCTATTCGTTTCGCTGAAATTTTAACTTATGTTGATGCTTATACTGATTTGTTATGAATGAAAAATATTTTTCATTCACTGAAAAATACTGCTAAAGTAGTGCTGCAGAACAGGACCAATCAAAGAGCATCTAGCACTAGTAGGTATTACTATTTTTATTTTTAAAGTGTAAATATTATATACTAGTACATAATTTTTTAATTTTCTTGTAATATTGATCTCATGAAAATGTATTTATCTTCTGTGGGGGTAAATTCTGTTTTTATAGGAAGCTACTATCGCAGAGTAACAAAATACACGTCCGTCAAACGACACGACTCCTCGTCTCCCATTTCGACCACCATGCCCGCCGCCGTCGCTGCCACAACCGCAGCCCGGGACGGTCAGACGTTCCTCGCGCTCCGCCTCGCCAAGCACCTTGCGCGGACTCCGCCTCCTGATGCTGAGGACCAACGTCGGGTTCTCGCCGGTGTCCGTGCACGCGGCGCTGGCACTGACGGCCGTGGACGCGCGCGGTGCCACACTGGCGCAGCTGCTCGCCTTCCTCAGCACGCCGTCGGCCGAGGAGCTCGTTGACTTCGGCCGCCGCATCGCGGACCACGTCCTCGCCGACCGCTCCGACGCTGGGGGCCCGCGCGTGCTCTTCGGCGGAGGCGTGTGGGTTGATGCCGCCCACGGAGGGATCACAGACGCGTTCCGCGACGTCGCCGCCGAGGTCTACAAGTCGGAGGCGAGAACCGTGAGATTGGCCGAGGAGGTGTAGACAAGCTGCTTTTGCGTTTTTTTTTTCCTCTCGTTCTATAGCATGAAAAACAAAAGGATGCCACAATTTCCCAATTGTTAGTTTGTTACTAAGAATTCAGATAAAAATGTTGCCGCTAATTTTCGGATGGTTTTGAACACAAGTTGTCAATGAGATAATTCCCTTTGCATCTTCCAATTTACACAGATTAGCAGCTCTGCCTCTTTTTCCCTTTCGATGTCTCAAAATTGGTTAAAATTAGCAGCTCGTACCGGGAACGACGTTCCGATTCGTGGAATGGGAACATTGCGGGACGTCGCTCCGGGCGCTCGGGTAACCCGCAAAGTTTGGGTCGGGTAGTTCGGATTTTTAAAAGTTCGGATAATGAGAATTGTTACCTGATAACAGTCCCAAAAAACTACTACCCGCAGGTTTGGGTACCCGCAAATTCGGGTTTGGGTTCAGGTATACCCAATATACCCAAAATATATAAAATCGTAGCAAAAGTGATAACATCATAGAATTTTGCATAGAATAGATGATAACTCATTAACATAACAGATAAACGACGCATTCAAGTTTTTAACCGCAGGTGCAAACCACGACACAGGTATTGAGGTACTGACTACTTTCAAGCCTGCTGCCTGCTATCACAACAGTGCTTGTGCTTCACACGGGAACTTAGAGTCTCGGGGAGTCAAGGAGACGAAGACGGAAGTAAAGAGGTAAGTTAATTGGGAAGCAAAGCCGAGGAGGGCCACGGGAAATTTGACTAGTTTGCTACTGCACTTAATCGCTGGCAGCCTGATACATATTCCTATTCGGGTTTTTGGGTACCGGGTGTAACTACCCGAATTACCCGATATAAATTCGGGTAATAAGATTTACTATCCGAACAAGAGATCGGGTAGTGCGGGTTCGGGTACTTCGGATCCGGGTCCGGGTATTCGGGTTTGGGGTTCGGGTATCGGGTTTTGTGCCCGAGCGGGACGTCCCGACGCGTGGCGGCGGTCAGCTGCTGGCTGCTTCCCAGGATGGGAGTTGATGGGCGCGTGGGCTTGATGGGCTTAGGGTTGAGTAACTGATGGCCCAATATAAAAAAAAACAACAACAAACGAAAGGAAAAAAAGTTGAGGCGTAGGGGAGTCGAACGCAGCATACATGAACGAGACTATCCAACATGGAGCAACCACCACGTCCCCGACACGTTCAGCATACATGAACGAGACTATCCAGCATGGAGCAACCACCACGTCCCCGACGCGTTCATTAAAAGTTGATACGCGTTCCACTAGTTAAGCGAACAAGTGGAAGCTGTATACCTCTTTCATTCCCCAGTTTCCAAGAATGTCGTACCATATACCGCGTTCCCGTACCACATTCCATACGTTCCAAGAACCAGGCTGCTAAGCAGCTGACATGGCAACAAAAAATAAAGAACCTGATTTAGAGGATATGTTGTGGAGATTAGTACATCACTAGTTCGAGAGTCTAAGGTGAATCTTGCATGGTACTAGTCAGGGAAAAAAGTCTCTAGCACCCCAGCACCCTAGCACCCAAATGGCATCCTCGCCACCGCCGCCACCGCCGGCTCCCCCCACCTCGTCCTCGCCCTCCCCTTCCCCTCCCCTGCCCACCACCGAAGGCACCATTGGAGCTGGTGTTGGTTCCCGGCCACGCGCGCCTCCGCGGGTGCCGACCGCGCCGTCGCCTCTGCCACCGAGCTTTGCCGCGGCCCCTGCCAGCCTGCAGCCCGCTAGATCTAGCGGCAGGCGCCGGATCTGGTGACCCACTGGCAGTAGGCGCCAGGATCCTTTCCCCCCAACTAATGCAACCGCCCGCGGCCTCCACCAGCACTGGGCTGCGCGTGGCGCAGCCGGCACTGTCACCCGCACCTACCACCACCGCTCCGCCGCCCCCTCCGCCACCTCCACGCTCCCTGCCCGTGCACACACCACCTTCGCCGCCGAGGCCCGATGATGCCGCCGTCGTCACTGCGGTCGCCAAGCACGTGGGAGCCAGAGCTGGGGTGAGCCCTCCCCCCGCTGCCGCTATCGTCATCACCACGCCGAACGGGCCTAAGTCCAGGCCTTTGTGGCCTGCCGTGGCGTCACCAGCAGCCCCCTGCTCCTCCTCCCTATCACCGGCCGCGGCACCATTCTTCCCACGATGCTCGGGAGGGCGCACGAAGCACCGTCGGTGGGCGGATGATGACGGCGACGAGACCGACGATGAGGACTTCTTCGACTGCTCCGACGCAGACAGCTCGCCTATGGCTCCCACCTACCTCGACGTCCCCATCCAGCATTGCCTCCGCCTGTACGACCACGACTACGCTCCGTCGTGGTCCAGGGCCACTACAACATGACTCATTATACAAGGCGTTTACAAATGCCTCCAAAAATAGTCAAAACGCCCTCAGACTTTTTGAGGCATTTATTTAAATGCTAGCTAAAACATGGAAGTAAAGGTGTTTTCCCAAATGCCTTTTAATATCAACATTTAAAGGTATTTTCTGGCTGCCTAGACTACTTTTTAGAGGTACTTTGGAATTTGCCTTCAAACATTGACGGAGGCATTATTAGAAATGCCTCGGAAACCAAGGTATCCATCCAACCCTTTCTACCAATATCAAATTAGCACATTAACAATGAGAGCACACATTAACATTGGATGTATCCAAACTTTAAAATCTTTCATACAGACATAAGCTTTCATACAGAAAGCTAAACTATGGATTTAGCAGTGGATTGGCACTACATAGATGTTCTGCCGAATGTGTCATTACACAGATGTGAATATCAATAATCAACTGCACCCTGTGATGTAATCACCTAGGTCAATTAGTATTAATTGTCTATACTCTCAAGTCCCAAGTCTTGTTTTCTCTGCCAATGGCAACTCAGCAAATGGACAGCTCTTGAAACTTCATCAACTGTACAAAGGAAGAGATCAAATCCCGTATCTGTTTTGTAGAGTTGTAGCTAGCAATTCAAAGGTGAGGTAATCACAGCAGCTTCATACCAGCAAGTTGGGCTCCAAAGTTAGCTTGAACGTCAGCATCCGAATTGAATTCCTGTGTAACAAATTAAACAACTTTGAGTAACAATGTTTTCAAGGGTTAGTTGCCAGTAAGTCCCGGAGAAAACTCCAAATGCAATTGAAATCTAGAGTTTATATATGTGCTTGCCATGCTAACAGATCAAATTTAGAGTTCCTACTCGAGAGGATTCAGAGGGCTGCTGAAAATCACCACCTTGTCCTGACTGTTAAATCAAACTAGGAAACTCTTTCAAATCTATAGAGCTGTCAACCTAGATGTTTTCAGGTCATAAAGATTGATGAAATTCTGGAATAAATATGTTAACTAGCACCTGACATTGGGATAATTGGAAGCAACAGCCTTGAACATCATTTGCCACTCCATCCATTCTGAACTAATGCTATGCTAATGTCTAGCTAACATGTGTTGTACCACGAATCTAGCAGTAAACGTGAACAAGGCCAAATAACAATGGAAAATGTGAGACCTACCCTCAAAACATGGTTGATTTGAAATGTAATCAATGTTTCCTTTAGTTCCTTGACTATATCGCACAAGACAGCCATATTATCACTCCTAGCACGCCAGTCACCTCGAACCTGCTCCAGAAATCATAACTGCTACTCTTGCTATGAAATAGTTGAATGTTGCTAGAGTTGCTTGCAAATAGTTGAATGTTGCTAGAGCTGCTCACAGCTAGACAAGCTATTCCAAGCGCTCTAGCATCTAGGCTCACCAGACTTCATATGCTGTAGAAATGAAGGCCCATTAATACAAATGAGACCTGATTCTATCATTGTGACATGTACTTTGGGCCATGTATTTTAAGTGATTGGAATAAAAAAGATTCCTTTGGTGAAGAAAAACTGCAGAATATGACTTTCGGATCAAAGTCCATAGGGAAAAACCATTTAAAATTGCCAGCCCTCCACACACTTAGTGATTTAGTGGAATTTGAAGACTAGAATGAATTGCAGCACTCGTTAAAAAGCCAAGAAATAGCAACTCACCTGGTTACAGACAAGCTTAGAATCACCTTGAATATACTTGAATCCCTTCTTGGATGCATAATTTAGCCCCAGGATCAATGCACGATATTCAGCAGCGTTGTTGGTCATAATACCCAAAACCCTCACGTAGTAGAGCAATCTTCACTAGGAGGAGGGAACACAATAAATAGCTAGGTATGATAATTGAACAAAAGAAAAAACAGCTTAGCTAAGACTGGTGTACATACTACAGATCCATGCATCTAACCACCGAATTATGACTCCAGCACCTGATTTCCCAGGATTTCCTTTACAAGCACCGTCAAATTCAAGAATACAAGAGAGCCGTAAAAGATAGAGTGGACTGGTGGGAAGAGCTCAAGATTCCCAAAACAGTGAAGGTACATCACAAATATACATGCAGATATCAACCCATAACTAAATAAGTACAGAACAAATCAGGAAAGAAGCCAAAAGTAAACATATTTCATTCATATACATTCACACTTATCATGAAGATATATATTTGGTTCTTGAGATCAGGGACTGCAGCACAGGACCATAGATATGCCCTCCAGAAAGGCATAGTGTCAGGTCATGCTCAAAAAAGTCTTATTAGAAGCATAATTGAATGAAAGTAATTGAATTTTCAGAATTGGCTTCCAAAAATAGAAACTAAAGTAAGAGATTCTTACTTTTAATTGTACTAACATCTGAGATGTTACATGTATGTTGCTGGTGTGACTTTCTACAATCTTGCAATATATATGTGCAGCTCAGAACCAACTCCAGTCTATACCATGGGAATTGTAGATACCTCTTAGTTGCCGTTGCAGATCAAAAATACCTACAAGAACAAAATTGATTTTCAATCAACATGAAGTGAAAAAATTGGCAAAGGAAAGAGGTGCTTGAGAACAGCAGTAGTCCTTTCTTCATTATGCAATAGATTACAGTGTAAATGGCAACCTCACTACTAATTTTGTTCTTTGTATTATTTGGACTTTAACATGCAAACTGACATGCCAAGACTAAAAATCCAGTTGTGTTGTGAAACTACCAAGCAAGATGAGCATCAAATTTCCCATCGACTTTGACATCAATTTCGACAGAAACTGAATGCAACTCAAAGCTGAAAGAGGCATTCCATCGAACACCTTGCTTAAGAGATTATTAAGATACTAACAGGCCACACCAAACAGGAACCCTAGGTCTGTGTACAAACTGGAATACAAGACTAGTTGAGTCTCTGAACAAAACCATGCGCATACAAACAGATTAAGGATGAAGACGTTCATAGGAAGGAATGGAGACCTGGTCATGGATCAGCGTGCCTGCTGGTGGGGAAGCAGCAAGGGCCCTCCACCCTTCTGATGACCCTCATGCCCTTGTACTGCCCTCAAGCTCCCAATCCAGCCCGCCTCCACTGTCGCCCTCGCCGGGCACACCTTCTTCCTCCTCGCCGCAGCTAGATCCACCTCCATCGGGTGCATTCACTTCGGATCTGGGCGGGGGAGGGGCGGCCGGCGTGGGGGAGGTGAGCGGGGGAGGGGAGGGGCGCGTCGGGGAGCGGCGAGCGTCGAGGGAGGCTAGGGCGGGGGAGGGGCAGGCGGCGAGGAACGAGATCCTCTGAAGTCGACGCTCACGACTGCAGCCAGCAGTCGCTCCATCCCTGCCGTTCCCTGGCATCAGACGGACCAGCCGAGCCCAGCCACTGCAACTCCTCCACACTTCCTTCCGGCCTAGCAACACGACCCGTTAAGGGTAAAGAGTAGCAGCGTCGGTCTCCTTCCCCTCCGCTGCCCGTGCCGTCGCAAGTCCTTCCCCTCCACCGCCGTCTCTCCATCGAGTCCTCCCTTCTCTTCTTCCTCCCGCGGAGCACCGCCGCCGGCCTGGTGCGCGGCAACCACTACTGGCTGGGTGCACAGGCGCGTCCGGCAAGGCATGCAGCAGAGCACGACCACCGCCGCCGCCGCCACGTATTGCTGCGTAGTCACACTGGCCTCAGCCGTTGCCGCTCGAGCCGTGTAGTCAAGCCGGCACCTAATGATGTACTTGTTGACGTCCACGGTAGCGAGAGCGCGAGGCTGATTGGCTGAGCACCGTAGCCGCGAACATGGTAGCCGTGTGCGCCGTCGCTGGACATCGCAATGAAGTGCACGTCAACGACACCTTTCGCCATGAACCCGACACGATTGTCATCGCCGTCGAGGCTGAGGAGCACAATAGGCAGGCCACGCCTCGAGACATAGAAGCACCACCGTTTGTCAGCTCACCGGGCTCACGCCAGCATAGAATGGAACTCTTGTCTGCGACGCCGGCAAGCAGAGCTGGTCAGCTGCGTTGGCCGCAGCTGCCTCGACACCAGTCGCCACCCGCCAGCACAACCGCGGCCCCACGCCGGCCACTCCGCTCGCCGTGTGCGACATACGGTGCGGCGCCCACTAGGCCGACGACAGTGCTCCGTGGGAGGAAGAAGAGAAGGGAGGACTCTATGGAGAGATGGTGGCGGAGGGGAAGGACTCGCGACGGCACGGGCGGCTGAGGGGAAGGAGACCGACGATGCTGCTGCTCTTTACCCTTAACGGGCCATGTTGTTGGGCCGGAAGGAGGTGTGGAGGAGTTGTAGCGGCTGGGCTCGGCTGGTCCGTCGGATGCCAGGGAACGGTAGGGATGGAGCGACTGCTGGCTGCAGTCGGGAGCGTCGATTTCAGAGGATCTCGTTCCGGCGGCGAAGGGGTGGGCAGCGCGAGGTTGGCGAGCAGGAGAGGGGCGGGCCGGCCAAAAAAGTGAAAGGTCTGAGGATAACCTTGCCACGTGGGCCGCGTCCTGGTTCCTGCTTCGGTGACGGATGCCGTGATCGGTGATCCAAGTGATTTCTTTCTTTTTTTAATACAAATAGAGTACAGATGTATTATACGTATGTTATATTAGTTATTACATGCCGGTCAGACAGGGTATGCCGGTGCATACCCGGCATATCCTGTGGCTCCGCCACTGCTCCCTTGCGAGTGCGACTTCAAGATCTGCGCCGAGTGCTTCGCTGAAGCCGTCAAGAACACCAGTGTCGTCTGCCCATTCGTTTTGAGCCATGGCCATGGCGCCGCTGCCATCCTCCACACCCAAGCGGATGGGATGGGAACAATGGTGCAGAATCCCGCCAGAGCGGAGGGGATGGCGCGAAGAACGGCAACGACGGCTGCCCAAATCCCGCCGGAGCTGGGATGAGTGAAGTCCGACGGCCCTGGATTCGCATCAAGAGCAGAGCGAGAAGAGTGAAGTGCGCCGGAGCAGAGCGCGACTCCGAGCAACGACGAGGTGAAGTCCGGCGGAGCAGAGCGATTCCGAGAGGTGACGAGATGTGAGATGGGGCTTAGCCAAGCCAGACTAGCAAAAAAACGCCCACCCATCTCATTTTTCTGGAGGCAGGCTAAGGCCTCTAAAGTGGATTAGTTGGGCCTCGCTTCGGGCTATTTACAGGCAACCAAACAGCTGTCGAAGGTTAGTCACCCAACCAAACAGGTCCTATGTTTCGCGCTTAAACCTGAATAGCAAGAACCATTGTCCATTGATAATATATTTCTTTGTCACATAGAGCCAATTTAGTCGGTCTGCTGGCTGAAGAATGTAATTATCATAATCCCTCATGATGATAATTAGAGCATCTCCAACAGCTCCTCAAATCCACTTGGTATTCTTATTATTTTGGTAAAAACACAAAAACACCTCTCCAACAACTCCTCAAATCCACTTGGTATATTTCCCAACTTGGTAAACACCGTCCGCTGCTGCGTATATCTTCACGCGCGGCGTCGTACTTGCTATCGCGGTTTTCGCTTCGACGGCCCCCTCCCGCGCGACTCCCGCGCGCGGCAATAGTTTCCCGCGCCCGTCCCTGCTGTTCTGAAGCTGTGTCGTCTCCGTCTGACTTGAAGCCGCGACGCCATCGATCAGGTACGCCATCTCAGACACGCCATCTGCTAGTGGGCTGTGACACCAGGTAAGCCGCGACAACCAACTGGATCGACATCTGCTAGTGGGCGTCCCTGCTGCTTTTTGACGCCGATCTGCAGCTTTTTGACACCGATCTGCTAGTTCATGCACTTGCCGCTTCTGGTACTGTTGTGGTAGTATGCTAGTATATCGTCGTCGCATGCGGCCCAGTAGCGATTTGGAGATAGGCCAGGCCCAGTACCAGTTTCCAAATGAAGATATACCAAGTGAGAATACCAAATTGTTGGAGACATAGATTTATTCCACTTGCCAAACAAAATAGTAACTTTCTATAACTCAAGATATAGCAATTAAATTTTAAGGAGTTGTTGGAGATGCTCAACGGCAATTATCCAAACCACTCAGTATCTTCCTCCTAGTCCACATTGACAAGCACAACTGCACTGTTTGCTAGTGCTCCCCCAAACAGAAATGGAAGGTCTCATTGGCATCCGTTGTATGATCTCATAAGCTCGCTCTTCCATTCCTGCACGACCAAGCAAGTCCACACAAAAGCATAATGCTCAATTCTTAGTTCAATCCCAAACCTCTGCTACATTGTCTGGAACAACTCGTACACCTCCTTTGTCAAACCTCCACTGCTGCATGCCGTGAGAACATTGACAAGCTAAGTGTGATGTAATTGGGTGCTGTTTCTCGACCCATTATCATTTCATCAAACACTGCAAGTGCATTCCAAGCATCAGCAATGTGAGCATAACCTCCTATATATCCTCGCATTCCATCTGGCAAGATTCCGCTGTGGCATCTCGAAAAATACCTGCTCATCAGTGTCTTGGATGCGGCCACACTTGCCAATATCCCATACATGTCAACCAATGCACTGGCAACAAAAATGTCTGCATCGAATGCAGAAACGGACAGCAACTGCATGCAGAGTCCTAGCAGACCTGAGCGTGAGGGCGTGCAGCTGCTGTCCTCCTCTACTACGAGAGGAGAGGCGCTGTCCGCTTGTCTGTTTCGTGCACGGGACGCAAAAGTCTTGCTGCTCTTCCAAATCCAAAACAACCTCCCTTGTTTCTCCAAGACTCCTCTTCCAAATCCCGACTATAAATACCTGTCGCAACGCAAAGCAAACGACGTAGCCTCGCTCGCTCTCCCCCTCATCTCCAATTCTGGAGATGTCCCGTCTCGGTCGTCGTCGTCCCATCATGGCGCCGCCTCGCCAGCTCCCGTTCCGCCTCCACCTCTTCCCCATCCTCGTCGCTGCCGCCGCCTTCCTTGCCACGGTAGTGGTTCCCGCGGCGGCGACGGCGCAGGGGTCGTACTGCCGGGACTCGCTGGCCGGGCTGAAGGAGTGCGAGAGCTTCATGTACGGCGGCGCGGCGGCGCCCTCAGCCGCGTGCTGCGCGGCGTACGAGGCCGCCTTCGACGCCGACCCCTTCTGCCTCTGCTACGTCGCGGACGGCACGTACGGGCGCGCCACCGGGTACGACGTCGACGTCACCCACGGGCTCCAGATCCCCGCCCGCTGCGGCCAGGCCCAGCCGCCCATCGAGCTCTGCAACAGTAAGTAGCTATAGCCAAGGTTCTGGGATTCGACCGAATTAGTCCGAATTTCGGCGAAATTCGTCCATTTCGGTGAGGTCCGAAACGAATTTTATGCTTTATATTCCGAAAATTCACCGAATTGAGTCCGAAATTCATCCGAATTTTCCCGAAATTCGTCCAATTCGGTTGGGACCGAATTTTTTTCCAAAACGAATCCCAAAACCTTGGCTATAGCTAGCCCTCCATGCATGGTCCATGAACGCAAACGAAACTGTTTTCTGATCGGTACGTACGTGTTCGATGGATCGATTTCTTTGTGTCTGTTGCAGTGGAAGGGCTGGTGCTCCCTCCCTACGCGCCGCAGGACACCCCGCCGGCTCAGCCTCCGGCCGCCGACGCCGCCGCTCCCAGTGCGCAGCCGCCTTCAGCTTCAGGTACGATACATCATCAATCGCTAACGTTGCATTGATTGAGCACGTATAGACAGCAGGTGTAGCTGCTCATGTCGATCGAATCTGGTGTTCTCATAGCCTATCGTTTTATTTTGGGGTTACCGCAGGGTCGTCGTCGTTGCCGGTAGCGCCGCCGACGTTCACCTCTCCACCGCCACCGTCCTCCGGAGCGCCAGATCTGCTGCCAGAGCTTGTCGTACTTGTAGCCGTCGCCATCATCCTCCTGAATTGCATCTAGATCCATCCTCAACTCCATCGACGCTACTTAGATAGATAGATTGATATTTATGATAATAGCGTGTTCACGTGTACCCAACAGATAGGATGATAAGGGAGGTCTTTACATATTTCAGATTGATAGCAAGTAGTAGTAGTAGTAGTAGTAAAACATGCTAAATCATGTTTCAGGAACATCTTAGGAGGTGCTTTTCCATGCATTTTTAGCATGAGCAGACGTTTTGGTAGATTATATAACTGTTTTTGTACAATATACGTATACAGCACTATGAGAGTTCTGTTTGATTGTGTTACAAACCAAGTGACTGCAAACTACATCTCCATGTCCTCAACACCAATGAGGTCTGTATTCTTTATCCTTACCAGACGACGTAAAACTTCAGTGCAGACTCTGTCTCATCTCATTCAGCAGTGTCTTTATGCCATGCATCTGTCTCATCAGAATCAGAAACATTCTGCAGCGACATGCCTTCAGCACACACTTTCAGCAAATGAGGGAAGGCCGATGTGCTCTTCAAGATTTCAGACACCCCAGCGGCTCCAGTTGGAAAAAAGTTAATTTGTATATAAGGATTGGCTCTTTCTCTGAACTTTCTTGCGGATTCATTCCTGCAGTGCAAGTTTCAGCTCTAGAGATTGGTTCTCTGTCTAAACTTTGGCTTCCTCGACTCCTTAATATACAGTTAATTCAGTTTCCTCATGGAACTCAACAGATATGACACTATGTTCAGTTCGACTTCATCCCCTGGCACATGGTGGACCCAGCCATAGTGCCTAAAGGTGTTGCCCCAAACCGGAAAAATATCATCTTGCAGCCTGCCTGCTACTACACAAGTCTTTGAAGAGAGAAATTGCACACAACATGGGATGGAACAGAGGTTCAGATTCTATGGCATGGCAAATTCAGCTCCGGCATCACAGGCAACACTTGTTTCATGCAGCACCGCCTCCAATATCTCACAGGCTCTAATTTTCATCCCATGCAAGCGAGATGACTTGCTCGGTAACAAAATTTTGAAAGCTTCTCTAGGTATCATGTGAATCAAAAGGGGGTGCATTGCCACGTTTCTTTGCATAGAGAGCTTGCCCCTAAGCTTGATCGAAATCATTGCTTAAATATCCATAATATACAGCCCACTCACCATAAAAACGGTAGTATGATATCGTTATCGTCAATGGACCTCTCTCATGCACTGAGTCCCCAAATTCATCAAGGTCTCAAACTTTCACTTTTTGATTACAGGGTCTCTAAACTTGTCCAAGGCTAGAGCACTATAGGTTTTGACCATATGCTGATGTGGCATGTGGACTTAGCACTGATGCATAGAGCTGACATGTTGGTCAGATCTAATACATAAACAGAGATACTAGCGCCCAGACGTCCGGACGGATGCCCACGCCTGGCCACCTACTTTGTTTCACGCGCGCCCACGTGTAAGTGGAAAACGCGGTGCCTCCATCGTGCACGGGAAACACAGGGCCAGTTCCATCTGCATGGCACCGCTTCGTTTCCCACGCACATGCACGTGGGGACCACCCTGCGCACGTGGCACCGCTTGCACCCATATCACGCTCACATGTGGGAATCCACGCGTCCCGCATGCTCCGGTCGTCTCATCCAAGAATGTACGCTTGAAACATGAAACACTTGCAATATGAAACACTTGCTACAACATATCTAAAAATAGATGAAACATTTGGAAATACACTTGCAACATATGTGTATAGCCACTGCAACATATGAAATATCCAAGTGAAACACTTGTAACATACGTCTGAAACAGATGAAACATTTTGAATAGGCACTTGCAACATACATCTAAAATAACTGAAACATTTAGAATATACACTTGTAACATACATGTACATTGCAACATATGAAACACCATATATATCTACTTTTGCAATATCTAGATGAAACACTAACAACATACATCTGAAACACATGAAACATACAGTTGGGGCATGTGCTTTCAGCACAACATCTACTTGCTTGAGCAAATCGAGGTCGTCGATGCGGAGCTCAATGCCGGTGCGGAGCTCGATACCACATACAGAGTGGCGTGGAGGTCAGCGGTGTGAAGCTCATCGGTGGCATGGACCACGGCAGTGGTCGTGCCAGGCGGATGGAGGTGGCTGTGGCGGGCGGCGCGAGTCCCAGCGGGAGGCACGGTGGAGGCGGTTGCGGCCACGACAGGCGGATGGAGGTGGCCACAGTGGGCGAGGCGAGTCTAGGTGACCGAGGCTGCGAAGGTGGTCGTGGCCGTCGGATGGCGCAGTGGAGGCCGCGCGTAGAAGGGAGCAGGCCTTGCCTGTTGGACCGGTCCTACCCGAGAAGCTAGCAGGTGGAAAAGGAGATGAGAGATAGATGAGATGTGGGCCCCACATGGTATGTGACTAATCAGTAGCCACAAAGGCGGTTTACCACAGACAACGTTTATTTGGACCTCATGTGGCCCAATTAGGAAGTTTGGGGACATGGATCTGTATTTTTAAAAGCTAGTGACCTAGATGACACTGTCATGAAACTTAGATACCTCATGTTGTCAGTTTAGCAACTTTAGGGTTCTAAGTATGTAATTTTTGAAGTTTGGGAACTAGATGACACCATAGTGTAAGTTTAGTTACTGGACCCAACGTGTCAGAACCACGGCAGTGCTAAGTTAGTATGCTATGTTAGCATGTATATGCAGCAGATCAAAACTCGTTTGGACTAGTGCGGGAGCCTCAGACAAGTTTAGGGACCAAAAATCCAAAATTGGAAGTTTGGGAACTAAATGGCATCTGCTCCTAAATTTTGGGGCCACTGACGTGTTTTACTCTAAAAAACATGCTCAACTTTTAGTAGAGATCAAATATATATATAAATCTTAAGTAGGAACAGGTATATACAGAGAATGAGTTGTAAAATTAGCTTACAAGTATTGCAATGTGACTTTAAAGTCAACATGATGGTTGTAGAGTACTCCCTCAATTTCAAATTATAAGACACTTTGACTTTTTTGAAACATCCATTTTTTATGCATCTAAATATAATAATATGTCTACGTATCTATCTATACTATAAAAGAGCGAATGAATTGGTAGGCACCCGTCATAGATCTCCACCATTGGATCGAACTAGATTTTGCATCCAACAGTTACCACGGTGGGACGTTTCTTAGGTGACAGCGTGTTTCGCTCGATGGCTCTGCAGGGCAGCGACTCAAACCGATCCTCCCCGCATGCTGACTCTTCCCATCCGCTCGGTCCATCTCGCCTCACTCCCGTCCGCTAGCACCCATCCACCGGTCCCCTCCCATCACGTTGCATCCTGTAACCGCCCGAGAATTCCCTCTCAGCAAGTCGGCTTCTGCGGCATGAGTGCGGAGACGTCGTAACTCCTCGCCCTCGCAAATTGATCCGGTTGAGAATCTGGGAGGACCGAGAAGGCGAGAACAGACGGCCGCGCAGAGGACACAGCGGCAGATCGAGGTCGCGGACGTCACAATGCTCAGCGGACTTCTCCATAGTGACTGCAGCCACGGCGTGACGGCAGCACTCCAACACCCCGATGCCGACGGCAGCCGCAGTAGCCCTCACCCACCACGACTTCGAAGGCGGCTCCAGCGGCCTAGCGGCCCTCCCCCACCCCGACGATCTCCTCTTCTGTTACTGGTGGCGTCGCACAGGCACAGCATGGCGATACCTCCCATCGCCATCGGCAATGGCAGCGTGTCCTTTCCTGGGCTCCCAACCGGCAGTGTGTTCCTCCCCTCACAGATGGCATCCACTGGGTGGTGGATCTCACGACGCCAGTTATATCCTTCTCCAACTGATGGCCCTCCCCCCGTACGCTCCTCATGCTGAGTCGTAGGCTCGTAGCACAGTCGAACTCCAATTACCAGTGAGTCCCAAATCATTCATTTTTCTGTGTTCTGTGCAGATCGGAGACACTATATGAGGTATAACAGAGAGATTTATTTTGACTTCCTGCAGAAATCTAGCGTGATGCTTTAGTGATTAGGTCAACCCTTTTTATGTTTGTTGTAAAAAAAACCTTTTTGTGTTTGCTTCCTTTCCTGTGCACCACCATTTCTTTTCCCTCTATTGTGATATCTGGTGATGGATACTCGGATCGGACCATGGAGGACTAATGGTGATGATAATCTAGATCCATCCTTTGTCTTTTACAAGGAGGAAATATCAAGTTGGAAGCATTATTTGCATTAGTCATCGAGTTTATTATAGCTTGCCAGTCTTTTTTTACTCACTCATGTCCCTCTAATGTATCTGTAGAGACCATGTCGGTTGGTGTGAGTGTTCTGGTTTGTTAGCTTGATCTGTGCAATATGCAGTTTTTTCCCAAAGAGAGAAATCAGACAAGCACCACATGTTGGCTCAGTATCATACAGGTTCTATCAAATCATATGTAGAATAGATCAATAGCGAATGACCAGCCCACATATCTTTTGTTATGGATCTATTTGCAAAAAAGAAAAGAAAGAAGCACCTAAGGTTCAATCGTGATCTGATGAATGGCTAATTTTTGGCTCCTAGATCTGATAGTAGTTATTTGTATGGTTCAACACTTTGTTTTTTGAGTTCAAAAAAATAAAGAATCTCATAGGAAACAGTGTTAATTGTCAGCAAGAGATTGACATCGCTAGCAGGTTGGCATGTTATAACTTTACCTGATTGCGTCTACAGGAACCAATGGATATTCTTCTAGATGACTATCGTGTTTATTGGTATGCCTTCTTCTGTTTTTGTTGATACATCATTTAGTCTAATACAGTACATTGCTCAGTGCACATTCTTGCTGACCAGCATACATTCTTGCTTCAAACAGAAAAGTAGTCTTTCAGTTTCATGGGAATATGGTGTTGAGCTCACAAATATTGTTAGGCTGGAGTGGAAATATCTTATTATTTTACTAAATATGTCTTTTCATCCGTGAGGTTTATAATTTCAAATTAACCTTATCTCAATCTCTACCGAGTGGTGATTATCTGTACATTGTCCATCAGCCTAAAGTTTTGCTCATTATATATCGGTGTTACCTGTAACTTTTAAATTAAACATTTTTTTGATATAATTATGTTATTGAATATTTTAAAACAGTTGCATCATTGCTCTGCAAACTTTTCTGAAACTCATATTACTGCCACTCTCTTTAACAGCTTATGCATGAAATGCTTAACACATGCTGCAGCCAAGTGCAGGAAACGGTGTCCAAAATGCATGCAATTAATCAGGTAAGTCTTTCTTCAAAGCGGTCTAATCTTGACAAAAGATGTGTTTGATCAATAAACTCTAAAGGCTTTGACTAAAGGATTGCCACTCTGTAACAACAGAAGATCGTGCACCATCAACACTGAACTGTGGAACACCACTCATCCCTTATTTCTCAGTGAAGTTGAGGCAAGAAAAAATTCAACCTCATCCATTCACCATGTGACAAGGATGTGAAGCATAGCCCACTGAGAGAAAATAGGTTCTCACAAGGTGGCACCAATATGAGAACTAGAACTAGTAGGAACAACGGCAGCAACAACTTCACCACCGAAGGTAGAACAAGAAGCTGCTACAGGACCTTCAACGAACCCGGTAGTACAACGAGCACCTGTCCAACAAATAATTTGATTATGATTCTTCTATGATGTAAGATTTTTTAGGCACGTGAGTGATGCACGTGCATCTCAGCTAGTATAGCAAAATGGATGAACCAAATAAGTCAAAGTGACTTATAATTTGGAACAGAGGGAGTAACTTGCACAAGAAAATATAACTTAAGTGACGTTTTGGTACTGTTTTCATGTTAAGAAAACATTAAGATAATTTTAATTTAGCGTTGTATTGTTTGACTTGCCTTTTATTTTTCAACTAGCTTTGACCTACGGGATACTCTATTCACAGATGTGTGACAGTTTAGACGTGGAAATGACGTCCAAAATATTACTTTAACCGGCATCTTTTGATATAAACAATATAGAGACGACCCTCTCATGGAGCTTGCCCATGTGAATGGATGGGACGGGGGTTCATGGATTTTCTCGATCTGCGTGAGAAGATCTTCTTCTTAAGCCAGAATACCCGGAGGCTGTCTAGCCCCCGCGGATCGAGTTTTTTTATGTCTTTGTGAACCTATATTTGATACATATCTATTTGTACCATTCGGAATTATTTAAGCTAAACATCTAAACAAACATATATATTATGCATTCAAATTTTGAATGGACTCAAAACAATACCAAAACGTCAATTTTTTTGGCCATTTGGATTATTACATAAACATATTTTGAGATGCACATATAATCGTTACAGAAAGGAGGAAACCTAGAGGTACGTAAGCATGAAACAAAGAGTTTACATGGATGCAGTGGCGCCAATGACCTGCGAGGCCTAGAGGAACATTAGGCCGCAACGTCCTACTGGTCTCAAGGCCCAGACCGTAGCAGATCCAGGCCACTTGCTACTTCGCTAGTAGTCACACAAATGGCCCAATTTGCCACTGAGGTGCCTTGTGTCTTTTTTTTTGAAATCTGGGGGAGGAGCTTTCCCCACCTTTAATTGTATTGGAGCTGAACAAACACTACAGCTCAATTACATGAGTAGCAAGTTACAGAGGAGGTTTTGCCAAATGTTACATTTGGGCTTACATTATGAAGAAACTAAATTACACCATTGTTCAATGGCTTTTGTCTCATAATAAATAAAAGGGAAAATCGAAATCTTATCGAGTGTTGAGGACTCCAATACTTAAATTTTAGCCTTTTAGATTTGTGCAACAGCATGGAGGGTAAAGAAATTCACATTTCATAGCTTGCTAACACTTGAGTTTCTACATTAACTTTAGCTGGTTTATGTACTAGAATTAGAGGTAATTAAAGTAATGATGGTGATGGTGCGATAAAAAAAATAGGGCCATAGGCTCATCTTAGTGGACATGGAAACGAGGACAACTATGATGAAAGAGAGATCATGCGGAAACTACGTTCATTTGTATCACTATTGCAACTCAGTCATGCAAATTATTACTTATAATCTTGTTAAGCGCCGCAACCTCACAAAACAGTTTTTGTAATCTTAATGTTCATGTATACGGTATACCTAAAGATAAAATGGTCCAAGGCAGAAATTTGAAAAGGTGTAGCAAGACTGCAGGGGTGGATCCATGGGAGGAGGGAAATTGGGGATTAATGCCCCTACCTATTGGAGCTCCATGAAGAGAAGAAGGATTGTTGAGGATTGGGAGCAAATAGAGAGGAGAATGGATATGGTGCCCTACATCCATCGCCGTCTCAGCCAACTATGATGGTTGTATAGGTAGCTCCATCATTAGGTACACCAGGAAGTGCTGCGATGTTGTTGGTGGCCCCATAAATACTGGGGCGTGATTGGATCCGAACCTAAACTAGGAAACTTTGGCCAGGCAGCAGATACAGCTGCAGGCATTCAAAGACGAACGCCTAAACAAGCTACATGGACCAGGCATTGCCACCCAGGAACCAAGCAAACATGGTATCTATCCATATACGGTCTTGCTAGCGCCCGGATGTCCGGATCCGGGCGCTAGCGCCGGACGCTGCAACGAGCAGCACCAACCCCCCCCCCCCCACGAAAAAGAAGAAGAAAAGAAGAACGCGACCCTCACCCCTCCCCTCACGGAGAAAGAAACGTGACCCCCGCCCTGCCCCCGCACGGAGAAGAAAGACGCCCCCCACGCGCACGGATCTGCCCCCTCCCCCAACCTCACCGACCCTAGCACCTCCGCCCCGCCCCACTAGCTCACCACCATAGTCCACCCCCCCCCAGCTGCAACAAGGGAAAAAGGCTATTGCAACATCAAAGGACACCTAACGCAACAAATGAAAAAAAAACTGATGAAACAGACGAAAAAAAGCTATTGAAACATCGAAAGAACAACTAATGCAACAAACAAAAAATATGAACTGCAACATCAAAAAATGTCTACTGCAACATTCAAAACACATCCACTGCAACAGCGGGGAGAATCTGCTGCAACAAGTAGAAAAAACTATTGCAACATCAGAAGCACTACTAATGCAACATCGGGAAAAAAAACACCTGTTGCAAACAAAAATCTACTGCAACATCGGGGGGAAGCTGCTGCAACAACGAAAAAAAAGCTATTGAAACATGTCAAGAACTACTCTTGCAACATCAGAGAATCACCTGTTGTAGCAACCAAAAAAGATATTGTTGCAACAATCCACATCATCTGTTGCAACATTGAAAAAAAATCATTGCAACAAGGACGAGATCTGACTCGCCGCAACCCTAGCCACCACCAAACCCTTAGATCCAGAGGGGGGAAGAGGAGGGAGGAGGAGGAGGAAGAAGATGGCTAGATCTAGAGAAAGGAGGAGGGAGGGGAGTCTCCGAGGAGGAAGAGGATGGAACAGCTCAGATCCACGAAGGATCCACCTACCTCGCCGGAACCCACCACTGTTGAGCTTCTCTCCGGTGGCTGGATGTCGCCAGAGCAAGGGGAAGGAGGCAGGGGAGGAGGGGGAGCGTGCGGCTCGTAGCCTCTGCTATCGCGCTCTCTCTCGGTGGCATGGAGGCCGCAGGACTACGGATGAGGGAGGGAGGGAGGGAGAGGGAGAGAGGCGCGGCTCGCTGGTAGCAGCCGTCGTCATGCACGTGGAGGCACGCGGGAGGGAGCCGCGGGGCGACGACGCCGAAGCGAAAGGAACGAGTGAAGCCAGAGCAGCGGGAGGATAAGGAAGAGTGTGCGTGCGGCAGGGCTCGCGCGAGCAGATAAGGGCGCGGGTCGGGGTTGGGTCACGTGGGCGCGTCCGTTGCGTCCGGACGACCGTGAAGAAGCATTACCGATCCATATAAGCATGTACACCATGAGAACAACTAACCGTGGCAAGATAGCTATGAAGGGGTGGATCCAACACAGGGTAGTGGACTTAGCCCCCACTGGCCACTGCCAACACCCCCAGCCACACAGACGACACAAGGAAAAAAAGATGGAGAGGAAGTAGAGGAATTGGAGGAAGAGGGAGATGAGATGGCCCATTAAAACTGATTCCTACATCTAACCGTTGGTAGAGCACTTTGTAAATTCAGTGAACTACACAATGAGCTTGGTAAACCGTGGAGATGAGATGTAGTAACCATAGTGCCCACTAATTTACACACACATATACGGACAAAATTCGAAACCGAGATTGCTCGCTTTGAACAATCAATGTACAATGTGGTTTTCCAAAGGGATTGAATCAGGGAAAACTTCACTTATTATGTTTACAAAGATGTTCATATTAGTATAACATAACCTTTGTTCACAGTAAATGCTATAAAAAAAGTTTGCCGACTCAGTCTTTTAGATGTGCTCATCGAGGGGTTATGTGTGCTTGATGAGTGTACGCGTCTATAATAATTTGAAAAAAAGAAAATGTTATTTTGAAAGTTTTATACATAATTTGCACTTAACTTTATACCTTTCCAAAAGTAAAAACTTACATCAATAAAAAACTTTAAAGAAAGCGATTAAAAAACTCATTGTTTTCAGTCCTACTCCCTCCATGTTGGTAAAAGAAGTCGTTTTGGACAAGGTTTAGGTCAAACATTGAAAATATAAATCATCAATAACTTTTAAGTTATTGAGTTTGGAAATGTGAAAACTATATGAATAGATTTGTCTTAAAATATACTTTCATAAAAGTATACATATATCACTTTTAAATAAATATTTTTATAGAAAAATAAAGTCAAAGTTATGTTTTGGAGACCGTGTTGTTGTCTAAAACGACTTCTTTTACCAACCTGGAGGGAGTATGTGCGTAGGATGGAACGGCTGCAGTCCCCGTGCAGCCATGCCCATCCGTTCCATGGCGTGCACCGGCCCAGAAACGACACCCTTCACCTACTCCCCTGCCCGGCACAACCTGCGAACACTCCAAGTCCCAAGCACTCTCCTCCCCTGCAAGCAGTGGTCACACGTGGAGGTGGAGCGCGGCCACACCGCGCCGCGCGCCACGCCACCTCGCCCGTCGTCGCATGCCTGCTCGCTCGCTCACTCACTGTCACACGGTGCCAGCCTGCCAGGCTGCTAGCAGCCAAGTCACACCGAACACGGACGGCCACCGCGCGACGTGGTCTCGCCGCGCGACGCCCACGCCCCGCGCGCCGCGCCACGTCGCTATGCACGCCGCCACGTCCCCGATCGATGGACCACCTCGTCGTCGTCGTCCCGATGCTTGCGCCGCGTCGATTATCCACTTCCCCCGCGCTTCTATAAATACCTGGCCTCATGCTCGACCATGGCCATCAACCCACCCATCTCACCTCGTCCTTCACACAGGCCACTCCTCTAGTAGCTTGTGATCTGTCGACGATCGCCGGTCGGGCGGCGGACATGGGGAAGGGTAGTGGGGGTGCACGGTGGGGGTTCCTCCTGCTCGCCGGCGTGCTGCTGGCCGCAGCCGCCACGGCGGGCGCGGAGGAGGACGGCGGAGTGGCCAACCCGGACGGCAAGAAGGAGGACCTGCGGTGGTGCAAGAAGGCGTGCGAGTGGCAGTACGGAGAGGACACCCCGGGGAAGCGGGAGTGCGAGAGCCAGTGCCGCAAGCGGCACCAGCAAGCTGACGCTGACGCCGCCGACGGGGAGGAGGACGGCAACGGCAGCATGGACATCTACGGCTCCCGCTCCGGGAGGGGCGAGTGCCGGCGCCAGTGCATGCGCCGCCACGAGGGCCAGCCGTGGCAGACCCAGGAGTGCATGATGCAGTGCCGCCGCCGCCGCGGCTGGCAGGCCGAGGAGGAGGAGGACGAGGAGTACGAGAGCGGCCGCGGCCGTGGCGGCGATGGCGGCGGCAAGTGCCGGGAGAGGTGCGAGCGCCACCACCGTGGGGACTGGTGGGAGAAGCAGCGCTGCCTGATGGACTGCAAGAGCCGGGAGCAGGAGGAGGGCGGTAGCGGTGGCCGGCGCCGCGAGGAGGACAGCGGCGACCGCTGCCAGTGCCAGAAGAAGTGCGAGCGCCACCACGACCGGGGAAGCAAGCAGCAGTGCGTCGAGGCCTGCGAGCGCCGGCGACAGGAGGGCGAGGACAGCGACCGGTGCCAGAAGAGATGCCAGCACTACGGCGACTGGCAGGCGAGGCGGTGGTGCGTGCAACGCTGCGAGCATAAGCAACAGGAGGATGCCGACGTCGAGGACAGTGACCGGTGCCAGAAGAGATGCCAGCACTACAGCGACCGGCAGGCGAGGCGGTGGTGCATGCAACGCTGCGAGCATAAGCAACAGGAGGACGCCGACGAGGAGGACAGCGACCGGTGCCAGAAGCGATGCCAGCACTACGGCGACCGGCAGGCGAGGCAGCGGTGCGTGCAACGCTGCGAGCATCAGCGACACGAGGACGCCGCCGACGAGGACAGCTACCCCGGCGAGCGGTGCCAGAAGAGATGCCAGCACCACAGCGACTGGATGAAAAAGCTGCGGTGCATGGAACGGTGCGAGCGCGGGCGACAGGTGGAGGACGGCGCCCACGACGCCGCCGCCGACGAGGACAACAGCGACCGCGGCGACCGGTGCCAGAAGCAGTGCCAGCACTACCGCGACTACGACAAGAAGCAGCAGTGCGTGCGCGACTGCCGCCGCGGCCGTGGCAGCTGGGAGACGGCGGTGGCCGGCGCCATCCTCGAGGTGGTGTGACGGCCGGCGACGACGACGTGCATGGCGTGGCGCGGCTAATAATAAAAGGGTGTACGTGTACGTGTCACCGGGCGTGGCTCTCTGCAGGGACCCACATCGACCAAGTACTACTGCTCGTTCGTACGTATATACGCCCGTGTATACGTACGTACGTGTGTAGACGTCTTGCTGCACGTAGCAGCTAGAGAGACGTGGGAATAAAGAGTGGTAGCTGCATGCACGGCGGCCATGGCTCTCCGATGAGACAGCTAGCTGTGTGTGTATGTGTGATGGTGATGTTGTTTGTCTAAGTACGCTTGTACTAGTTGAGAGGCTGTGTGTAAGCGAAATGTGGTATAAATAAGTAAAGGGCGCCTTTTCCGGAATTGTATGGTTAAGTTTTCTCTTCTGTCGTGGTGATAATTTTTCTAGCTATAGAGTCCTATAAAGTTGAATTGCTTCGTCAGTTTTCTTGCATTATCAAACCATGGAACTAAGGCCCTCCGCAGTGTGCAGTGATGCTAGAAAAAAAAAATGGGCTCCATAAACGAGAAATTGGCATCGGTGTTACTAGGTTGCAGCTTGGAGCATCATTTATTTACTGTTTTGTGGGTCCCATAAGCCAATAAAAACTAAATCAAGCAATAAAAACTAAATCAAGTATTGTGTCACGTCAGAAGCTCACTCCTGCAATAATATAA
This sequence comes from Saccharum spontaneum, assembly GCA_022457205.1. Taxonomy (NCBI): domain Eukaryota; kingdom Viridiplantae; phylum Streptophyta; class Magnoliopsida; order Poales; family Poaceae; genus Saccharum; species Saccharum spontaneum. The sequence continues at coordinate 60,869,549 of CM039595.1, forward strand.
GCTAGTTACTAGCTCTAAGCCAATTTCTTGAATAGTTCTAACTTAGAGCTATCTTTTCTTTCTTCAATTAAAATATGAAAAAAATACAAAGAACTACGTATCTTATGAGTCATCAATTGCGGGTGTCGTCACACGCCGCTGTTCACCTTGCTTTATACGGCCCATACCGCTTTTCTAACACCGGTTCTTGTTGTTCCAACTCTCCAAAGAGGCTTCTCCACCGTCTCTTAGAAGACATAAATCGACACCTCGCAAGCACTAGACTTTGCGAGCTATTACTACTAGCCTAAACAATCTTCATGTCGCCATGTTAGAACATATCAATTTGATTGCTGGACAACTGCATAAGTTTATAGACATCTGTATGAAACGGCACACATATCGAGCTACTTAGGAGAGGCACGTTAAACAGGTGGATGCTGTAATTCTAGGCAGCACATACAAATTATAAGCATGTATTTTGGCTGGATCAAATGTTAGATTTATATATGTAAGCATTGACACAGAGCCAAACTATCACTACCTTTTCTCATTTCTCATGTATTCTACTGTAATCTCTCCTGTCTAGTACACACTACACATGCAGATTTTGGTTGGCCTACACAAGAATCTACTAGTGTTCTGCTACCATTAACTCCGTAGATGATTATACGTAGTTTTTCTGAACGGCAAAAGTTATGGTTTTTCATCTTACAATACACATGTACACATCAAAGTTAAAAGCACACGATGACACGACAAAGTTTCCTAGTTAGCTAGAAACCCCTGAAGGCTACATGTACTGGAAGTCTGGAACTTCCACGTGGAAGTTCTATGTTCTATGCACAGCTTCAAGAGTCATCACCGCTGTTCGAGTCCACAGAGGAGGAAGGTGAGGATGGTGAGTCGGGAGACTGGTACTGCACTTGAGCCTGTCCCCACGTCTGGTTCATGAAGCTCTGAGCATGGATAGGTTGGGGGCGGCGAGATGGATGTGAGGAATGCTTGTGTCTGTGGCTCATATTGATTATTTGCATCACAATGTCCATGATCGTGGGGAGTAGTCTTGATAAAATCGTAAGAAGAGCAGACAGCTGCACATAGAAGAAACTCAGTTTGAGATCAGTGCGAAAATACAGTAGTAAGATTCAGTTGCACTGAAATGCACTAGGCAGAAACGCAAGAAAGAACTGCACTGCTTGCAATGAACAAGACAAGAAATTGAATTCCAAGGAGCAGAATTATATGTAGTAACTTTGGGATGTAACTTCTGAATAAAAAGAATTCTCTGTTCTTACCGTGCCATGACGAAAATAAGCAGTGATGTCATATTGCAGCCATATGGCATATGACAACACAAAGGCAACAAAGAGCCCTAGAAGGTACAATGGATTCCTGTAACAAAAAAAAAAGGACAAATGAACCCGTTAAACATGCTGACAATGAAATCTGCAATCTGGAAGTGCCGCAGTCCTGTAGTCTGGCTTACCCAAAAAATGGAAAGCAAACAAATAAATTATTCTAGTAAAATGATTACCTAAGAAGAAACATAAATTCGTTGTAGCCTAGTATTGCCAGAAGCAGAATAGTCCATGCAGGTGGCAACCAGCTCTTGCTACGCCTATGTGCTTCCTGGCATGATGAGTTCAGATTGGAAGAATTTGAATAACAGAATGCAAAATGAATTCAGATAGAAATTTCATAAACATAATTCAACAAAATGCAAGTGATACAGATGGCCTGACAAAACAAGTATTCTAAATATATGGAAAAACAAGCAGGGATGAAATCTAGTATTGGTGTTCAGAAGTCTGTGAAACCAAGAAAATCAGTTCCATAAGTTTTTTTTTTTTTTGGCCGAGGATTCAGTTCCATAAGTTGATCATCCAACAAAACTGTGAACATGGATCATATTTATGCAAGTACTGGCTCCAAACAGGATGATCAATTGATGACAGTAACAAAAAATTATACCTGCATAGACATGGCTTGCGCAACAGAATACTCTGTCTCTGCTTTGAATTGCCTCCAGATGGATTTACACTGCACTGGCGTAATCAGTGTATCCTTTGGTGAAACCTGCACAAATACATAAAGCATTCCAAACTATTTCTCTGTAGAACATCCTAAACCATAAATATTCAAGTGTAGTGTAGGCAACAAAACCTCTTCCCACGTGCTTGAAGCAAGTGGATCAGAAGCAAATTCTATGCTCCTCTTGTGGGAAAGGGGTCCGCCATCTAAAAGAACAGTAGTCAGAGCCCGTTCTATTTTGTCTGGTTTATCATCTAACCGAATAGCTGCCATTACAGACATAAGTCTTAAAGCCTGCAATGCAACATGAGAACCAGATTATGTTTTTCATGGATGAGCATTATAAATAAGCTCAGACACCCTAGAAGTATTGTGATACTGATTAGCTGAAAAATGTCATGTCTAAATACCCCTAAGCGTGCTTCTCTAGTGATTGAGCGGATATCCTCATTTCCCATCCATGTCCTTGGCATCAAATCCCTATCATGGCTCAACACAGTGAAAAACCTACAGATAATCCAATCATATTAGGTACAAAATATATGAACACTCATTGTAGTAGGACATGAAAACTTACATTGCATTATCCCTTTTCCATTTCCCGTCAAATAACAAAAAAAGAGCAAATTCTACCTTTCTTTCATGCGCATCAGAACGTTTCCAGCTTCTTCTCTAGCTTTCATTTCTACTACACTTCTTGCATGTTCCCTCAAGTCTGAGACCATCTTACTGCAAATTGTCTGGTCTAGTTCAAACTCAGAAAGGGAAGCTGAGAATGCAAGAACAGCATTTTCAGTCTCACGCCTATATAGTCTCCTAATGCATGCCCAGCAGTCTCTCTCGCCAGTTTCCAGTATTGATTGTACAGGCCCAGCAATTGCGTCTGACAGCTTCTTCTGCAATATGCAAAATGGTAAAAGGTCAAAAGATATAGATGGAATGTTCTGAATTGACCATGACATTTAGAGGTTGTTAAATCAAGGAAAGTAACCTCATAGTTAGCTTTCAGTTCTGCCAATTTTGCATTCCTAATAGATTCAACATGAGCTTGTATATGCTCTTGCAGTTTATTCCTAGCTTTTGAAGCATCCCACTGCACATGTTTAACTGCTGTATCTGCATAAAAAAGAACTAGAGCCTGAAATCACTGAATTGTAGATTGTCAAATATAAGAGATACATAATATCATTTAAGCTGTCTTCATGTGTGTTCCTCACTTCATTTGCTCAGTTCTGAACAGACCAAGTAACAGTGAAGGGATAAGGCAGACCAAAAAGGAGACAGAAAAACAAAAACTGCTGTTGTTGCCACTGCCTTTTACTCTTCTTGTGGCTGCTAACTTTGTGCTCTTGCTATCGACCACTGCAGCGCTGTTATGTGGGAATGTTCTCTTATGGTCCTTCCATAGGTCACGGTTCAGACCCTCATTGCCCATATATTTTTTATGGTTACAACTAGCCGGGTTGGGCACTTCATATGCACTTGCATATGCATGGTCTGTGCCTTTGGGACCCTGTCCGCCTATTCCTGTTCCTTCCCCGGAGCTTGCAATACCTGAGAAAGCTACTCTGTAGTACACAACGAAGCTTGCTACAAAGGGTTTTCTGTATGTAGTGCTATTCTATTGATAACAAGCATCATCCATTCCAGGATGACACATGCTACAACAAAGGACTCCAGGAGCCTAGGATTGCACTAATGGTATATTGTCCACCAGAAGCTCAACAAAATCTTATTGTAGACCTTAATTATTTTTTTTTTAGGAAACAGGAGGGGTAGCCCCCTGCTGGTTAATATACATTAATAGTAGAAGAAAAAAGAGGTGCAGTAGCGGTTGTTCCCATACCTCTTATTCCAGCATCAAACTCTTCCATTGAAGCTTGAGAACACTGACGAACTGATTCTGCAAATCCCTCTGTGTTCCTTAATGATTCTTCCAGATCACTTTTGAATTTGTTAAGAGCCATAAGATGCAGGTGCTCCATTACTCTCTCGATAGCAGGATATGTGTGCTGCAAAACATGACTTTTCTCATGACACTCTGAGATAAAAAGGCCAGCTACAAAGAAGATGAAACAATCCACCAACTACCAAAGAAGTTGTAACAACAAACATCTGGTTTATAACATTATATCAGCCAGAACTATGTATTCATCAGTGCATAGGAACTTGGAAGTGCATGATAAAATTTTTTTTACTAAAAGCACTGAGTGTTTGCAGTTTGCACTAAGATGACAGTGGTTGGAACATATACTCAAGTATATCAAATAATAACTGGAGAGACAAAATTTTCATGAACCACTGATTCTTAAGCAAACTTAGTAATAGTCCTTGAGCTTGACCATGGTCCTCTTCAAGCATATATAACAAATAAAATCATCTAGGATAAAAACTCTCAAATCAGGGGTTATTTTGATCATTTGGAAATGAGTTACTCACATCTAGCATTGAAGATTGTAATTGTTGCCGCTTAGCAGCTCTTACACCTTCATCAAAATCCATGGTTTCCATGTCATACCTGCAATAAAAACGGTACAATAACTTGTCACATTGGCTTACAAGCAACAATCAGATTAATTCACGAGAACTCTGCATTTTGCTTAGTGTTATCCAGGATTAAAAATATGGTCAGTCACCTCAGATATCAAACACTCTACTCCCAGTTATTGAGAATTTGCATGCCTCCAGTATAGTTTAAATTATTTCAACACGAAGAGGGTAGAGCACTTAATCCAGTACAGTATTAACGCATTGGAATTCATAGGAGTAACAAAGGGAGAAAAAGGAGGGCCATTATAAGAAAACCAGTAATTAGATCAACTTATTGTCAGATACCAACTTAGTTTCCATATAGACAGTCCACGATTAAATGTCAAACAGCATGAAAATGCATCAGCATTTTGTCTCAATACTCAAGAGAATGAACTGAAGCAAGTAGTTAAATCTAGCAAATTCAGGTTTTGAACACACAGATTCATGGCAGCCACTGTGTTTATCTTAACTTTCTAAGAGAAAATCTATGATGATAATTAGTTAGATCACCCACTCTGATAGATAAGAGTCAAGAATAGCACTGAGCTTCGTTCCGAAGCTTGGTGGCAGACCAGATTTTACAGCTGCATCTAGCTCCAACCAACCCTGAAGAGCAGAATAATTCCCATTCAGCCAATCAAACAAATACAGTAATACAGAATGACATAAGAACATTGTCACCTTATCGGACAAAAAGTTTTTGAGCTTTTCATTTGCAATCTCTTCACATCGAACAGTAGCAACCATGACCTAGACAAAATACAAGAAAAGTTACATTTCAAATATAGTGTGTCGACATGTCCACACACACACAAATTATTATTACTATTTAGTTTTGTAGTATTGATGGCAAATAATGGCACAATAACCTTGTGAGCAGGAAGGTTGAGGTCCTTATTTTCACGTATTACTTTCCAAATCTGCAGTGCACTGAGACAGAAGCCTGAAGCAGGTACCACACCTCTTCTATCAGCTGCAAGACCACCTGGTGCAATTGAATGATAAAACCTCTGCCTTAGTTGTCCAACCTGCAAGGGAAAAAAAAATATATGACATAGTACAGTAAAATGTCTTCTGTATCATTAAAGTGAAATAAGGCATGCATAAATCTGAACTCATAAGTTCCACTGAAGATGAAAATTTCATAACAAATGCAATTGCATCCAATAGAGAAGAGAAGGGAATGGGATACACTGAAGAGAGAAAAATAGAATACTTGTATGTCCAGTCTACCTGCTCCTTAAATAGTTCTTCTTTCTCTTCATAACTCGATAGAGCAGCGACCTCCACCTTTATATTGCAGAAAATGTGAGTCAATTGATGCATGAAAGCCTTACTTTCAGAAAACTGATGCACTGACATTGAAGAAATCACTAAGCGCTGCTTCCTTGTAAGCTTCTGGTTTCTGAACAGAGTCCCATATCTGATAGAAAAAGACAGTGATTGATGAGAATTGCGATATGACAAAGAGGAAAGCAGATAAGAAGATAATAAAGCATTGACACCTTCTCAATATCCTCCTTGAGAGCTTGTGTTAGGTACTCTAGTGGAGTCTGCGAAAACAGGAAAAAATCAGAGCACAAGAAAAGTCAAACAAACTGAAAATATCAAACTGCAGAAATAGAGAAAGAAACTGGACTCCGTCTCCGGAACTGTACAAACCTTTGTTTTATCGCGGATAACAAGTAGCAGTGTCGTCTTGCGAGGGTTGAATAAACGCATCAAGACCTTAATAAAGAGATAAATGATAATAAATGACTGAACATGGGAGAAAAGGAATACTGTCTCACTGTAAGAAGTATCACCTGAAATACTGTTCTCAAAAGAGGCCTGTTAGCAGCATGTTCTCGCCCGATATCATGACACCACCTGCAGATCATATAATACTTAAATATCTCCCTTGCTCACCAAAATTTTAACTTTCAATTAAGCAGTAATATGTGAAATAGAAACTCACAAATTTATCATAACAATGTCTGAAACTGCAAGAGCAAACAGAGCACTCTGCTTCTCGAAAGCTGTATCATCCTGCAAGAAGAAAACATTAGTATATAAGTGATAGATAACATTAGCAAAACCATAGTAATCAGTTGCCCATCAGTGGTAAACCTAAAACACAAGAAATTCCAAATTTGTGAAAACCATAGATGACTGACTATGTATAGTTTAAGTTGACGCAAGGAAATCTTTGCCCAACACAGAGGACGGGTATGATTAATTCAAACCAAATTAACTACACTAAAATTAATGGATGCTCAAATGAGTTGCTTGTATTCAAGCAGCAGAGTGTAAACTAGTGACTGACGTGGGGAAGGGACATGTATAGCTCCAAGCAACCAAATGCATTAATCACCCACATGGCATATTATTGGCAACATTATTCACAGTATAGTAGTCCTGATTCTCTAAGATCCTTAGTTCCTTACAGGAGAATTAACAACGGCACTAATGTTGCATGTGAATCAATCCAAGTACTATTAATTACTAAACACAGCCAATTTCTTCTTGGCAGGTTAAATGCCATAGTACATAGCAAATCAGGTACATGCAAATTGTAATTTGGCAACCCGTCAGCATATGATGAGTCATGGTAAAGCACAACGCACATAAGAGAACACAATAACATGCTATAGAGGGGGAGGACCAATGGACCATTATTCAATTATTAGTAATTTCGAACATGGAAAACACAATTTGATGAGAAAGAAGAACACTGTTCGGGAACATCTAAGTGGAGAAATGGCTGCAAGTAGAACTTTCACCTGCCCTCGCTCCCTCCCGTCCGTCCCCTCCAGGTCCAGCACAACAGTGAACGGCTCGATCCCAACAGCCTTGGCGATCCAAATGCCCTTGGTGGTCTGGTGCCTGGTGTGAAAAAACAAACGAGCAGCACATATGACCCAGGACTCCACACATCACAAATGTAGATGATGTAACGAACAATGCTTGTGCTCTCGGTGTTCACCTTCCTTTCAAGGCATCCATTTCCCTGAAGCTTGTCCCGAAGAGGTGGTTGAGCAAGGTGCTTTTCCCTGGCCCGTGTACAAAGCAGCAGCCGTTAGAGACGGCCCTGAATCCAATCCAAGTAGCAGGACAAAATCGCTAAATGACGGCATCGAAATTGAAGCCTAGCAGAGCTCGACGATCATTGCACGCAACAATACATGGACGGGGGAAGGGAACCAATCAACTGTGCAGTAACAATGTAATATAGTATTTATTTAGACGCAAATTGGCAACGGCTGTAATTATGGGGGAAAAAAATTGGCCACGCCACAATTACTTGGGTCATTGTCGATTCCTCACCGATCAATCACCATGAACAGCTGACACGAGAATTTCATCCGGAGCATAACTGAATGTCTGAAACTCTGAATCCGTTCACTACGCCGACTCTGCGCAAAATGAACCCAGTGCGCGAGGACGCCGCAGCACCCCTGTACTAGAAGCAGAGGGGAAGGGGAGCGGGAAGTACGGAGGAGGAGCAGAGCAGGGGAGGGAGGAGGATGACGCGGGCTGACGTGTACGTACCGCTGCCCTGGGGCCCGAGGATGGAGACGACGGCGTAGGAGAGGCCGCGCCCCCGGAGCCCCGCGGCGGCGGCGAACCGCTCCATGGCGGCCGCGTCCATCTCTCCGTCCGCGCCCACCACCTGCGCCGCGTGGCACTCTCCGACGACGCCCCCCGCCGCGTCCATCGATCCCTTTCTCTCGCTCGCCGGAGAACCGAAGCGAAGCAACCCACGTGTTGCAGCAGAGCAGAGCGGAGGCACCGCGACGGCGAGCGAGAGAGAATGAGAGGGGACGCGCAGAGAGACAGGTGTCGCGTTGCGCCGCTGGGGTGGTGGGGGGTTTATACGTGGTTTTACTTACGGAAGGAATATAGAAACGTCGGATCGATTGCGATTGCGATTGCGACCCACCCAAGCCGGAAGGGAAGTAAACTAGGGAGCCAGAAAAGGAGCCATCCAGGGGTTTCCAAGCCATACGTGGCTTGCATTGCAACAAAACGAAGCCGTGCATTTGAACCCTGCGTGCCAATAGTTTGGTGACGTTATTCATGGACTCATGGTTCCTCCTCATCGAGCGATTCGACCGAGGGCATGTTTGGTTAGTGCGGAATAAGGCCAGGAATTATTCTTGCTCATCAATATTGTAGAAATTAGACAATCGTTTTTTTTCGCTAGAACACGACTTCACGTGTACTCCCTCCATTTTAAATTATAAGTCATTTCAAGAATTTTGGAGAGTCAAAACATCTTAAGTTTGATCAAAATTATAGAGAAAATTACAAAAATTTATAACATCAAATAGATATACTATGAAAATATAATTAATAAAGAATCTAATGATACTTAATTGGTGTCATAAATATTATTATCTTATCATATAAATTTGGTCAAACTTGAAATCCTTTGACTCTCCAAAATTCTTGAAATGCCTTATAATTTGGAATGGAGGGAGTATTTCATTAAAAAGAAGAAGCACATAAACAACCAGCGCTATCCGGGTGAGGTACCAGGATAGAGAAGTTTACCGACACACACAACCCGCAGGCAGTCTTAGGAGGCTACATTTTGGATAAAGCGCGCGACAGAAAGCGGGAGGCAGCAGCATCCCTAGTTAGGCACAATAAGGAACTCGCAAATCGCTGTGAAGCCGGCGGCGACCCACTCATCGGCCTCCTCCAGAAGGGCTCGCCTAGTTAGCTCTACCGAACAGGTTGTCCTGTTGAAGACCCTGGCATTGCGTTCTTTTCAAACCTGCCAGAAGACAAGCAGCAACATGGCGTCGAAGCTCCTCCTCATGTTTGCAGGAAGCAGGGACCTGGAGTCCATCCACCAAGCCGATAGCCTAGAACCCGGAGAGGGCAGCAGCGGTTCCCAGCCCCCCGGCCGTAGTAGTCGGAACCACAGATCTCTTGTGAAGACGCAACCCACCAAGAGATGATCGACCGTCTCGTCCTCCTGACCACAGAGCGCGCATTTGGCGGAGTCCTGCAGGCCGTGCTCATCCTGCGGTGTGCCATCCAAATACGTCCGTGCAACGCAAGCTAGAAGAAGAATTTAACCTTCGGGATGCTTTCTCAAGACGTGTGCGTACATCTATGCAGTAGTACTAGTGTTTTAAAAGAGAATTAAATATATTCCTTGGTGTTTGAAGCAGCGGTGGTTACGCCCTATTATATACGGAGTACTGTAGGAAGATGGAGAGAGTATCTCGTTAATCAGCGGGGAATAAAGTCGCACAACGGCAGCCGATAGTCTTAGACGTCACCCTCAGGCCTCATCAGGACAAAAAGAAAACGACAAGATTTAAGAGAGGGACACACAATGGCCCTGTTCGGCAGGCTGTTTTTTGGCTTATAAGCCGGCTGTGGCTGATTTGCTGTGAGAGAAAAACACTGTTCCACGGCTGATAAGCCGTGCTGATAAGCTCAGCCGAACAGGGGGAATATGAGTGATCGAGACCTCATTAAACACACGGGACGAGATGTGGCCATCACCAAATCAAGTCGATCAGCATGAATACGTACGAGGGCTCTTCAGAGCATGAACAAACGACATATACTATGCGATATATATAGGTCGTATACATCTAGAAAACGTAACTAATAATACTCATAATAATGAAGCGCTGTTGGACAGTGTCAGGACCGCGCGCGTACGGTGTTTTTGTGCAAAGTCGAAACGTCCCTTGTCCAGAAGCTAGAGCTAGGACAAGGAGTAGGTTAAAAACCACTTGGTCGTAGCCATCGGGATATCAACACCGTGGGGGGCTGATCATCGGCGGCGGCCGGCGACCGGCTGAGCTGGAGCCGGTGCAGTGGTTTTCGTTTCGCTGAAAATAAGTGGCTGAAATAACTGTTGACTGGTTTATTATGAGAGAAAAACACTGATAACTAGCTAAAAATAAGCGGCTGAAAGCTAAGTGTTGCGTCGTTCTCGAATTGCCTCACGCCTTGCGTTTGGAGGACGTGTTTGGCTGGGCCTTGTCGAGTCTGACAGAACGCGCGGGGCCCGCGGGAGCTTCCCGGGAAGCTTCGCTGCGCTTGGACCGTTTTACCCTTGGGATACGGGGCATCTGGCTTCAGCGCGCTGCACGGGCCTCGAGCCGATTGTCCAGCTCTTGAGCGGCGCAAGCTGTTTGGTTCAGAGTGGCAAAAGGTTGCCTTGGCTTGGTGTTCCATTTTGATGGTCTGAGCCTCTGAGGTTGGGATGAATATCCTTAATTAATGCGTGGCCGGATCATCAGTTTCTAATGTGTAGTCAGGTATTGTCTTGACCACCTCAGGAATCTTTATTTACTTACGTACATTAATACACAAGCCAGCAATAGTTAAATGACGATGCTCTCAATCTTCAGATTCGTTGCGTCATGTTGTTCCCTAGAGATGAACGAACAAGGCCGGGCCAGCTAGGTGAGGTGTGTTTGATATGGTGGAGATGAGGTTGGAAATGCCTAGGTGCGTTTGCGGGACGGGAGAGCATAGGTCGCACAATGGAATCGCGCTTGTGAACGAAAGGAAAATACAGCCATCCATTTCTACGTGCATGTTACACTTACACGAGGAACATGGATAGAGCACTCACTTTGGGTGTATCTATGTATGTATGTATGCATGCCTGCAAAGTTACGCGGATTGGCTCGGTTTTTCTGAAGCGCATAAATTATAGGAGTTAAGATTAGAAGTTATTGGAGAGAGGGTTTTTTCTCATCTTTCTAAAACTAAGGATTAGAGAAGAGTTTAGGAAACTCTCGGAGATGCTCATGATTGATCCAATTGATTCCAAGGGGCCGTAGGGAGCTCCAACATGACGCGTGATCAGATCACAGTGCTCCGCTGACGCACTCACTGAGGAACGTGACGCGTGATCAGATCACTGACGCACTGAGGCCGTGCCGAATGCCAAATCTCCTCGTCGCTGTCGACGTCGACATCAGGCAGGTCAGGAATAGCAAGGATATCCCCCCGTTCCAGCTTTGGAAATCGGCTCGCGCTTTCCTCGTACCTTCCTCAGGCGCCCGCGGTCCGTCCAGTCCAGCACGTCGCCGTCTCCGCGGATGATCGTCTTCCACCTCTCTCCACCCGCGTCTTTCCCCCGCCTGTATATATAACCAAACCAAATTCACCCGGAGACTAGAAATTTCGCCGTGATACCACAAAACACATCCACCAACCAACCACCCGAGCGGCCGCTACCCCGCCGGCGCACCGCCACCGCCAACACCGAGGTAGAAGAGGGCCCGATCGAGGCCGAGCGAGCCGGCCAAGGACCTCCACCACCGTCGCTGCAAGCAGTGAAGGACGATGCTTCCGGGCGTGGAGCTCGCGCGGCGGCGGCGCGTGCACTACCGCGGCGACGTGGCGTCGTCGGCGGGCGCGGCGGAGCACCACTACTACGCGCACGCCCACCACGCGGCGCCCGCAGCGCCCACGGGCGTGGCGGGGCCCGCGCTGGCGGCGCGCATCCGGCTCGAGGAGAAGCTGCGCGGCGCCGCGCTGCCGCCGGCGTCGCCGTCCAGGTCGGTTGCGTTGCCTCTCCCTCCCTCCCTCCACTCTGCTTCCTCCCCTGTTTTGCATATGCACGGCTCCCGTTGGGAAGATGAGCGACCTCTTCAAAAGATGATGGGAACATGAGCGATTATCCAAAAGATGAAGCGATTGGACAAGAGCAGCAGAAGATACACGACGATCGCCCCCTGTCGATCGATTCCCTGTTTGACATGACCAAAAAAAAATCAGCTAAACCAGGCCGTGTGCCATACTGTTCATCATGCTTGGCCGAGGAGGCATTGAGCTGAATTGCCGAAAGTGACATACATGGTTTGTGGGGCACGCAGTTTGCTGGATCTTTTTGGGTAATATAATCGGAATAGTTTTAGTTTAAGTTGTCGCTGTTAGCAAGAGCCCCTCTGATTACGGCACCATAACCTGCGTCCTGCGGGGAGTTCGATTGCAGCATCGGAGCAACTCTGAATTACTGCGTGATCACTGATCATCACTGCTACTAGAAGCAGTACTATATAATAGGCCTAACAACACCCGCAGTCGATGGATCCTGGTTTTCTCTCTTTCGTCGATCCATCCCAATTTCCATGATGCGTTGCCTTCTAGAAGATTCTAGATGCTCTACTAATTGCAACTGGCAAGCGGACGATGGAATCCTGCACGCGCTGTGTGGTCTGGCTTTCTCCGCTCACAAAGAAGAAAGCTGAGTCAAAAAGGAAAAAAGCAGAGGGTATCTTGCCATGTGATGAGAAAAACACTTTGGATCCGTTTCGACATTCGATCGAGTATCACGAACGGGTCAAACCTAGGTTAGATGATTCAGCACCCCCAAGACAGAGTATGAAACGTCAGCAAGAACTAACTGTTTGACTGGAAAACTGCCTGGCTGCTGGCTGGCTCAGGCAGTCAGGCTGCTCAGACTTCCATTTTCATACTTGTTTTGCTTTCTTCAAAACGCGTTCGGCATGAGTCGTGATCTTGAATCCGTAACAAACATCAGAACGACCAAACCTCTGTCACGCTTATTGTATTTTGATTCGAGTTGTATGATGGTGTCCTAACCTACTCCTAGCTAACAAACGCAGGTGGAGCAGGCTGATGCGCGACGGGAGGTCGACCCCGAGGCACCCACAGAGCACCCGGCGGCGAGACGAGCAAGACGTTGTCCCGGCGCCCGGCGCCGGGCCCGAGCCCGCGCCCTGGCGGCCGGCGCCTCCCGACCCGGCGGCCCTGCTGCAGGCAGCGGCGGATATGCCGGCGGCGTCGGCGTCGACGCGGCGGCGGCGCGCGGAGCTGACGCGGACGCTGTCCAAGGTGGACGTGTGCGCGGTGTGCCTGGACGAGGTCCGGGAGGAGCGGCGGCAGCCGGTGACGCGGCTGCCGTGCTCCCACAAGTACCACTCCGAGTGCGTCCTCCCGTGGCTCGCCATCCACCCGGACTGCCCCTGCTGCCGCGCGCTCGTGCCGTCCGCCGACACGCTCGTCAACGTCTAGCTCTCTAGAAGGGCGGAGGGGGCTGCCGACGCCATGGGTCTTGTCTCTTCCTCTGCTGACGGCAGAGGGATTTGGCGCTGACTGAGTTGTTTCGGCTTGTTTGTACGTAGTAGTATGTTTCTTGTTCTCGACGAACATTTGTACAGTACTCCCTCTGGCCCAGTGTCGTTTCTGGCTCCTGTGCCCGCAAGGCCGCAAGTTTGACTCGATTTGTATAAAATATGTGCAGCATTTATATCTCTAAATAAATTTATTAAAAAACTAGATTAAAAAATCTTTCTAATGATACTAATTATATATCATAAATATTAATATTTTTAATATATATTTAATTAAAATTATTTCTCAAAAAACGTAAAGCTGACATATATTTTGAGATGGTGAGAGCAGGGTTTTTTTTACCGACCGGAAGGGTCAAACCGCCGGCCTCCGGTTTCGGTTTACCGGTTCGATTTGCCGGTAACCGTACAGTAACCGATCGAATTTGAATTTAAATTAAAACTCGCCTTCGGTTCAGTCGGCGGCCGGTTTACCGAGCGGTTTATAGTGGTTACCGCTCGGTTTGAGCGGTAACCGCTACAAACCGTTTAGAATTTTCTTTTTTTTTTTGCATGAATAAAAAGAATTTTTGGTACTTCCTTTGCACAAATTAATGTAAAAAGACCACACAATGCGGTAATAAATAGCATAAGTCACTAAAGCAACAATATATAGTCGCATACAAATACATATTCGCTTACACAAATAAATAGTCGCATGGTCAACTACGTAGGATGTATGAGAAGACCCCTTGTTGGCACGATATTTCATATTCAGCGGTGGACATAAGAGAGATACCTTGCTGTCTAAGCAGGGCAGCCTTGTAATCTTACCAAGTTTGACCTGTCCATGCTGCTGTTGTCTCCTATTCTTGAACTAACATATTGTAAAAACTGGGATCTTTCCATTCATACACCCATCTAGTCTGAGTCTGCATGGTCATGTCAGGAATGGGATAGCTATAAGTAGGCTGTGAGGTATCGCTGTAGGAGGAAGAAGAGTACTGTGGAGTGTCGTTGTCCGTCGGTGCATATGCTCTCCTCTGCGATGTCGGTTGTCCATGGTCACGGTCTTGAGTAGCATGTGTGAATTGGGTCTCGCCTGCAATCAACCATAATTAGTAGACATAGACAGAAACAATTTTGTGTATGTAGGTGCAATGGATACCTGTGAAATGAAGACCTACATAACTACTACCACCAGCACCAATAGTACCAGCCCCACTCCCACCACCACCACCGTCTTTCCCACCACCACCGCCACCGTCACTCCCACCAGCACCGTCATTGTCACTGTCATCGTCACTACTGTTATCGTCACCACTATCCTGGGACTGATATTCCTCATCCTCAGTCTCTGTCGCTGGTCACTGTTTTTCCTTTTCCTCGGTGACGCTTGCGGTGACCCTTCGGAGGCACCATCTGCATCTTCCTCTTCCCGAGGTGACTTTGACCCACATTTCTACGGGCCCAATCACTGATGCAATCATGCCCCGTAGCCTCACGTAGATCCTCGGGGTCTATTTAGTCACTGCCAACACAAACAAATGAATCACATAAATAAAATCAATCACATAATACAGGGTGAGACATACACACACATTTGTATATATATAAATATAATGTACCTGACAAGATGTGATGGCAGAGGGACATCCACTTTGTCAGAATCCTCATCAAGAACTGGAGGCAGGTTAGATCTACCGTACTCCATCCATTCCCTAACCGGATTGCTCCGGTCATAGAATAAGACTTCGGCGAACCGGTCGATAAAATCCTCTTCATCATGCCTTGGTGGGTTCACATCCGCAAGTCGCAGCCGAAGGTTGTAATTGACATAAACAAGCCTGTTTAGTTTCTTGTGCAACAACCGATTGCGAACCTTCGTATGCAGCAAGACAAAAGTACTCCAGTTCCGCTCGCATCCACTGGAGGAGATACATTGTGAAACAAGCCGCAAAGCAAGACGCTGCAAATTTAGAGTATCTCTACCAAATATCATCCACCAGGCCGCTGCAAGTGGAACACATTATGTTAGCTATATGTTCCAATATAGGAAACCAAATGGGTGTAGAAAGTACTCTTACATGGGGTTTAGTGCTTCCTTCATCTGAGCCTCATATTCATCATCACCGAGGGGATGGTTTCCCTCCGCTACAGCTTTTCTCGTGCCAACCTTTGTCGAGCTCGGTCAACAGTCGTCTTCTTAGCTCTGTCAAGATCTCGCTGAAAGTACGCACGCACATCTGGTGGTACACGGTCGCAATGCAAGGTGTCCGCCCCGTGCCCAGCCAAATGCTGTTTAAATCTAGTGCAACCATCGCCTGCTTTCGTCACATGACAATAATTGCATCTCCATCCAGGAGCAAGATTTTCACCATGCTCCCATACAACGTCTCTGTTTCTGCCTGACATTGTCTACCTGCATAAACGGACAACACAAAGTCACACCTAAATAAAATATATCTACACAATATATACCTAAAATATACACCCTACCACAAATCCTACCTCTAATCCTAAATCCTAAAAAAACATCCTAAAGTAAATCCTACCTAAAACCTAACCAAAAACCTATCATAAATCCTAATACAAATCATACCTAAATCCTAGATCTTTCATAAATCCTAACACATAAACCATACCTAAATCCTAAAGCTAATACTACTCTAAAGAAAAAAAACAAAAAAAACTTACCTAGCGGTCGCCCGGCGAACCGAGCGGTAAGCCGCTCCTCCCGGACGGTTAGACGCGCCTTCTGGCCGGCTAACCGTCGCTGAGGCGGGCACGCGGTAAACCGCCCGTCCTGCGCCGTAAGCCGGCGAGCTGGGCCGGTCGCGCGGCGGCGGCGGCGCGGACGGAGTGGGCGGGGGGCGGATGGGAGCGGATAAGCTTCTGGGCGCATTGACCCCCCCCCCCCCCCCGCAGCTCCCGGCGCGTTTTGTGCCCGTGGCGGCCTAATGGGCCTCATGGGCCTTAACAGGCCGGGACCGAGATTTTTCTTTTTCTTTTTTTTCAAACTTCTATACGTATAAATAAATACTAAACGAACTCGAATTTGAAAAAATTTTACACCATTGGCTTCTATAAATCATGAACTATTTTTAGGAATTTTTTTAGTATTTTTTTTTCAAATTTTAAATTTGAATTTGGGGAATACCTAACCGGACCAGAACCGGTCCGGCCCGATAAGCCCGGTTACCGCGGTAAACCGCGGTTTATCGCCCGTGATAAAAAACCCTGGGTAAGAGTATGTTTGTTAGTCGGCAGCTGCAAAGTTTTTTTAAAAAAAAAAATTGGCTGCGAAGTTTGTAGCATACTGAGAAGAATTTATAGATGGCTTGGTAGCTACTAGTAGTAGCCTAGTACAGCGTAGGGACAAGGGAGGCGAGCTATCTGGACCTCTGGTGCTGTGTTTGTATTATTCAAATCCGGAAATCCCCGTAAATTACACGAGCTATGGTACGTGATATGGTTGAAATTTTGCCTACGGGGAGAAAGGTTTCTCTTTTTTTATTCACTTTTCCTATGCTTCAGTCGTCTGAATTTTGTGTCGGTTGTTCAGGCGATGTTCTATGATAAATTTTACGATATTCATGTAGTATATATATGTGATGTTCTAGGATGTTTTTTACGATGTTCACGTACATACGACAGTCACTTGAATTTGTGTTTGTTGTTCAGGCGACGTGTGGTGATGTTCGCGTAGTGTACACGTAATATTCTATGATGTATTTTACGATATTCGCATAGTATACACATGATGTTCCATGATTCTAAATCTGTTTTAACACTTTTCCTATACTGCAGTCGCTTTTTTATTTGGTTCAGATGACATTCCTGCTTCTCCTGTCGCAGGCTGTGCTGTTCCATGATTTGTTAGTACTCCTGAACTACTAACAAAAAATGGCGTCCTCCTGGGGTATGGTATTTGTGTTTTTTTTTCCACTTCTTTTTCCCTGAATGAATAGCTAAAAATTAAAAAATGGCGTTCAAATGACAGTTTTGACAAGTCGTCTAGGGGGGAAAAAAAAGGAAAGACACAAAATTGAAAGAACTAGTGGCCACATAAAAAGCTGAAGTTCTACTAGTGTTATACAAACACACACAATTTATCTACTATCAAACTATGGAATTTTACAGTTTGTTTTGGTACATAGAAGAGAGAGGATAAAAATTTGGAATTTTGTTTGTGCACACGTGCTATGTATCAAGACATAACTTATAATCCGAAATTTGTCTAAAAAAAGTTATAATTTGAAATGGAGAGGAAACCTTTTTTTTCTTTTGAAATTAAAGCTAACTACTCACTACTCTCGTGTCTTTATTGAAGCATCAATATAATTACAATTAATCAGAAACATGTGTGTGGCACTACTAGGCAAAACTTAACCAAGGCGGGCGTCTTAGATTTACCGAGGCGAGCATCACAACTGTCTCGAACGAAAGGTCACGGTAAATAAATCTTTACCAAGGCGGTTGAAATGCCTGCCTCGGTAGATCAAATAAAAAACAAAAAAAGAAAAAAAATCCATGGATAAGCCCAGCGAGCCCACCCAGGGGCCCACCGAGCCCATCCACGTGCCGCATTGCCGTCGCGTCCGCTCGCTGTAGGAGGTCGGCAGCTCGCCGGATCTGCCCGTTGCTCGCCGGATCCGGCTGGAGTCTTGCCCTTCACCGTCGCCGGGGAGAGGTTGTTGTTGCTGCTGCTCTGCCCGCTGCTGCTCCGAATCTGGGCCAGTCCACTGCTGCTGCAGCTCCGACCGCCACCGGATCCGGGGAGAGGGAAGAGGCGCCGTTGCTGCCGCCGCTGCTCCAGATCTGGGCCAGCCCGCTGCTGCTGCTGCTCCGCCCACCACCGAATCCGGGGAGAGGAAGAGGCGCTACCATCGCCGAGGAGAGGGAGAGAGGGGACGCCGTCACTGGGGAGAGGGAGAGATGTGCCAGGAGAGGCGTGGGGCTTAGGGAGCGAGAGGCGACAGGGTTCACCGGTGAAAGCTGTATGTTTGGTGTTGGTAATTAGTGACAATGCCTAAGTACTAATCCTATGCCTAAGTTGTATATAGCATATGAGGATTAGTATATTCCAAGGTTGGTGGCAAGATGGACATGGTGATCATGATGGCCACACTTGGATTTGGACGCAACCCTTCGTGATCAAGGTAAAGATATATGCTTAAGGGTTGTGTTTTAGTAACCAAGACACCTAGTGGGTGTGGTTACATTATAGGATAGATAGCCGTACTATAAAAAGGGGAATGACGCGGCTATTGAACTCCTAAGTGCCTCTAGGTGTGCATTTCATAATCATATGCATTTGGATAGAACAAATAACGCCTCGAAAAATGATTGTAAAAATGCTAACACACTTGCACATGATGTACACGTGGTGATGTTAGCACATTTACGAAGGCGGTGGAGTTTGAGCGGTAGAGAGGATTTAGGGTCCTCTCTCCCTCTCGCCGAGCTTGCGAGGCGGGATTCAGGCGTTTTCGAGGAATTGAAACGTCTATTTTCCACTACGCCGGAAGTCGGAAATCAAACGGAGGCAAACGGAGGTCACAGAGGTGACCGAACGCGGTCTCTGTTTGACCGGACGCATCCGGTCAGTGTTCAGCACCTCCGCGTGTTTCAGCTTTTTGATCGGACGCGTTCGGTTCGTCTGGGAGCTTACTGGACTCCAACCGGACGTGGGCTCTGTGGCGTCCGGTGCGACATGTAGCGCGTCCGGTCACTGTTTCGTTAGAGCGCTGCTCAGGCATGACCAGCGCGTCCAGTTTGTTACGAGACCAGCGCGTCCGGTCGAGCCCAGCGCGTCTGGTCCGCGCGACCAGCGCGTCCGGTCAGCGCGACTTCAGCTGAATCACATGCCTAACGGCTATATTCGAAGGGGTAGGTCTATAAATACTCATTGGCTGACTCAAAGCTCCATCTCTTGGACTTTTGACATACTTGTGAGCACAACTCCCCTCCCACTTTGAGCTAAGCAACTCCCCTCCCACTCATCTCTCTTGCTTCTTTGCTTATTCGAAGTGAGATTAAGTGATCCAAGTGCATTTGCATTGTGAGATTACATCTAGTTGGCACTTGATGGTTGATTTGCTGTGGGATTCTTGTTTCTCTTGGTGGTTGCCACCACCTAGATGGCTTGGAGCAGCTTGGAGGCGTTGGCAAGAGTTGGTGATTGTTCTTGGCCACCTCCGGTGATTGTGAGGGGTTTGTGCCTACCTCGGCGAAGAGCCAAAGACAAAGTTAGTAAATTGCTCGTGTCATTGCAACTTCTTGCCATTTAGTAGGTTCTTATGGTGCCTTTTGAGAGGCTCGGTGTGAGACCGATTAGCCACCGAACCACGTGGTGAAGAGGGACACAACGGGGACTAGCGTGCCGGCAAGCACGTGAACCTCAAGATAAATCTTGTGTCATAACTTTCATATTGTAATTGATTGATCCCGGTGTTCGGTTGTCTTGGTATTCATTGTTGATCTTATTGGTTGGCTCAATACTTCGCCCCTCGGTGATACCCTCCTAACTCTCTCTTGTATTAATTTCTTAGTTACCTTGCTAGCTTGTTAGTGTAGCTCTTAGCTTGTGTAGCTAGTTAGATTTAGTTGTAGCTAAGTTGTGCGGTTTGACTTGTGCGGTTGTTTGCAAATATACTAGAATTGTGAATTGGTTAGGTGGCTTGCAAACACCCCGTAGGCTAAGAAAAACTCGCATCTCGCTATTTGTTGTATTGATAAACTTGTTTAGCTTGTCTTTGTAGAAATTTTTAAAAGGCTATTCACCCCCCTCTAGCCATCAAGACCTTTCAAGTGGTATCGGAGCCGTGGTCACCATTTGCAAGGCTTAACAACCTCGGTGCAAGATGGCTCAAGTTATGTTCAGTCATGTTAATGGCAAGCCTCCATTCTTTGATGGCGTCTCTTCTTTTGATCATTGGAAAAGGAAGATGAAGCAATATCTTGGCAATATACATGAAAAGGTTTGGGATGTGACCAAAGAAGGATACATCATTCTTGATGAAGAAAATCTCACTCCAAATGACCGCATCAACAAACAATGCAACACAGCGCCACTTGGCACAATTTACCGTGCCATTGATGACAAAGTATTTAAGCAAATCAAAGATCTTGAAAAGGCAAATGAGCTTTGGATAAGGCTTGAAGAAACCTATGAAGGCACTTCAACGGTAAAAAGTGCCAAACTATATATGCTCAAGGACAAGTTCTCCACTTTCAAGATGAAGGATGATGAATCCATCCCGGAGATGTTCTATAGGCTCCAAGTCATTGTCAATGATCTCAAGGGGCTTGGGGAGAAGGTTGAGGACAAGGACTTCTCACACAAGTTCTTGATGTGTTTACCCAAGAAGTTTGCTATCTTGAGAAGAATGATCTTTAGAGAGGGATTGGACAAAGTCAAACCAACCGATGTGCTTGGAGATATCATGACCGATGCTCAATACAATGATGATGAAGATGAGGTAGAAGAGAAGGAGACCAAGGTCAAGCAAGAGAAGCCCATTGCATTCAAGGCTTCATCTTCTAAGGGCAAGAGCAAGGTGGAGAGCGATGATGATGATCCATTCGATGATGAGACCATGGCCCTCCTAGTGCACAAGATGGGAAGGTTCATGAAGAAGAAAGGATATGGGGCAAGGAAGAGGAGAGACACTATGAAGGCAAAGACCCTTTGCTACAATTGCAATAGCCCCGATCACATAGTGTCAGATTGCCCTTATGAAGATAAGAGATTTCATAATGGGGACTTGAAGCTCAAGAAGAACAAGAAGGAAAAAAAAGAGAAGGAGAAGAAAGCAAAGAAGAGCTTCACATTCAACAAGAAGAAGAAGGGTGGTGGTTATGTGGTCACTTGGGATAGTGACAACTCTGATAGTGATGATGATGCAAGCTCTAGTGATGATGAAAGGACCACTCGGCGAGCCATTGCAAGCATCGCCCTCTCCAATAAGCCATCCATCTTTGACACTACATTGACATGCCTTATGGCCAAGCCTACCAAGGTAAAATATGATGATAGTGATGACGATTCTTGTGCTAGTGATGGTTGTAGGAGTGATGATGAGGAGGATGATGACTACTCCAAGGATGATCTATTGGGCATAATAGATCAAATGAGCAAAGGCTATAAGAGGACCACCAAGAAATATAAAATCTTAGAGCAAGAGCTCATTGCCAAGAGTAATGAAAATGATGCCTTGATGGAGGAGCTTGTTGCTCTCAAAAAGAATAAGGAGTGCAAAGGAATTGAACAAGAGCTCAAAGCTCTTAGGAAATCCTTTGATGAGCTAGAGGCCTCTCATGAGTGTCTAAAGGAAAACCACGAGGACCTTGAAGTTGCTCACACTAGGCTTAAGGAAGCCCACTCCAGTCTACTTGAGCTCATCAAGGAAAATGACCTCAAGTTGGAGAAGTTCATGAAGGAAACTAAGGAGGAGCAAGTGATTGTCACTTGTGATATTGGACTAATATGTGATATTATTGATGATTCTTTATTTGTTAGTCCTACTAATGCTTCATGTAGCTCATCATCATCCACCACAACCAACTCTATCTCTACTACTAGTGATTCATCACTTGTGGTTGAGAATGAGACTCTCAAAAGAGAGGTGGATGATCTCACCCGCGCATGAGGCAATGACTATGGTGGAGATGCCCGCTTGCTAAAATGCTTGGGTAGCCAAAGGTTCTCTCTTAACAAAGAGGTTTTGGGCTATACTCCCAAGAAGGACAAGGCGGCCTTTGCAACTCACAAGCCTAGCTTTGTGAAGAGCAATGGTCGGTTTTGCAATAGATGCAAACAAGTTGAGCACCTAGAGCATAATTGCAACAAAATGAATAAGAACAGGAAAAATGCTAATGTACCTTATATTCCTTTTGATTCTTGTTATGTGCTTACCAAGGGTGAGAAAGGTGTGCATGCTAAGTTTGTTGGTACACCAATTATGGATCCAAAAAAGAAGGCCATTTGGGTACCAGAGGGCTTAGTGACTAACCTCCAAGGACCCAAGCAAGTATGGGTACCTAAAAGACTCTAATTTGTTTTGTAGGTAAATTACAAGGCCGGAGGAAGGTATTGGGTGCTTGATAGTGGGTGCTCTCAACATATGACCGGTGATTCAAGAATGTTCAACTCTCTCAAATCAAATGATAGTGGCATTGATAGCATCACATTTGGTGACAATAACAAGGGTGATGTAAAGGCTCTTGGAAGGATTGCAATCTCAAATGATCATAGCATTTCCAATGTGCTCTTAGTTGAAAAGTTGAATTTCAATCTTCTCTCGGTTGCTCAATTGTGTGATCTTGGTTTCAAGTGCATATTTGGTGTTGATGATGTGGAGATAGTGTTGATGGCTCCAATTTGATCTTCAAGGGTTTTAGATATGAGAATCTATTGGTTGATTTCAATGCTAGTGACACTCAACTTTCAACATGCTTGCTCACCAAACTAAGTATGGGTTGGTTATGGCATAGAAGACTTGGTTATGTTGGCATGAAGCAATTGAATAAGTTAGTGAAACATGACTTAGTTAGAGGCTTGAAGGATGTCACATTTGAGAAGGATAAGCTATGTAGTGCATGTCAAGCCGGAAAGCAAGTGGGCAACACTCATCCATTGAAGAGCATTATGAGTACTTCCAAGGCATTTGAGTTGTTGCACATGGATCTATTTGGGCCAACAACATACACAAGCATTGGTGGCAACAAGTATGGCTTTGTGATTGTGGACGATTTCACTAGATATACATGGGTATTCTTTCTTATAGACAAGAGTGATGTATTTGACATATTCAAGAAGTTCATCAAGAGAGTGCAAAATGAGTTTGAGACCACAATCAAGAAAGTGAGAAGTGACAATGGAAGTGAGTTTAGAAACACAAGAGTTGATGAGCTATGTGATGAGCTTGGAATCAAGCATCAATTCTCGGCCAAGTATACACCTCAATCCAATGGCCTAGTTGAGAGGAAGAATAGAACCTTAATTGATATGGCAAGATCAATGTTGAATGAGTATAATGTGAGTCATTCATTTTGGGCTGAAGCAATCAACACGGCTTGCTTCTATAGCAACCGCCTGTATTGCCACAAGTTGCTAGAGAAGACACCATATGAGATCTTAGATGGAAGAAAGCCCAACATTGCATACTTTTGGGTATTTGGCTGCAAATGCTACATCTTGAAGAAGGGCACTAGATTGAGCAAGTTTGAGAAGAAATGTGATGAAGGATTCTTACTTGGTTACTCCACTACTAGCAAAGCTTATAGAGTTTGGAATTTGGCTAGTGGTTTACTTGAGGAAGTTCATGATGTTGAGTTTGATGAAACAAATGGCTCTCAAGAGGAGGAAGATAACTTGGATGATGTGAGAGGAACTCAATTGACCAATGCTATGAAAGAAATGGATATTGGTGATATTAGGCCAAAGCATGTGATTGATGTGGATGACAACAAAGGTCAAGTGCTCCAAAGTCTAATTACACAAGCTAGTGGTTCTCTAATGCAAAATCAAGCTAGTACATCATCTCAAGTGCAACAAGATCAACAAGTGGCTAGTTCATCATCTCCAACTCATGATCAACATCAATATCCAAGCAATCAAGTCCAAGTGCTTCAACCAACTAATATTGCAAGAGACCATCCATTGGATTCCATCATTGGTGACATACAAAGGGGAGTTCAAACTAGATCAAGATTGGCATCATTTTGTGCTCACTCTTCTTTTGTGTCAATGGAAGAACCCAAGGACATTGATAAAGCATTGAGAGATCCGGATTGGGTAAATGCAATGTATGAAGAGCTCAACAACTTCAAGAGAAATGAAGTATGGGAACTAGTTGAGAGGCCTAAGGATCACAATGTCATTGGAACAAGATGGGTCTTTCGCAACAAGCAAGATCAAGATGGGATAGTAGTTAGAAACAAAGCAATACTAGTGGCTCAAGGTTACACACAAATAGAGGGGCTTGACTTTGGTGAAACATATGCCCCGGTTGCAAGATTGGAAGCAATTAGGATCTTACTTGCCTACGCTTATGCTCACATTATCAAGCTATATCAAATGGATGTGAAGAGTGCATTTCTCAATGGGTACATTCAAGAAGAAGTGTATGTGGAGCAACCTCCCAGTTTTAAAGATGACAAGAAACCCAATCATGTCTACAAATTGAGAAAAGCTTTATATGGATTGAAGCAAGCACCTAGAGCATGGTATGAAAGATTGAGGGACTTCTTGCTATCCAAAGGATTTGTCATGGGCAAAGTGGATACTACTCTCTTCACCAAGAAGATTGGGAAAGACTTGTTTGTGTTGTAAATATATGTTGATGATATCATATTCGGTTCAACCAATCAAGATTATTGTGATGAGTTTGAGAAAATAATGGCAAAGGAATTTGAAATGTCAATGATTGGTGAACTTAGTTTCTTTCTTGGACTTCAAATCAAACAAATGAAGGAAGGAACATTTGTAAGCCAAACCAAATACATAAAGGATATGCTAAAGAAGTTTGGCATGGAAGATGCAAAGGTCATCACTACTCCAATGAGCACTAGTGGAAGCTTGGATAGTGACAAGAATGACAACATGGTGGATCAAAAGCTATATAGATCAACGATTGGTAGCCTACTCTATGTGACGACATCAAGGCCCGATGTAATGTTTAGTGTATGCATGTGTGCAAGATTTCAAGCCTCACCAAGAGAAAGTCATTTGAAGGCAACAAAGAGAATATTGAGGTACTTAAAGCATACACAAGATGTTGGATTATGGTATCCCAAAGGTGCAAGCTTTGAGCTAGTTGGATATTCGGATTCTGACTATGCCGGTGACAAAGTGGAGAGAAAGAGCACCTCCGGGACTTGTCAATTGTTGGAAAGATCACTTGTCTCGTGGTCATCCAAGAAGCAAAATAGTATTGCACTATCTACCGCCGAAGCCGAATACATCGCCACGGGTAGTTGTTGTGCACAAATCTTGTAGATGAAGGCAACATTGAAGGATTTTTGAATCAATTTCAAGAATGTACCATTGTTATGTGATAATGAAAGTACCGTGAAGCTAACCAACAATCCGGTTCAACATCAAAGAACAAAGCATATTGATGTTCGTCATCACTTTATTAGAGATCATCAACAAAAGGATGACATTGCTATTGAGAGTGTAGGCACCGAAGATCAATTAGCCAATTTATTCACCAAGCCACTTGATGAGAAGAGATTTCACAAGCTAAAGAATAAGTTGAACATACTTGACTTCTCTAACATGAGTTGATGCACCCCATATATGACATGCCTCTCCTCCAAGACGAAGCAAGGTACATTTGGTTGACATGTCATACATTCTATGCTAAGGACTTGTTTAGTGTATCTAGTCATAATTTACATGTTCTAGGCTCATTCATGAAAATCAAATGAATTTGAAGGTTATATGGTGCCACTATTGTTTCTTTGCTATGTATGATCTAGTGGTAGCATATAACTTGTTTAAGTAGCTTGTGATCCTAAGTGTTTAATCTAGATCACTTGTCTAAATATTTGCTTCAACATGGTGCATGATAACCCTTCTCGTGAGGTGTGAAGAAGCTTGCCCTTGGATCAAACTGAAGCATTTTATTCATGCAAGCAATCTAGGTTGAATCACAAAGTTGATCCTCACCCCATAACATGGCATGATATTCTATCTAAAATTGGTCCCTTGTGGTCATTGGTGCCAAAGGAGGAGAAAATGTTGTTCACAAAGATATATTCTAAAGGGGTAGAAAACCTAAAGGGGAGAATTAGAATTGATAAAAGAAGGGGATCAACTAAAATTTTGAGCACACAAGTAGGGGGAGCAAGCTCTTAAACATGAATGTTGCATTTCCATGTGCACTTCATATGTATGATGCATAGTTATGCATTTCTTTTTCTCCGATATATTGCTTGTGTGGTGACTTGCTAGTATAATTTGAATGGTATATTGAGGTACTAGCATGAATAGGAAGTAGTTAGATTTTTCTTGCTTCATGTTTTTCAAAGTGGTACTAGAGCCTTGCTTATAATGTTGATCTCATGAGGTTTCTAGTTATGTTTGTGCTTTTCCAAGTGGTATCTAACTACACAAGGTGCTAAGATGGTGTTTATCGCTACTCCGATGGTATCACGCTTCAAAGGTCTATAATCTAAAACACTTAGCACCTATTGGTAGTCAATGCTCCTATATTTTCCTATCTAAGCATGTATGCTTCCTAAATCCAAACATATAGCATACATGTAGGGGGAGCCATTGTTATCAATTTGAATTCATGATCACATGTCCATAATTCTTACACATGGTAATATACTTGGACAATGTGACATGGGTTCAATCAAATTTTTATCATAATATCTTTGTGAAAGGGTTGTCACCAATTACCAACAAGGGGGAGATTGAAAGCTCTATGTTTGGTGTTGGTAATTAGTGACAATGCCTAAGTACTAAGCCTATGCCTAAGTTGTATATAGCATATGAGGATTAGTACATTCCAAGGTTGGTGGTAAGATGGACATGGTGATCATGATGGCCACACTTGGATTTGGACGCAACCCTTCGTGATCAAGGCAAAGGTATATGCTTAAGGGTTGTGTTTTAGTAACCAAGACACCTAGTGGGTGTGGTTACATTATAGGATAGATAGACGTACTATAAAGAGGGGAATGACGCGGCTATTGAACTCCTAAGTGCCTCTAGGTGTGCATTTCATAATCATATGCATTTGGATAGAACTAATAACGCCTCGAAAAATGATTGTGAAAATGCTAACACACTCGCACATGATGTACACTTGGTGATGTTAGCACATTTGCGAAGGCGGTGGAGTTTGAGCGGTAGAGAGGATTTGGGGTCCTCTCTCCCTCCCGCTGAGCTTGCGAGGCAGGATTCAGGCGTTTTCGAGGAATTGAAATGTCTATTTTCCACTACGCCGGAAGTCGGAAATCAAACGGAGGCAAACGGATGTCATAGAGGTGACCGAACGCTGGATCGGACGCGGTCTCTGTTTGACCGGACGCGTCCGGTCATTGTTCAGCGCCTGCGCGTGTTTTAGCTTTTTGATCGGACGCGCAGCGCATCCGGTCACAGTCGACCGGACGTGTTCGGTTCGTCTAGGAGCTCACTGGACTCCAACCGAACGCAGGCTCTGTGGCGTCCGGTGCGACATGCAGCGCGTCTGGTCACTGTTTAGTTAGAGCGCTGCTCAGGCTTGACCAGCGCGTCCAGTCCGTTATAGGACCAGCGCGTCCGGTCGAGCCCAGCGCGTCCGATCCGCGCGACCAGCGCGTCCGGTCAGCGCGACTTCAGCTGAATCTCATGCCTAACGGCTATATTCGAAGGGGTAGGTCTATAAATACTCGTTGGCCGACTCAAAGCTCCATCTCTTGGACTTTTGACATACTTGTGAGCACTTTGAGCTAAGCAACTCCCCTCCCACTCATCTCTCTTGCTTCTTTGCTTATTCGAAGTGAGATTGAGTGATCCAAGTGCATTTGCATTGTGAGATTGCATCTAGTTGGCACTTGGTGGTTGATTTGCTGTGGGATTCTTGTTTCTCTTGGTGGTTGCCACCACCTAGACGGCTTGGAGCAGCTTGGAGGCATTGGTAAGAGTTGGTGATTGTTCTTGGCCACCTCTGGTGATTGTGAGGGGTTTGTGCCTACCTCGGCGAAGACCAAAGGCAAAGTTAGTAAATTGCTCGTGTCATTGCAACTTCTTGCCATTTGGTAGGTTCTTGTGGCGCCTTTTGAGAGGCTCGGTGTGAGACCGATTAGCCACCAAACCACGTGGTGAAGAGGGACACAACGGGGACTAGCGTGCCGGCAAGCACGTGAACCTCGAGATAAATCTTGTGTCATCACTTTCATGTTGTGATTGATTGATCCCGGTGTTCAGTTGTCTTGGTATTCATTGTTGATCTTATTGGTTGGCTCAATACTTCGCCCCTCGGTGATACCCTCCTAACTCTCTCTTGTATTAATTTCTTAGTTACCTTGCTAGCTTGTTAGTGTAGCTCTTAGCTTGTGTAGCTAGTTAGCTTTAGTTGTAGCTAAGTTGTGCGGTTTGACTTGTGCGGTTGTTTGCAAATATACTAGAATTGTGAATTGGTTAGGTGGCTTGCAAACACCCCGTAGGCTAAGAAAAACTCGCATCTCGCTATTTGTTGTATTGATAAACTTGTTTAGCTTGTCTTTGTAGAAATTTTTAAAAGGCTATTCACCCCCCTCTAGCCATCAAGACCTTTCAACCGGGAAGAAGGAGAAATGAGGGAGAGGGATGAGGGCGACGCGACTACGCATGGGGGAAGGGGCACGACTGAGAGAGGTATGGGGGGCTAGGGTTTCCTCAGTATATATACTCCTAGTTAAAATCGGGCTCAGATGGGCTTTGCCAACAGTTAGTGGGCTCGGCCATATTAACCGAGGCGGGCCATTTTAAGAGGCCAGCCTCCAAAAATGGTTTGATTTTCCCTGGCGGGCCTCTTATAAAGCCCGCCTCGGTTAATAAATTTTAGGAGACGGTTATTTTTTTACCGCCTCGGTAAATTGATTTGCGAGGCGCTTGCCTGTGACGGCCTCGGTTAATCCTATGCATTAACCAAGGCGGTTTGAAAGCCCACCCGCCTCCGAGGCCAACTTCAAAACACCTCGCAAAAGATTTTGTGTAGTAGTGTGGTGACGGTGGGCACGAGTGCCACATAGGCAAGGAAAAGGCGGAGCTGACGGCAGTGTCCTGGAAGCATAAGAAATTGTTTGGTTACCAGCCGTTGTCAGCCACGCATGTTGTGGCATCGCCACAGAAGTCTGACGGAGAAATTGGCTGCCACAGTTGTGGCGAGATTCCCTTCTTCAGCTAGTTAAAAAAGTTATGACAGGCCTCAACTTAGTACTCAGCCAAACAACTGCTTTATGACTATGGCAGCCTTACTTTGCTGTGGCGCGGTGGCGGGCAACCGAACGTCCCCTAAGGGCAGCCCCTACGCAGGCTGCTATGGGCGGTGGTTTCAGCAAAAAGATTTATTTCACCTAGACAAGGATAGATTGAAACCACTGATATCACAATGCTATAAATTTTTTATAGCTTCTACTATGTTGTTTGCAGAGTCTTTTTCTGACTAGCCACTCTACTTTATGCTCCAAGCCAACGCTTTTTTGCTGCAACGTATGGCTTCGACTGCAGCTTGTGCTTTTCGTCAGACAAAGCAAATGTCTCCTCTGCCAGCCACACTTACATGCTGCGAAGCCACCTTCCCATCTTCTCTCACCTCCACATGGGTATCCGAGCCTACGTGACACCATGGGGCGCGGTACACAATGGAGCATTGGGGAAGGCCTAAGCACCAGTGCCTTGGCACCCGCCTGCAGCATGCCGCACCTGACCATCCCGGCCATGAGGGCCCATGCGGCCATGCCACGGTGGCCTCGACGTCCGCCATCTCCATGGGCGTGCGGAAGCAGCCATGACGGCCGCTGCATGAACAGGAATAACAGGAAGACGTGCGGGCACGAGCAAATGTCGTAGAGCGGACGACGTGGCCGCGGTGGCGGCACAGCCAATAGATGTACGTACTCCCTCTACCCCTTAATATGTGTCTTAAAAAAACTATGTTTCTCTTACAAACACGTTTGCCGGGCGACACTCATGAAGGGATGTAAAGGGACGGAGGGAGTACGCGCCTGGACCAGGAGCACCACCGTGAGTCAGACCAGTGTGGCTGTACGTGCCCAGTCACCGCGTCGAGGTCGCAGTCAGTCGGTGGCAAAGCTGACGGCGGCAGCACCTTTTACCTTTGTCTTGTCACCGGGAAATTCGCCGATGTACTTCTACGTGACCAACAGAAAGAAAATGGAGAAAACTTTAATGGAAGGAAAGGAAGTGAGGCAAATCTGCCACCCCTTGCATGCGTGCATGTCCTTCCTGCATGCACGGTGATTGTGCATTTCCTCTCCTTGACTCCAAGTCTCCAAAGCATGGCAAGAAAAAAAAAGACGTGTGGTTGGCATGGAGAAAACCGGCAGATGATGTAGGGGAAGGGGAAATCGGCCCGAGGGTGCGCCGGTTGCCCACACTTCGTCGTTCTAGATAAAAACGATGACATTTGACGTTCTTTTAGTTGTGTGGTTGTAGTGTAAATAATGTAAAAAAATATATATATTGTAGATCGTAGATTAGCTAACAAATGGTGTGGAAATGGCAGTTTTGATAAGTCGACGACTAGGGGAAAAACGAAAGAAATAAAAATTGAAAAAGTTAGTGGCTACATAATTTTTTTCAACCCTTTTTTCCCCTTATTATTAGCTAACAAGTAATAAACGGCGTGGTAATGACAGTTTTCGTAGGTCACCTAGGGAAAAAATAAAAGAAGGAAAAAATTGAAAGAAATGAACTACAAGTGTTAAACAAACACACACAATTCTTTCTCTTTTTTTTGAGAGGAAATATGGATTTCCATTACTCAAACAAAACTGAATCTTCAGCAATTACAACTGAATATATGCTGGAATGGAGAGACCAACACTGGTTCCTCTCCCAGATCACACACACTATCAATACTAGCCAACTCATAAGCTACCCTATTACAAGAGCGAGGACACTGTTGGACACTCCATGAAATAAAATTCCACACTAACAGGCTTCTTAGTTCTTCAACAAGACTGAAAACATCGCTGAGGGCACAGTCCTCTGAGTAGGCCGCTTGAACCACGGCAAGAGCATCCGTTTCAATAACCACATGTCCAACGCCAGCCACAAGGGCCGCTTGTGTACCCTGGATGCACGCAATGAGCTCACCATGCAAAGCATTTATCAGCGCCTCCGATCTTTCACGAAGAGCCGTGACCACGTCACCTGACGAATCCCGTAGGATACAGCCCCAACCGCCATTGCCCGTTCCTGCATCGAACGCAGCATCGCAGTTGACCTTAACAAGGTCGCCTTCTGGCTTCTCTCATTTATGGGTTCTGCAGGGTCTCGCCACAGCCGACGGTCGCTCCTGCTTGGGCCACTCAGCAGCAGTCACCAGCTGAATACTATGCGCCAGGCTTGTCGGATCACGTCTTGGCTCGCCTTCTCTAATTCTGTTGCGCTCGGTCCAGCACCACCATAGGGCAATGCAGCACAGTGATTTCTGCTCCTCTTTCATAGCCATGGTCGACTCCATCACCTCCCTGGCCGATGATTTCATAGCCAGTAGATCTCTCTCTCAGCTTAGCACTAAACATTCCCAGACCTTCACCATGGGTTTGCATTTGAAGAAAAGGTGAGCGCTATCCTCATCGAGCCGGTTACAGACCACACAGCGTGTGTCAAGCACCATGCCTCGTCTCTTCAGATTCATGTGCAGAGGATGACTGTTATGACAGGAGCGCCATACAAAATGCTTAACTTTGTTTGCACACTGAATATTCCAAATCTTGCTCCACAAGATGTTCCTGCCCGAGGATGATGCCCCTCTACTACGACTGCATATAACATGATTAGCTCTGAAAACTTTGTAAGCACTCTTCACCGAGAAAGCTCCCTTCTTGTCAAAATGCCAGGTTGCTCTATTTTCCATGCCGCCATGCAAAGGGATGGCCAGAATCAGTTGCGCATTCTCTTCCCAGAACGTATCCCAAATCAGCTGAGTATCCCATCCCCCAGTAACTGGATCAATCAGTTCCTCAACCTTGCTTAGGAGACTAGCCCCCCTCGGTGTAATCGGTTTCCTGGTCATACCTCTGGGAATCCAAGGATCCGACCAAATGTTTAAATCTGTGCCGTCGCCCACTCTCCAAATAAGACCTTGCTTCAACAGATCAAAACCCTTCAGGATGCTTCTCCAAGCATATGACATGCCGTGGCTTGGCTTGGCTTCCAAAATCACGGCCGGCCGTAATATAGTCAATTTGCACGGCCTACCCATTTATAGTAAGTATAGTTATTATATTCCTTTTTTGGCAGCAATGCTAATCAACGTTGGTTTTTGTTGCTGCGAGGGATGAAAATTTTTGCCGCCGTAACCGAAACTATTTGCGGCTTGGATTAGCCTTTATGGGAAAAGGCATCCCCGTTTCTAGTTCAATCGCTGCTGCCACTCAGGTCATAGAAAATGAGAACAGGCAACTACGGCTTCTTGTGCCGTCCGGCTTCCTGGACGGCACCTCCAACTCCCAGACAGGCGCAAAACAACCCAGGAACAACCAAAATCAATCGTATGAAGAGCTGATTTGCTTGCTCCAAAAAAAAAAGTATTCATAATGCTCCATCTCAAAAGAACACATTTGCTTATCTGCGCATCCATGATGAACCTTGAGGAAAATATGCTTTCTACTGCAATTTGTAAAAGCAGAAATATGCTTTTAGGTACTGCATGTATACGTTCAGAAAGGAAAACATGCAGTAAGCTACTCAAAAGACTGATTGGGTTTTTTTGTCTGCCATACCATCTCAAAAGAACACGTTTGTTTTCTAGAGCACAACACTATATATCTAGTCCCTAGGAAAGCACACATTTGTTGCAGTAACCTGCAAAATGTGGTTTACTTGCTTCCATTTATATGGCCTGCATCTTGCTTCTCTGTACATGTCCTGCATGTTTAAAAAAAATGATATCATGTGTCAGCAATTTTTTGCTGGATGGAGATAAAAAAAAGGATGCATATGAAAAAAAAACCTTATGTTGCCTATTTGAGACTACATTATTGTCTGAAAGTAGAAGTATTATTGCTTAATTGAGGCGCCAAAAAATGATAACATGTGTCAGAAATTTGGTGCGAGTATCAGAAATTTGGCAAGAATACATTATTGTTGCCAAAGAAGTTTCCTCCGATCTTTTCCACAGGTAACATCCATTTTTTTATTTAAAACTCAGACCAGGTGCTCTCTTCATTCTCTCTCGAACACATAACAAAGCTGATAGCAATTAACTAACAAACGGAAAATGGTACCAGTGGCAACTTTGCTGTGAAATATAATTCCATACCACAAGAACATTACATTTCTAGTCATTTTACAAAAGGCGACTATAAGTGATTGAACCCATTCAGACATAGATGCATAAGTTTGGAGGGGGGATCAACCTATTCCCGATAATGATGACATACATGCATCGACCTGGAATCCTCTAACTGAAACTACTACTAGTCATGCTTAGCTAAAATGGTACTCCTACAGTCCTACTACTAGTAGCAAGGTATTGGCTGAATTATGACACAATATATGCATGATCTAGTTAGGGCAACTATGATGGAGGACGCACCAAGTACCATGCACGCTAATAAAGAAAGAGACTGGACTCTGGAGCCAAGGCAAACTAAACTAAGGCTGACAAACTACTTACATGCATACACAAGAACTGACAGCGAGCCACACAGCTGCCAACTATCGTTATATGTCTATGTAAGCCACCTTATGGAGATAAAAAATGATGCATATGTTAAAAAAATAAGAACATTATGTTGCCTATTTGAGAAGACATTATTGTCTGATAATAGTATTATTGCTTAACAGAGGTGCCTATATTGCCCAAATCAGTACTGTGTCTTGATGTCGTATGTTAAATATTACTGCACTAACACATTCTCTTTTTATTGTAGGCGACAAATATCACAAGCATTATGGTCTTGAATAACCCTCTACCAGAACTTGACTATGATTTACTAGATGCAACGTTTCAAGAGCCAACAGATCCAGCTGAGCCAATATGAGCCTCTATTGGTGATGAGCAGGTTGCTGTTGGTAATGTAGTGGATTGCATTTTCTTAGGCAATTTAAGTGTCATTCGTTAGGCAACAAAGTCTTCCTAATAGGCAATTTATATATTCTGAAAAAAACAAGTACAATGTCTATGTTCATTTGCAACCCAAAGCCCCACCCCACCCCCACACCCCGATTTATTTGAAAAAAAACACACACATCTCTGTTTTCATTATTTATGCATAGCACCTGTTTTGTGTGATGGGTAAAAATACGAATCAGACTAAGAAAAGAATAATATGCCAGCAAGAATATATCACCTGCATTAGTCAGCACCCCCTTCCCAATCTGCGCTGGGTACTTGATGATACAAATCTTTAAATATCATCCATCTGGAATATTGATTCTTGTGCAGCTGAATGTCGTGTTGATTTAAGTTGACCACATAGAGCATCCTATAAGTGTGCAGTGAATTTCATTTATTGTGAAAACATGAAACATATATGGAATAGCATGCCATAATTTAATCTGGAATAATGCATCATTCTCCATATTTTCAGTTAAAAAACACGCTAAATAAAACTGAATTGTGATTGTGTTTAATTTCCATATAACCTTTTCTTGCATACTTGAGCTTGCCAAACGACCTGTCATGATTGGTGCCAACCTTGATAGCCTCAGACAGCAACTTCTTGGTCCACCCAGCAATCTTGGGTTTCGTAGCAGGAGTCTGCACATCCGGAATGAAGAATCTACGTAGAGAATCTGCAAAAAAAAAATGGCAGCATTAGCTTAATGTGTGGTCAAATCTAGCATGAAGGATGAACTTACAACAAGTAGTAGAAGGCAGCCCCTAACAGAATTTTTCTTGTCGATTTTACAACATGAAACACTTGAATGCAATATAAGTCTGAAGCAGATAAAATATTTAAAATATACACTTGTAATATATGTGTGAACCATAAACAACATCCAGATAAAACACTTGCAACACGAAAATACTTACTGCAATATAAGAATGAAACAGCTGAAACATTTGGAACATACTTTTGCAACATATGTGTGAAACATATGCAACATCTAGATCAAAATGCTTGCAACATACGCCTGAAACAGATGAAACATTTTGAACAAATGCTTGTAACATGCCTATGAAACACTTGCAGCATATGCGATATCCCGATCTACTTTTGTAACATCCATATGAAACACTTGCAACATACCTCTGAAACACTTGAAACATACGTTTACAACATACGTTTTCAGCACATCTCCTTGCTGCTTGAGAATGGAAGCTCGTTGGCGCGTGGAGTTCACTGATGTAGAGCTCACCGGTGGCGCGGAGCTCGCTGCTCCAGTGGAGAAGACCACGGCAGGTTCCGTGGAGAAGGCTGTGACGGGTCCGTGCGCAAGAGAAGGCCGCGACGGGCGGGAGGCGTGGTGGAGAGGGAGGGAAGACAGGCTACTGTGCTCTAGCACGCAGGAGATGCCGGCCAGTGGAGCAAAGCCGCGGTGAAGAGGAAAGCGCCGTGGAGAGCGCCGTCGCCGAGGCGGCGCGGCGGAGCGCCATCGCGGAGAGCTGTCGTGGCGCTACGGTGAGGTGAGTTTTTCTTCCTTTTTTTAGAACGGTTCAATGAGCAGATAAGATACATTTGTTGGGTTGCGTCGTGGCCCACCATTGGCACGGTTGGGTGGACGGACACCCTATACCCAGCATTACCGTATTTGAAAACATGGTCGTGTTAGATTTAGAGTGTTAGCTTTGGATTGGAAATGTGATATCATATTACATTTGGACTGAAAAAGTTTGGACGGAGGGGTGAGATGCTGATGTGGGAGACTGAGGTACGAGTGGGCTGATGGACGAAAAAGTAAGGGAGATAATTTTTTCTTTTTTTATTACATAAGGTATAGGATGAGATGATGTTTGTCTCTCACCCTCTGTAAATTAAAGAGTACGGGGCTGATTGGTGATCTCACTAGTAACAAAATTGAATACCGACTCCAATTCCATACTTCATGTTGTTGTGGACAAACAAAATTAATAAGGCAATACTTATTTTAAGGACTACGAAAATTCTTAGTATTTAGTTTGAATACAAAACGACAACATGGATAGGTTAGTTTTAAAAATTACTTTAAAAGTTATCTATTTGTTATTTTCTTAAAAGTGTAATAGAAAATCAGAGTCAAAACTATGTTTCTGGGTAATTGTCGTGTTTGTACTTTGGACTGCCGGCTTTTGTAAGCCTTTTGAATCAAATCTGCTAATGGTCTCAAATCCAATCTGAAACCACATCAAGCCATTGTATCTAGCAGCTTTAGCCCAATCCAAACCACTCCTACCACTCAACCTCTCCAAAGTAGACCAAGCCAATCTATATGAAAAATGAAGCCAAACCACGCTGTGACTATGGTTTGAAACAAGTTGCAAACTATTTAGCGCTAATGGTTTCATTGGGTTACCACTACTTTTGGGCTTCCTCCTCTCCTAGCACTTGTCCTTATGAGGTGCTTCACTACCACCGCCATCCCCGTTCAGTTGCCCTAGTTGCGCGGCCATATGATCCGCTTCCAATCCGCATAATTCTGTTCCAATCCAAACCATTAATAGCTCTATTTCTAATTGTTTCTTCGCTACTTCATTAGAAATGTTTTAAGACACGAAAAAATTGCCCAAAACGACCAAAAACTATGAATGACGGAGTAGAATAGGAGCTTGGAATTGCGAAAAAAAATGTATGGTACCAAAACCGATTCTGCCAGAAGTAACGCAACCGAGTCCTCATTGCGGTGGCGTCAATCTAATTGATCCGTTTTCCAACATTGCAAACCCTAATCCCCAAATCCAGCAAACCTTCTCCAATTCGTCAATCGATCCGACTCCTATGGGTGAAGATGAGCGCCGCGGCGGCTCTGACGAGGACCGCATCAGCGGCCTCCCCGACGAGCTGCTGCACAACATCCTCGTCCGCCTCCGCTCCGCCCAGGCCGCCGGGCGAACCAGCGTGCTCTCCCGCCGCTGGCGGCACGTCTGGGCGCATCTGCCCGAGCTTCGCCTCGTCGCGCCGCGAGCGGCAGCGGCAGCCTCGTTCCTGGACACCGTCGACGGTGCCCTCGCCTGCTATCTGGCCCTACTCTCGGGCAGCTCAGCATCTCCCTCGAGCAGCGCGACGTTTCCATCACGGCCGGACGCGTTGCGCCGTGGCTCCAATTCGCGGCAGAGCACAGGGCAGGTGAGATCCATCTCCGTGTGCCTTTAAATCCGCGACGGTTATTCGAGCCGGAAGAAGTTGAGGATGAGGCGGTGCTCGAGCTTCCTGCTTGTGAAGGAGCGAAACAAATCCAGCTCAATCTTACACATGAATGGCGGCTACGACTCCAGGCGTCCAGCTTGTTCACGGTGCTGACGTCCATGAAGATAATGCGTGGCCGCATGAAAGGCAGCGAGCTAACATCCCTTGTGTGCACGCAGTGCCCGTGCTTGAGGGATCTGACTCTTTTCTTGGAGCTGATTGCCGGCTCTGACGTCTGGATGCACTCCAGCTCGTTGCGCTCGCTGGCGCTCGTTGTCAAAAACATGTGGCGGCTAGAGGTCGTGGCCCCAAAACTGGAAGAACTCACTTTAAATTATGAGCCAGTGGAGGCTCATCTCTGCCCCAAAGCTTGTCAAGGTAGCTTGGAATGCTGATGTTGACATTCAGTTTGCTGATGTTGGCCGTTCCCTCCAGCTACTAGAAGCCACCAATTATGCAGTGCCGTTCCTGACTAAGCAGTTCGATGAAGTTGATGAGTTGAAACTGAACATCTACATTCCACGGGTGTGTTGGCAACTTGCTTGGCATTAATAATATTCTTGAGATTTTTTTTGCTGACAGTCTGATAACTTTGTGT
Organism: Saccharum spontaneum; assembly: GCA_022457205.1. Taxonomy (NCBI): domain Eukaryota; kingdom Viridiplantae; phylum Streptophyta; class Magnoliopsida; order Poales; family Poaceae; genus Saccharum; species Saccharum spontaneum. The sequence goes on from CM039595.1 coordinate 60,907,742, forward strand.
TGTGTCTAATGATAGGGAGTAGCAGGGTATGGAAGCTTCTTGAATGAAACAAATAAGCTGCCCAAGTGTAAGAGCTTCAAGATATGCTTAGCGCGGGGTAACCATGCCTTGGTGCCAAGTGTATTGCAGCTTTTGAAGAATTGCAGCAGTACAAAGAAGTTTTCGGTAACATTGGAAGTTTCTGGGAACCGAGCATCGGTAACGATCTTTGCCTTTATATGAATCATCATAATGTTGGTTGTTCAATGTTTTAATTAATCGTGACCACCTTTGACTTGTTATTTATTTGACAATTGTGAGTCTCCTAATAATATTTTTTCTTGAGGTTGGCTGAGGTTCTGGAAATGTTTATTCAGTGTTTTCATATGTGGATATGATATATAAACCATTTGTCCTTGTCCCAATTTAAGATTTGTGTTTTAGCTAGTGAACATTTCGTTTTTGGCTGCTCGTTCAAATTCGTGTTAGCTTGACCTATCTGTAAAGGAGGGGGGAACTCCATAGGTAGCAGAATTGGCAGGGGTGTTGTCCTTGTCAGTCGTCACTCGGTAGTGGTGCATGTAATGTCCTTGCTTACATATCTATGATTTAGAGCTAGCTGAGCCTCTCTTCAATAGAAGCAAATATGGTTGCTTTATGCATATAATTAATATTCCTCACTAATGCAATGACACTGCATTTTTTATTTCCAGTGCCCAGCACCTTGCCCTTGTTGCTTGGACAATATTGATAGCGTTGCTCTCAGTTCACTTGAAGAGGTAGAAATCAATTATTTTACATATTCTCATGAAAACATGGAACTTGTGGAGTTTCTATCCAGCAATGCAGCAATCCTGAAAAGGTTGGTCATCATATCTGTTCCTCCACTAACCAAGGAAGTATGTGAGAAGATCCGTAGCATGTGTCATAGAAATGTTAAAGTCAAATTCTATGTGATTCGTGATGCGAAGCGGATACCCTTTGACTGAATACGGAGTACTTATTAAAGCTTGTGGTTACTGTAATGTCGTGGTCTTTACTAGGTTTTGCACAATATGTGCAGGAATGTTTCAGTCATTCTCAGGATTCATCCTTTCAAATTCGACCTGAGCACAAATATTTTTTAGGTTAGATTGAGAGATTGTGAGTTATGACTTTAAGAAAGACTTTATTTGACATGTTGTTAACTGTTGTGTTGGCCTGTTTGATATCTAATATCTGACAAAGAAAAAAAAGGTAAAATCAATTATGATCCGAAATATTGATTAACCTGGCTGATGTGTCTTGTTATAGCGCTAAATTCGTTGTAAAATCCTTGTCACTAAGTGCCTCTGTACGCTATTTGCATCCTTGATTTACTGTGGACAGTCTTGGTATGCCCTTAACAAACATTCCTGGTACTGGCATGAAGTTCCCCTACTTTGCTGGATGTTGATCGACTTCTCTTGTTTGTCCTCAGTGCCTAGATTAAGTACATCAAATATGTTGGTGAGCTTAGTCATTTCCCCTCTGATATGATGAAGATAGTTTACAGTGCTTTCATGATATAGATCTACATGCTAGTGTTTCCAAAAGAAAAAGAAAAATAAATATGGACAAAAGACAAAAGTATAAGTAATCAAGTGAGACTGTGTGAGTTGATACAAGGGAATAGAATGAAGCATATTGTATTCTTATTGTCCTCCACCCATCCTCTATCTTAATGCTTACCCTGAAGTGACAGGAATTTACAGGAGATTTAACAAGAATTCAATCCTTGATACTCGTTAATGAAGGAATTTTGCAGTTTTTTTTTGGGGTACATAGGGGAGAGGGAGGACAAAATTTTGGAATTTTGTTTGTTCAATAAGTTTTTTAGTCTTAATTATTAATTCCAGTTTAGATCAGGCCTTATAGTTTAGGCTGGACTGGAACTGGTTTTTTCTGGTCCATGGACACCTAGCCAAATTTGCCGTTTGACAATTTCGTTGTTACCCAACCACAAGGCACACACCAAATGTTCTTCTTTGTTAGTACTGTACTTATCACAACACAAAGGGGCTCTTGCATTTATACCACTATTTTGTCTCGAAATTGTGATCACTTTACCCCTACTAGTATATTGCCCGTGCTAACGCTACGGTGTCATCTAAAAACACAAATAAATCAATCAAAAGATAATACAAGTTATGATAATTGATCATGAATAAAAATGAATGGCACAAAAAAGCATATGTTACCCTAATCAAAATGTGAATAGAATATATACCAACATTAATGACCACATCCATTACCACGGTTTTTGATTTGTTTGAAAACACAGAGAAAGTATACGTCAAACTTGCATATGGGCCGGGCAGCAAGGACACCTAGGGAATTTTAAATGAAATTCTACTAATGTTAAACAAACACACAAATCTTTCTACCAAACTATGGAATTTTTGCAGTTTTTGTGTTGGTGCATAGGCGAGAGGGAGGATGAAAATTTGAAAATTTGTTTTTTTAGGGGAATTTGAAATTTTGTTTGTTCAGACGTTTTCTAGTCTTATTAATTATTGCAATTTAGGTCAGGCCTTATACTTTGGGCTAGACTGGTTTTCTGGCACACAGACACCTAGCCAAATTCTCTATTTGACAATTTCGTTCTTATACCCAACTGCACGGGCACGGCAGATGGCACGCACCAAATCTTCTTGGTAATTACTCCAGTACCCTATTTTTTTTTATAACACAAGTGTCTCGGTCCATTGTGTCCTAGCTTCATTTTCGTCAACCTGTCTAAATTTTAATCAAATTTATAAAAATATGAATATTTATCTATAACATCAAATAAAATATGCTATAAAAATATATTTCATAACGGATCTAAAAAAACTTAGTATTATAAATATTGATAGTTATTGGTATGAACTTGGTCAAATAATACAAGATGGTGTTACTATATATAATTGAAATTCTTTTCAAGATGAGGTAGAAAAGTGGCAGAGGGGACATGCATATCATCATGTCTTGCTGAATGTGAGAAAAAGCAGACCTCAGATGCTGACAAATAGTGACATAACAGTTAACAAGAGTAAATCAAACATTGAGTCATGAATCCATGATGACGTGTAACGCTGGCTAGTTGGAAACGAGGTGTTGTTGCCTTGTTGGTTAATTAGGAATGCTTCACAGTGTTGGTCGTTAAATATTTTTAGTTAAATATTTTTATTGATTATGACCTTCGACATTGTTATATTATTATTACTCCCTCAATTTCAAATTATAAGTCGTTGACTTTTTTTGGTACATTCATTTTGTTATGCATCTAGATATAATAATATGTCTAGATATATAGCAAAATGGATGAACCAAAAAAGTTAAAACGACTTATAATTTGGAACAGGGAGAGTATTTGATAATTGAGAGTCTCCTAGTATTATTATATTTTTCTTGAGGTGGGGCTGAGTCTCTGGAAATGGTCATTCAGTGTGCTCAAAATGTTGATATGCCATATAAACCATTGGAGAAAATTGAAGATTTGTACATTAGCTTGTGAATATTTGTTTTTTGGCTGCTCATTTGAATTCATGTTACTATGTTAGCTTGACGTAACTATTTGAATTCATGTTACTATGTTAATTACTATGTTAGCTTGACCTAGCTATTTGCATCTTGATTTACAATGAACAGTTAATACGCTATTTGAAACCTAATACCAGTATTAATAAGTTCCGCTACTTTGCTAGATTTTGGTTTATCCACTTCTCTTTTGTCCTTAGTGCCCAGATTGAGTAAATCAAATATGCTGGCAAGCTTAGTCATTTCCATGTGAAATGTTGAAGACAATTTACAGGGCTTTTATGACATATACTTAGTACTTCTTATGTCCTAAAAAGAATGCAATTCCAGGTTTTGGATAATTCAAAATTTTCTAAGTTTGACCAATTTTACAGAAAAAATATCAAAATTATTTCTCCAATTAGGTGGTTAGAGGAGTGGCCGTGTATGAGCTCGAACTAGGCGTCGGCCCCACATTTTGGACGAACAGATGACGCAACTATGTGCCCATAAAAGTCGTGCTAAGATGCATAAAATTGTCCAAAATGACAAAAAATTATGAAACTCGATGGAGTAAAACAGGAGCTTGGAACTGTGAAAAAAATGTGTGTACCAAAAATGTTCCTATATTTATGGTTAAACCACGTCTGGGCCACGTCTGGGCGCATCTGCCGGAGCTTCGCCTCGTCGCGCCGCGAGCGGTAGCGGTAGTCTACTCTCAGGCACCGCGAGCGCCAGACTCGTTCCTGGACACCGTCGACGGTGTCCTCGCCGGCTACTTGGCCCCTACTCTCAGGTACCTCAGCATCTCCCTCGAGCAGCGCGACGTTCCCATCACGGCCAGACGCGTTGCGCCGTGGCTCCAATTCGCGGCGGAGCACGTGGTGGGCGAGATCCACCTCTATGTTCCTCCAAATCTGCCACAGCTTGCTGAGGCGGTGCTCGAGCTTCCTGCTTGTGAAGGAGCGGAACGAATCGAGCTCTCTCTTGCATATGAATGGCGGCTACAGCTCCAGGCGTCCAGCCTGTTCTCGGTGCTGACGTCCATGAAGATAATGAGTGCCCGCATGAAAGGCAGCGAGCTCACATCCCTTGTGTGCACGCAGTGCCCGTGCTTGAGGGATCTGGCTCTTTTCTTGCAGCTGATTGCCGTCTCTGACGTCTCGATGCACTCCAACTCGCTGCGCTCGCTGGTGCTCCTTGTCAGACACACACAGCGGCTAGAGGTCGTGGCCCCAAATCTGGAAGAACTCACTGTGTATTATCAGCCAGTGGAGGCTCATATCTCCGCCCCAAAGCTTGTCAAGGTAACCTGGAATGCTGATGTTGGCCATCAACTCAATCAGTTTTCTGATGTTGGCCGTCAACTCAATCTGTTTGCTGATGTTGGCCGTCAACTCATTCGGTTTGCTGATGTTGGCCATTCCCTCCGGCTACTAGAAATCACAAGAAATTCTGCAGTGCCGTTCCTGACAAAGCAGTTCGATGAAGTTGATGAGTTGATACTGAGCATTGACATTCCAGAGGTGTGTTGGCAACTTGCTTGGCATTAATGAAATTCTTCGAGTCTTTTTTTCTGACAGTCTGATTACTTTGTGTCTACCCATGATAGGGAGTAGCAGGGTATGGAAGTTTCTTGAATGAAACAAATAAGCTGCCCAAGTGTAAGAGCTTCAGGATAAGCTTAACGTGGGGTAACCATGCCTTGGTGCCAAGCGTATTGCAGCTCTTGAAGAATTGCAGCAGTACAAAGAAGTTTTCGGTACTATTGCATGGTTCTGGGAACCGATCATCGGTAACGATCTTTGCCTTTATATGAATCATCATAATGTTGGTTGTTCACTGTTTTAATTGATCGTGACCACCTTTGACTTGTTATTTATTTGACAATTGAGAGTCTCCTAATAATATGTTCTTTCTTGAGGTGGGGCTGAGGTTCTGGAATTGTTTATTCAGTGTTTTCATATGTGGGTAGGCTATATAAACCATTCGTCCCAATGTAGGATTTGTGCTTTAGCTAGTGAACATTTTGTTTTTGGCTGCTTGTTTGAATTCGTGTTAGCTTGACCTATATGTAAAGGAGGGGGAACTTCATAGGCAGCAGAACTGGCAGGGGTGTTGTCCTCGTCAGTCGTCCCTCAGTAGTGGTGCATGTAATGTCCTTGCTTACATACCTATGATTTAGAGCTAGCTGAGCCTCTCGTCAACAAAAGCAAATATAGTTGCTTTGTGCATATAATTAATATTCCTCACTAACGCAATGACACTGCATTTTTTATTTCCAGCAGTACTCTTGCCCAGCGTCTTGCCCTTGTTGCTTGGAAGAGAGTCACAATATTGATGGTGTTGCTCTCAGTTCACTTGAAGAGGTAGAAATCAGTGATTTTACAGATTCTCTTGAAAACATGAAACTTGTGGAGTTTCTATCCAGAAATGCAGCAATCCTGAAAAGGTTGGTCATCAATTACACGATGTTCCCTGCTGCTCCTATAACCAAGGAAGTATGTGAGAAGGTCCGTGGCATATGTCATGCAAATGTTGAAGTCAAATTCAATGTGTCATAGAAATGTTAATGTCAAATTCCATGTGTTTCGTGACGCGAAGCGAGTACCCTTTGACTGAATATGGTGTACTTATTAAAGCTTGTGTTTAATGTAATGTGGTGGACTTTACTAGGTTTTGCACAATATGTTCAGGAATGTTTCAGGCATTCTCAGGATTCATCCTTTCAAATTTGACCTGATCCCTAATATTTTTTCAGGTTAGATTGAGACATTGTGAGTTATGACTTTAAGAAATACTTTTATTTGACATGTTGTTAACTGTTGTATTGGCATGTTTTATATCTAATATCTAACAAAGAAAAAAGAAGGTAAAATCAGTAATGATCCAGAATATTGATTAACTTGCTGATGTGTCTTGTCATAGCATTAAATTCGTTGTAAAACACCTATCACTAAGTGCCTCTACGCTATTTGCATCCTTGATTTACTGTGAACAGTCTTGATACGCCCTTACCAACATTCCTGGTACTGGCATGAAGTTCTGCTACTTCGCTGGATTTTGATCGACTTCTCTCGTTTGTCCCCAGTGCCCAGATTGAGTACATCAAATATGTTGGCGAGCTTAGTCATTTCCCCTCTGATAAGATGAAGATAGTTTACAGTGCTTTCATGATATATATAGATCTACATGCTAGTGTTTCCAGAAGAAAAATAAAAATAAATAAGGAAATAAGTATAAGTAATCAGGTGAGACTGTCGGTTGATATAAGGGAATAGAATGAAGCATATTGTATTCTTATTTTCCTCCACACATATCCTCTATCTTAATGCTTACCCTGAAGTGACAGGAATTTACAGGAGATTTAACAAGAATTCAATTCTTGATACTTGAAAAAGAAGGAATTGTGCAGTTTTTTTTTTTTGTATATGGGTGAGTGGGAGGACAATTTTGGAATTTTGTTTGTTCAATAAGTTTTTTAGACTTAATTAGCTACCAATTAGGTCAGGCCTTATATTTTGGGCTGGACTGGAACTGGTCCTTTGTGGCCCACGGACACCCAGCTAAATTCGCCGTTTGACAATTTCGTTCTTACCAACGGCACGTCACACACCAAACGTTCTTCTTTTCCTAAAAAAAACCAAATGTTCTTTTTGGTTAGTACTGTACTTATCATAACAAAAAGTAGTGTCTTGGTGCATAGCAGGATGTAAGGCTTCATTTTAGTCAAGGTATCTAAATTTTAATTAGATTTATAGAAAAATATATTTGTGACATCAAATAAATGTATTATGAAAATATATCTCGTATCGGTTCTAAAAAAGTACTAAAATTCCTATTATAAATATGAGAAAACATCATCATCGGTGCTCAAACTTGGCGTCGGGTGTCATATAGGTTCATGGATGTCATCACTGGTCCCTAAACTTGGTTTCAGATCTCATCTAGATTCAAACAAATCTTAACTCACTCATTATGCTGACTTGGTGTGCGAAGCCCACTTGTCACCGTGGCTTGGTCCTTCTCTTATCCCCGCACATGGCCCAACCGTTGTGGTGGCCCCGCCGTCCTCCTAGAGTGATATTTGTGTATTTTTCCACTTCTTTTTCCCTGATTAGCTAAAACATTAAAAAATGGCGTGCAAATGTCAGTTTTGACAAGTCATCTAGTGGAAAAATTGAAAGAAAATATTGAAAGAACTAGTAGCCACATAAAAAGCTGAAGTTGTACTAGTGTTAAACAAACACACACACAATTTTTTTCACTATCAAACTATGGAATTTTACATATTTTTTTGTGCACACAGGTGCTATGTATCAAGACATGACTTTTATAATCTGAAATTTGTCTAAAAAACTTATAATTTGTAATAGAGGGAATTTTATTTATGCATACGTGCTATATGTATCAAGACATAACTTATAATCTGAAATTTGTCTAAAAAAACTTATAATTTAAAATGGAAAGGTACTCTCTTTTACTTTCAAATCAAAGCTACTAGTCACGGTTAGCAACAGGTTCACAGATAACTCAATTTAGAGATAGCAGGATACAAGACCTCAAGGGGGAGGGAAGTCTGGAATCAGCAAGCAGGAGAATCGGAACCGGAAGGAAGGTACTAGAAGATTCTAGAAGGTGCTAGAGGTAGGAGAAGAGAGAGAGAGCATTACTTAGAGAGGAAGATAAACAATAGACTTCTGATTAATTGTTCGATATCCTCTCCGGCTGTTGCTCCTGCGCTCTTGTAGGTGATGGCCTGTAGTCCAGGCCAATGCTTGACAATGCCAAGGCCAAGGCCCAGTGCCCATATGACGGCCCATCCAAGAGTAATCCATGACAGTCACTACTCTCGTGTCTACTTTTATTGAAAGCAACATGTATAATTACAATTATAATCAGAAACATGCGCATGGCGACGGTGGCCACAAGCGCCATGTATAGGCAAGGAAAAGGCAGAGCTGGCGGCGGTGGGCTGGTGGCGTGGAAGCATCAGCACCAGCGCCCCTAGGGACAGGGGTGGAGCCAGGAACTGAAGACAGGGGGGCAATGTACAACAAATACAATAGAACCAATAAACCATACTAGGTTAAACCATCTTTTAGTTAACAATTTTTCAACAAAAAAACTTACTATTTGTCACATTAAATATAAATATAATTTTTTTTTGAAAACCTAAATATAAATATAATTTGATCCATCATAAGAATATATTTTTTTTATTATAGTACACATACATAACTACTCTTTTAACCGTCTGGGAATCCCCTGCCTCCTCCTTGCTTCTGGCACAGTTCATTATTCTTTTATTTTCCCTTTCTTTTCTTCTCCTTTTCTGTTTCTTTTTTTCCTTTTCATTACTTGCTATTTCCCTTTTTTTCACACGTCTGGCTACTGTTCACCTTTTATTTTCTCCCTTTTTCGTTTCTCCTTTTTTTTTCTCCTCCGGCCTACGGCCATTGTTTGGTACTGTTCAACCTTTTCGCTCTCCCTCCTATACGCGCTCAGCAGATCGTCTGGAAATCTCTACCTTCTCCTTGCTTCTGGCACTATTCATTTTTCTTTTATTTTCCCTTTCTTTTCTTCTCCTTTTCTGTTTCTGTTTTTTCCCTTTTCATTACTTGCTATTTCCCTTTTTTTTCCCACAACCAGCTACTGTTCACCTTTTCTTTTTTTCCCCTTTTTAGTTTCTCCTTTTTCTTTTTTCCTTTTTTTTTTTTGCTCCTCCGGGCTTCGGCCGTTGTTTGGTACTATTCAACCTTTTCGTTCCCCCTCCTATACGCGCGTAGGAAATAATGTTATCCTTGGAACAGCTTTGTTAATTTATATAGGTTGAAACCAACAAGGTGCAAAAGGGTATCTGAAACGCCTAGCCCTTTCCCATTCTTTCAAGTAGAGTAGAGCCAGCGGCCAACCTCTGAAAGCTCCCATATTTTTTTCGTGTGTTTTGTTTGCTGCTTCATTCCAGACATGTAAGGTGGGATCCAACCCAGATGGAGGAAAAAAAACTATCACCAAATGGGGCCAGACACAGTTAGAGAATAGACCAAGGAGACAAAATTAAACTGTAGCCATCGATCTTTTAAAACTCACATGATATAACATCCTACATTTCTAAGTTATGTTGCACGACATTTAGGGCATGTTTTGTACAGCCCAACTCCCGAGAAGTCTTAGAGTTGGCCATCACTAACTCAACAAAATGCAGGAGCTAGACTTTGGGAACTCTGAAAGTATATGGTCAGCCCTTTGTTATTATTATTTTTTAGTAAATGCATATGTTTAAATAACTTTATCTCATCAAATCTTACTACTAATAATTAGAGACCTCTAGAGGTTGTTTCGTAACGGGTTGGGTACTGTTTATTTTGGGCCCGGTACTGTTTCATAACGGGTTGGGTACTGTTCACTCTGACCCGTTACTATCGTGTGGGTCCGGTACTGCAGATCTACGGTGATCTGAGTCTAGGAGCAGTTGGTGATCTGAGTCTGGGACCTAGATAACACACTATGCCAAGTTTAGATAACACACTCTGCCAAGTCTAAGGACTTAGATTTGCATTTGGATAGTTTGGGGACTTAGATGACACCCCTAGTAAAGTTTAGGGACATAAATGACATACTCTGAAAAGTTCAAGGACCTAGATGTACATTTTGATAGTTTAGAGATCTAGATGACACCCCTGAATAGTTCAGGGACCGCGGGTGTATTTTACTCAAACAAAAACTTAATTATTCAAACCATAAAAAAATTCTCAAATATTTTTTTCTCAAATATTGAAACCACCAGTGCGATGTGACTAAAAAAAACCCGGTCAAGCAATAAACTACATCGGATCAAAAAAAGAATATCTGAAAAAAAACTGAACATAATCGGCCCCTTCAGGTCAAAAAATATCCCAATGAAAAAAAAAGAAAAAAAATCGGCTGAGAAATAATGACCGTACGTGGAAAAAATCCGAATGGAAAAAAAAACACCGGCCGGGAAACGACTGTACGTGGGGGGTCCAGTCCAGACATAAGATCGTGAGCGAGCCGCGGGTGACGGAACCGGTCGGGTACTGAATAATATTGACTACCCTGAGTACTGAATATATATATATATATAGGGAAATTCCTTTCTACACCGACGTGTAGTTACTCGCACCTGTAGCTTACGCACATGCACCCACCGAACGATGCGAAGTTTCACCGTGGTGGGTATTGGGTAGGTCGCCTGGCGGGTTAACCCGTTAAAATATTTTCTTAATAATAAAATATTAGATCCAACCAAAATCCTCATTTGCCGGCGCAACCTAGAAATCAGCCTGTATGAGAGGCGAAGCGGCAGGCTCCCCCGGCGACATCGCCGCAAGGCCACTCGCCTCCCTGGTGGCACCGATCCCTTCCTGCGTGGATCCAGCAGCGACGGTCCCTCCCCTCCACCTGGTGGTCGCGCTCATGGAGTAGCAGCAGCGGCGGCCCCTATCTTCCACTGCGGTGGCGGCAGCGCTCCCCGGCCACTTCCTCAACTGGTTGCTGGCCTCGCGTGGTCGAGGGGCACGGCGACGACGGCCGCTGGGCCGTTTTCCGGTGGCAGCGGCACCCTGCAGCCGCTTCCCCGTCGGCAGCAAGCCCCCACCCCACAGGCGATGGCGGCTCCTCTTCCATCACCGGCCCCACCTCTTCTCAGATCTAGATAGGCGGCGAGCTCCTCAACCCCTAGCAGATCCAGCCTCCCACCCCTAGCAGATCCGGCCTCCCATGGTGGTGGCGGCGGCCTTCCACTCAATGCCTGATGCGGCGGCGCATATGAGCTGTAACGTGGCTAACTCAACCAGGTAAATCTTCGGTTTGTAGGTTAAAAAGTAATGGGAATTTGCTGATCCGCTCCTGCCTGTCCACATCTCATCGATCCTGCGTGCCGTCGTGAGCTCTCATGGATTAGTTTGTGAGTTGAATTGCGCTTGACCATTGTGAGTTTAATTAATCAGTTGATGATTCCGGCGGCACGGTGCCACCAGATCATAGTCACATAAAACGGGTTCACCACCTTTGACCCTCGACCCGGGTTCGTCGACCCCGACCCGGGTTCATGGGTTCATTTTCGACCCGAAGTGTAAAAGTCTCGCAATTAGCGTACCATGTACCACGACCCCGTACCTCGACCCCATCGACCCAGAAACTTTGTGACTATGCACCAGATGCTGAGGACGAGATTATTTCCTTTACCAAGATGACCATCCAGAGTTGTGGAAGGTCCGATCCACATGGATAAGAGGTATGCATCACGGTATCTCTAGTCTTTACTGACATAACTCCTAATTTTTCTTGATCAGGTCTCACTTTCTAGTGATCTTTCGGTAAAATAAGTTCTCACTTTTTCTTACAGATTAGATGGGAGAAGATGAACGTATGCTTTGATATAGTTGGGTAGGAGAAGATGAGCGCTAGCTGGTGCTTGCATTGCACTTTGCAATTGTTTTTTCAGATAAAGTATCCCTTCATATGCATTTCGGACAAGAGTAAAACATGTTCTAGTTTAAAGTATTATTTTATATACATTTTTAGTTTTCACATTACGTAGTAGAGTAAGTGTATGGTCCCATACTCATAAACATGTCTATGGTTTCATCATACTCATAAACATGTCTATGGTTTCATCATACTCATAAACATGTATATACTCATACTCCCACTATATATTATAGGTATACCTATATACTCGCTACATACTTGTATTCAGAATATAATCATACTCCTTTAGCATAAATACTTAGAGGATCACTTGATCCCTTTTAAGTTTTTACAGATTGGAGTACCACATGATACTCCTTTTTTTCTGGATCACTTGATCTTCTTTTTCAGATACTTTATACTGCATTGGTACTAATGACTAGAGTGCCACTTGATACTTTTTCCACAATTAATATCATTTATTCCCTTTTTCAGATTGGAGTACGTATCACTTCATACTTATGCGCTATTAGTTGTGCTTGCTTGGTGCTAAAATTAATTATGATGAAGATATCTGACGACGTCAAGTCAAGATGGCCTGATGCAAGTATGTTGCCTGTCGATAGATGATGGTTAAGATAGCAGTTGAAGCTCTCGTAGTGACTGCATATTTGTTCAATTTAGATAACTTTGTCTTGCATATAATTGCTGTCAGTTTGTCTGTACATACTCTCTTTTGAAAAGTATGCACGCATACTAACATATACCATTTTTTCCTCCTCAACACTCCATTAATTAGTGATTCACACACTATTTTAAGGTGTATGTACTAATACTCGTCAGAAAGTATGTCCACATACTCGTAAAAAAAGTATGCTAGAGTATGAGGTATGTGTATATACTTGCAGTATAAAGTACCAAGTATGCTAGAGTATGAGGTATGTGTATATACTCCTTAATTAAGATGTATGTATTGATACTCTTGCTTATGTTTTAGAATTAAAAAATGTATATAGTCTGGTATGCACGCATACTTTTGGCGTATGTATGCATACTCTATTGCAAAAAGTATATACAGATACTCTATTCCAAAAGTATGTATGGATACCCCATTTTAAAAAGTATGTATAAATACTCTAATCTAAAAGGTATGTTCAATACTCTGTTTAAAAAGTATATATAGATACTCCTTATCTTGGATAACACATACATATTTCCAACTGATTAGTATGATTCGTATACATACACGAGCAAGCCTAATCCAAATAGAAGTCACGGCGAGCGAGAAACACGGCGGCTGTACAGCGTATATACTATTCTATTTTATTTATTCATTAATTAAGTATGTGCATGCGGCATGCCTAATTGGATCCTCCTCCCGATATCCACAAACCCGTACAGCACCCTGCCTCTTCTGTTAGCAACGTCGGGTCGGACTGCCTCGCGTGCGTATAATCAGGTCGGAGTAACTACTCGTACGAGTATAAAAAACGCGTCCTATATATATATATATATATATATATATATATATATATATATATATATATATATATATATATATATATATATATATAATATAATATACTCTATAACCAGCTACAAAATACCTTATTTTTTAAGCCAGGCCGAAATGACCGAGCCATATCCACCGGCGCGCGCGCGTGAATTCCCGTCATTCAATACCGATCCTACATTACCGGCCGGATTAATAATAGTAATCAAATACTGCGTGAGAGACCGCGCGGTGTGGACCAGGTAGCGTTCGTAGCATGCAGTGGAGCTGCTGAACCGTAATTTCTGGAAGTTATTTACCGAAATCTCAGCAGATCTAGTTGACCCTGCGGACCACGCTCGCATGCTTCATAGTTTCAGCGATTCACCAATAAAATATGCACCTTATGATTTACTAGAATGCGTCAACAGCTATGTGCAGTTACGTTGTTACTGGAATACAAGAAAAGTAGCTATAGCAATGAGATTAATTTACCATAACAAAATACTTACGATAATCCATAGTTAGCACTTGGAGTTACCACATTTTGATATCATCATGATAAGATGAGTTACGACAATTTTAACAAATAATTACGATAATTTGAGTGTGATGATAAAGATAGGGAGTCACCGGAATTTGATATTTCCTCGGTGAGTTACGACAATAGTATATGTCAATTATATGGTATGAATTACTATAATCTATGGTGACTAAACAATAATGATGTAAATGAATTACTAGAATCTATGTCTATTGCATGTGATTTACGATAAATTTTTAAATGAATTACTATAATCCATAGTCACTAAAAAATATTAGCTCTTGCTGCCGAGGTTGGCCTGCCTAGAGAAGGCGCTGTAGAGGGCGCAGATCCCCATCATTTGCAGCTCAGGCTGGCCGCGCTTGGCAACGACGGAGGCCTGCAGCACGGCGACGGCACGTACGTGTACGGCAGCGCCTGGTCACACGAGAAGACGCACCAGGCAAGCAGGGGCCGCCGCCAACCCGGCACCATGTCGCCTCCGCCAGACATGGCCAGGGTGACGCAACAGCGCGCCGCCTGCAGCAGGCTGTACCTGGCAGCCACCGGGAAGACCATGACCTTCATGTCCGTGTAGCTAGCCTTCTTCTGCAGCTCCATGCGAGGTCGTCGGGGAGCGCCGTGCGAGCAGGGCGACGAGCCGCGCCGCCACAGGGGCTACCATCTATGCGAAATGGGGTCACACGGAAGGCAGCACCGCCGCCGCCTAGGGGCGCGTTGCGCCATGGAGCATGGAGCCGACGTTGGTGCGCACGCAGAAAGCGGCGTCGGGGGAAGGAGCGGTGCTGCCATGCTGGATAGCAGCCGCCGCCACATGAGCTGGGAGGGCGAGCGCGCAGCCACCATCGCGACTGGGAGGGGCAGGGAGTGGTGACGAGGAGGCCGCCGCTGCCGGGAGTGCTGTCCACGTGGGCACCGTCGCCGCTGTGGGTGCCGTCGGTGCGAGATCCACCACCGATCTGCTCAAAGCGCCGGCTTCCCCATGGGTGCTCCAGGCTCCGTCATGCAGGGGCAAAGCAAGGCTGCAACGAACGACGCCGCAGCCCCAAACGCACCTCGGAGGTACTGGATCCCATGCCACCGCTTCTTGGAGAGGTCTGCATGCAAGGAGAGAGAAAGAAATTAGAAAAACGAGAGAGGTCGCCAGGTAAGGCGAGTACCGAGGAGCAGTAAATGAAATTTGCCTTTTTAATCCCAGTCAAAGCCGAGCCACATGGCAGATTAATTTCGCCTGCCGAGCCGCATGCCCGCATGCAACGGATTAACCAGAACAAGGTCCGTGGGTCTATTAATTGGCTCGTTAGGCTGAGTCGGATGTTGTATGTTGGGTCTAGCTACAAAATAAATTATTTTGTAGCTAGCTACAGAGCATTAGTTCTATATATATATATATATATATATATATATATATATATATATATATATATATATATATATATATATATATATATATATATATAGTATACTCTATATATATACTATTATTCTACAGCTGGCTATAAAATAACTTATTTTATAGCCATTTTGAATTACGATAATTGTTATATTAATTTACGAGATTATAGTAACTCCTTGCTATGTGATTTACTATAACATTATGCTAAATATCTTCATGTGTTATAGTAATTCAACTATTGTAAATATATACTGAAATTGTCGTAAATTAGTATATAAAATTATCGTAAATAGAGGTGGCTATAAAATAATTTATTTTATAGCTAGTATATATATATATATATATATATATATATATATATATATATATATATATATATATATATATATATATATATATATATATATATATCTCCCTCTAATTCACATGGGATGGCTTATCCTCATCAAGTTTGCGGATCAAGCAGCAAACCCGGGATGGCATCAAGCAGGGGGGGGGGGGGGGGCTAATCCATTAAGACGTTGATTGATAATGAAGATTTCATGGTAATTTAGAGCTATTGCTACAGTAATTCAATGGAGAATTAGGCTCACGGAGGTGGTGCTGCAGCCCCACCAGCCCCCCTGGATCCGCCACTGTGTGTACATACACAGTCTGTGGGTTTTATGAATGTAGTGTTCAGTGGGAGTATGTCTACATATACATAGAGGAGTATGCAGACATGCATATTATATTATATCCTGGGCATATAAGTACGTACATATTTAGCAAGAAGAGTATGCACACATGCGTGTTGAAATTGATTAGTATATTATCATACAAAAATTGCCATGGATCCCAGATGATAATTTGTGAAATAAGTATCTACAGGACTACAACTTATAATGTGAAAAAGTATCAGCTGATACAGTGACATGAAAAAGTATGAGTTGATACTGAAATGTGAGAAAGTATTAACTGTACCGCAACAACAGAAATTTATGAAATGATAATAGATGTAATCTGAAATGAAAAGGTATGAACTGAAACCGTGATCTATCTCTACTACTAAAAAGTACGGAAGAGGATCGTTCACCGGGCGAGCGAAAAACACCGCACGCTCCTTCGCTCGCCCGGCCTCGACGCGCAGGTAAAGAAGGACCGCAAAATCTCCGCTCCATCTCCGTCTCCGCAAAATCTCCTCTCCATCTTCGTCTCCGGTAAAAAAGGAAACTCCGTCTCTGCACCAATACCCCGCCCTGCGCCCGGTGAAGTTCCACAAGAAGCCACGCCCGTTGCAGTTCCGCCAGGATCCTCCTGCTCGAGTCGTCGTGCCGCGCCGGTCGATCTCCCCAGGCGGCTCGGCGCTGCTGCGGGGCGACGTTGCGGCGGCCGGAAGGCGCAGGCGGGGCGGTGTTCTGGCGGGGTCGCGTCGCAGCTGGCGGAGGAGCGTCGCCGCCAGCAAGCAGCAGTAGTCGCGGCTCAGCTCCAGGCCAGCTGCCCCCGACGGCTCAGCGCCAGGCCGGCTGCGCCCGGCGGCCAGCTCGCGGTGAAGCCTCCTTGTATTTATCCCAGAGTCTACCGGACCGTGGTGAAGCCTCTCCTCCAAAATTACAGCTCGGCAGCAGTGAAAGCTCCGTCGAAAATTCCCACCCGTCCGTGGTCAAGCCTATCCGAAATCACGGTACCTCCCTGTTCCACCTTCCACCTGCCGCCGCCGCTGCTCCACCCGGCCGGCGCTGCCGGTCTCCTTCCTCAAGATCCCATCCCCGAGCCGCGCCTTTTTCGAGTTCGAACTCAATCCGCTCGGCCTCACTCGCGACTTCCCACGCCGCGCGACTCCGCTGGGCGCTGTCGCTCGCCTCTCGGCCGCTCCCGGCTTGCCCCCTGCTCGCAAGCGCCCAGCCACGGCGCCGGCAGCGCGACGCTAGCCCTTGAGCCGGCACGCCCCGGCCCCGGCGCCGCGTCCGCGGCGCGGTGGCAGCCAGCCCCAGCCCCACCTCGAGCCCCGCGTCCAGGCCGGCCACAGCAGCAGCAACATCCTCGCCTGCTCCCTCGCCCTTCCATTTGCCGCCGCTGCCACGGACGCGAGGAGCGAGGACGCGCCAGCTCCTCCTCACCTGCTCCAGCGCCGTTCCGTTTTGCCCCGCCGCCGCTGCGGACGCGAGGAGCGACGACGCCTCTCCGCCCGCCTCTCCGCCGCCTCCACTTCGCAGGCGCCTCTGGTAAGTTCGTCGAGACGTCGAGGTCCATTGTTCCTAATGAAGTGCGCTTTCCCCTTTTGTTCTGTTTCTGAGTTTCCATGCTGCATGACTGGTACTGCATCAATCGTCCAATTTAATGACTGGTGCCATATTTCTTAGTTTTGGTTGCCATCTTTGATACCCTGATGTCCACTGAAGTTTCATTTAATTTTTAAAGAACACATACCAATGATTGCCAGCAAGCATTGCATAATGCAGACTGAGTTAAAATGCATCAGTCTAGAAAAAAAATGCTTGCATCAATATCAGTTAAGGCCACGTGAGGTATGGAGTGTTGTTCTAAGAAAATTCTATAAAGAAAAACCAAAGAACTGATGTGTGTTTGTTAGGGATATAACGAAAGAGTGAAATCATCTTCCAGGCTCTATAATGAAAGGGGCTTATATGGCCATCGCAGTTTAGTAAATCAACTTCTTCAGAATTTGTCAGGAATACTGAAAACTGTCCGTCATATTGCTCTATTGCCCCTTTCACTCCCATGGATGGATGGAACAAGAGAGAGTGTCTATTTTAGGCAACTGAAGTTAAGATGGCATGTAATTTGCGGTTACCACACTATCAGTGCTGCGCCCCTGAACCTGATAGTGTCCTAACAGGGGCGGCTATCAGGGGCAGGACTTCTTTTGGCGAAAAGTTGTCCCTATGACCACTGACTAGGCAAAGGGCCATTTCTGTCTTATCTTGACTTCTTGAGGCCCTTTCCCTTGATGAACTGTCGCTTAAGAATCTGAACCTTAGTGCCCAGGAAGATGAAAATGCTTGGTCAGTGCCAATTCTACATCCATAATTGATTATAAGTGGTTTAATGCCATTTTGGGCTGGACCTGCCTCAAAAGTTTTAATATTAAATTATGCACAAACTTATAAATTAGGAATGACCTGTCCAAACTTATAAATTAGCACAGTTATTGAAGTTGTGGACAATGTGTGTAATACAATAACCATTATATGTATCGAGGCAATAATCATTAAATTTAGTTCTTCTATTTTTTTCTCAAAGGGAACCTGTTTGCTGTTTTGCTAAGAATTCAGAATTGACAGTCATTTGGTGGTAACATCGGGACATTGCTGCTCATGTATTTATACGAAAATTGTTCCTTCTGATGTCTCTCTGATAGGAGGGAAAATGGTTGGGAGGGAGGACTGCGGACTTCACCTGAAAAATTCTATACTGGCAGGCTTAATGTAGGCATAGCATTCTCCAGACTCTGAATATAACTCAAGAACACTGGTTTGGAAATTGTGTTGACTGATCACTCAAGTAAATGGACGGTGAATCTTTGGTAGGGTGCATTAGGTATAGGAATGCCACCAAACTATCATTTAGCAAAAAAAAAAGCAGACCCTATAAGTAAGAGACTGTATGGTGTAAGTAATTTACACTTGGCTGTATAGCACAACATGCCTCATGTAATTTAGATTTGGCAATGGACCGTGAATCTTTTCCCCTTTTTTAACATTACAGTATGCCTCCTGTAATTAGTCGAGCCAGAACAAATAATGTTTCTTTTTGATTAACTGATACAAAAGGACATTCCAAATTACATCTTACCCAACAATGTGGTTTTCTGTTAATCCAATGATACTACAGATGCTGATGTGATACTCTGATGGAATCCTATTTTTTTATTATCTTTGATAGTTGTTTTTTTTAAAAAAAAATTGTTCAGAGAAATTGTTGTGTTTTTATTAATCATGTCTGATGGAGCATTTATTAGAAATTGGTATCTGGTTACACGTCATTTGACCTCGCGGTGCTCATATAACAGGTTTGTGATTGTAAAAACCTGTAAAGGGATCGAGTAGAGAGGAGATCAAGTCAGGCCATCCAGCATTGGCCACGAGGTGCCGACCAAAGAAACACTTAAGGAGATTTCTCAGTACATTGGACTGTAGATAACTCATGTTTAGAAGTTTATTCCAGTCATGTTTTAAAGATATCCAGATTAGAGAGCACTGATATGCTACACAAAACCTGCTTCATAAGTCTATGTGATGGTTATGTTCATATAAATAGAATTTCTTATTTAGTGTATACATAGTTGTTGAAAAAGGCTGGATATCTTCCTGACAATCCTAGCCATCTCAACAGCCATCCTGACTGATCTTTTTAGTCTCAATTTGCACCAGTGCATAGAAAAACAATATGAGGTCAACTAGAACCATTGGTTTAACGGTTCATGTTATTTGCTCTACTTGTTCATCTAACTGATAGAGATCCTACAATCATGTGTCCATGGATTACTTTGTCCTTCAGTACTTAGTTGTTACAACCTGGCCATGTCTCTTCCTATTACAGATTAATACAATGCAAAATAGTGATTCTCGAGCGCCATTGGGAGACAAGACTAACACAACTAAAGAGGGTTACAGAATGCAACATGCTATCAAATATTCCATTGTGTTTCCTATGTACTCCCTCCGTCCAGGAAAACATGCAATTCTAGCACAGTATCACGTTTTAGTATCTTAACTTTGACCAATTATAGATAAAAAATATTAATATTTATGATATCAAATAAATATCATTAGTTTAATTATAAAATATATTTTCATAATAAATTAATTTGGAGCCATAAATATGAATATTATTCACTATAAACTTAGTCAAACGTAAACTATTTTTTCTGACACGTAACCCATAGTTGCATGTTTTTCCGGACGGAGGAAGTATATGTTATATCGATTTTTTTAAAACTATCACCAGTTGATGCTAAAGACCACAAGAGGGAAAAGGATAGAGCTTGATGGCATGCAATGTCCCAATAACAGAGGGATGAAAAAACTAAAGGCGATGTGAGTCATATCATAATAAAAAAATAAGCATCAAGTTACCAAAGCTACCAATAAAAAATAAGCACTTATTTTGACATTGTTATGGCTCGAAACAGTACGTTGCTAAGCCAAGTTAAAATTTATTTGTATTCATTTCAACCCACTATTTTTTGATACTCTTGCTGCATTGAAAATGAGGCTCCTAACTACTATTTTTTTCTTACTTTTATTGTGTTGAATTGCATTCAAAATTTTAAGGTTCCCGTAGCAACGCACGGGCATATTGACCGATGTTGAAAGAGAGGGAATGAGAGAAGAACTTTTCTGCAGGTATGAACATGACTTTTAAATTTTCTAATGAAAATATTTGGCACACGCGCGCGTCTACCAGATAACCTGGCCTTCCTCTTCTCATTTTTTGCATGATTATTTTCCTTTTGTGTGTAGAGACTAGAATAATGGGCAGGAACATAATAATTTTAATATAATGAATATCTGACAATTCATTTCTATTACAAAAGTTTGTCTGGCTTTCATGTTCTACAACTAATGGCGACCTGGAATAATGGGCAACTCACACGGATCAACATAGTGAGTGCAAACGCTATTTTTGTCATAATATACTGTTTGATTTATTATAATTTATCTAACCTTTTGGTTTTATGGTTTTATATTTGACTATGTACAGGATGGCCGAAGAATACGAAATGACTTCGTGATCGAACTATTGACATACACAGGAAATTCAAGACGATATTCAATTCCTAAAGAAGTGCAAGCTTATCTTTCACGTGTCGTAGGTATGAAGTGATGCAATAGGTTCTTACATTATGGACAATTAGAGTGATGTTTCAGTTTCATATTCAAACTTTGAGCGTATCAATCTATCTATTTTAGGTAACTATATAACACACGCTCATACAAATGTTCGTGGTATTATGTGCTCCCGTCGCAACGCACGGGCATTTACCTAGTGAAAATCAAATATGAGAAAGGTATCCTCCCAACGAATCAGCAACAACAGAAATTATGAAGTGATACTGACCGCGCGTTCTTCTTTGGAACGACGATGTTGTTGGGCGCCAACGAGCTGTGGCGATGTTCTGCACCGCCGAAGGTGAAATTCTTCTTTTGGCTTACCTCGCATGGATGGATTTGGACGGCTGAGCGTAGGATGCGCCACGGGCTTCAGCCGGCGGCCGACTGCGCGCTCTGCGGACAGGACGACGAGACCTCCAACCATCTCCTGGCGTCCTGCGTGTTCACTCGTGAGGTCTGGCATCGCTTGCTAGGGCTAGTCGGCTTTCAGCACCTGAGCCCTACCAGCGGCTCCCGCATTGTAGAATGGTGGCTGCAGGCCCGCGGGATGGTGCCGGAACACCATCGCCGCGGCTTCGACTCCCTCGTCCTGCTCGTCTCGTGGGAGGTCTGGAAAGAACGTAACCGCAGGACGTTCGACGGCCACAGCAAGACTCCGACTCAGCTGCTTGGCGTCATCCGGGACGAGGGCGACTCCTGGATCGCTGCGGGCTTCCGGGGACTCGCGCAGCTCTTCGCCGCGGTGACGTAGCTACGACGCTTCTTCTCCTTAGTCGCGCAATTGTTTCCTTTAAGTACATCGTCGCTGCTCCACCGTAAAGCCGGTGCTTCTTGTAAGTGTTTGCTCGCTGCCCCTTTGTGGTACCTCGCCGTCAGAGCCAG
Source organism: Saccharum spontaneum (assembly GCA_022457205.1). NCBI lineage: Eukaryota > Viridiplantae > Streptophyta > Magnoliopsida > Poales > Poaceae > Saccharum > Saccharum spontaneum. The sequence goes on from CM039595.1 coordinate 60,929,827, forward strand.
TGAGCCGTGTATCCGTACTCTAATTTTCTCTTAAAGCAACACGTGCCAAGCACGTTTTCGAAAAAAAAAAGAGTATCCTCCCAACCCAACGAATCAACCTCCACCTCAACCTGCAAGATCGATCCAGGAGAGGAGAACCTGCAAGCACCGGATCCACAGGGAGAGGAGAACCTGCAAGCACCAGATCAGCAGGGGAGGAGGTCGGAAGGGAGCCCATCGGTGATGTCGCGCCGCCATCGTGATGAAGCAAGACGCCATTCACTCTGGGATGAGGCCGACGGGTGCAGGGAGGAGGCCGCCATCGCCCGCCGCCTTCCAGGGAGTAGCCGCAGGGTGCCGCTGGCGCGGTGGGACGGGCCAGAGGCCGTTGTGGCCAGGCCCTTGGCCACGCGAGGATTGCCACCAGTTGTGGAAGAGGCCGGGGGTGCGTGACGCAACCGGGGGCCTTCGGCCACGCTAGTCCTGCCGCCGGTCAAGGAAGGTCGCGGGCCACCGCGCGCTGGAGGAGAGGGTAGGAGCGCTGCTCGCGTAGAAATATCTAGATATCGACGACGTATATATCGCAGCATAAAATTTGGACGGCATATATGGGACCGTATATCGCGTATCGGGGCTACTCATTTGTTGACCCGCTAAGCGTGAGGGTGGCTCGTTTGAGGCGCGATCAGTAGTAATGCAGGTGGTTTGGATGAGGGAGTAACTGCTCCTAGGGAGTAAGAAATATATATATATATATATATATATATATATATATATATATATATATATATATATATATATATATATATATATATATATATATATATATATATATATAACCCTATAGCTGGCTACACAATAACTTATTATGTAGCCACTTTGAGTTACGATAATTGCCATGCTAATTTACGAGATTATAGTAACTTCTTATTATGTGATTTACTATTACATTATGGTAAATATCTCCATGTGTTATATTAATTCAACTATCGTAAATATATATAGAGAGAGAGTGCGTTTTCTATGCTCTCGGGAGCAGGTACTCTCCTCTGGAAGTATGCACTCCGGCCAATTAGGAGAAAGCTAACGGGTTGAGAGAAAAAAAAAACAACCCGGGAGACGCATGCTGATTCCATAAAAAGCGGATCAGGTTCTTTAACTTTTTTCACGTTGGCCGGTTGGGTATTTTTTTTTTTAAAAAAAGTGCGCACAGCCTTTTACTTTGTATCCGGTATATAGATATAGTAGTTTTTAAGAGTATGTACACATACTCTAGGGTATAAATACGTACTAATATATTACTGATACATTTGATTAGTGAGTATATTTATTAGAGTATGTTCACATACGTATACCATTATAAAGTATGTATTCATACTTTAATTTCATAATACAAGTACATATTCATACTTTTTTTAGAAGGAGTATACCTAGTACTTTTTTCATGAAAGGAGTACATATTCATACTGATACATGTGAAGTATCTGTACATACTTATTATTAGAATAGAGTATTTATACATACCTTTTGGAGTGGAGTATGCATACATACGCCATAGTATAAGTGCATACTTAGACCACACGATCCGGTATATGTGCATACATTCACGTATAGAGGTATACAAAACAACGATGCATTCATACTATTTCTGAGAATAAAAATACGTGCAGACATTTTTGAGAAGGGAGTATTTGTATATACTTTTCTGGACAAAATTACACCATTGTAATACTAACATACCGAAATCAAATCATCAGTGATAAAAATCCAAAGATAATTGAATCAGCTCACTGCCGGTGCCTGCACCCTATCCGCATGGAGCAGCCGGTGGGCGGTGGGCGCAACAACTCATGGCGGCAGGATTGCACGAACCAAATCCCACGACGACGGCAGGCAGCGGATGCGGATCGGAGCAGCTTCACGCAGCTGGAGGGTCGGTATCGCCGCCGTCAACGCAGCCGGGAGGGTCGGGGCTGCCGCCGGATTAGTCGTTGACGCGAGGAAGGAGGCGCCATTGAAGCACCTTCACGGCCACCATCCGCAGTCCGCACGATCCAGATCCGCCGCGCCGGTTGCGAGGTCATGGGCCACCGCACGCGTAGGAGAGGAGGGCTGGCGCTGCTCGCTTGTGTTTCCCATCCCCTTTGTGTTTCCACTTCAGCACTTCTTGGTTGACCTACTTCATCACCCGTCCTCCTCCATCCTCTAGAAGTCAACTATCCACTAGATAGAAAAACAAAACAGCAATCAAATGGACAACCCAGAAAAGGAGCAGGACGGACAGCTAAATTATTAATGCCAAGCCAATTAGTATTTTTTTTTACCTGACCGGGTGTTTCTCAGACTCTAGGCCATGCGAGCACGTCCAGGTCTTCGCCATGGCGTTGTTGGCGTTGGTGTTTAAGCCGAGGCACCCACAGCGAGGACAGGTCCTGCATATCTGTGTCCAGCCACAGCTGCTCCAGACTACCCAATTCCTCGACACGTCTTAAATTTGGACAGTGAGTTACCCGCAAGTCTCTCACTTGGGTAAGATTTGAGACCCTCTCTAAGCCTTCACAATCTGAGATTAAAAGGAGCTCAGAGAGGAAACTGAGGTTTTCCACCACCTTAATGCTGCGCACATCTCTTAGTTGGAGCTCCTTTAAGCTGGTGGCCTCCTGTCCAAGCTGTGTTGGGAGAGCTCTCAGCTTGTGGCACCGGTCAAGGTGCAACTTCTCCAGTCGTGGCAGCAGCTGTATCCTTGGAGGTGGGGCTTCACCCTTTTGATTTGCAGCAGCCCCATCCTCTTCCCCTTCCTTACCTGCTGTTGTTGCTTCTTCTTCTTCTTCTTCTTCTTCTTCTTCTTCTTCTTCTTCTTCTTCTTCTTCTTCTTCTTCTTCTTCTTCTTCTTCTTCTTCTTCAGCAACAAAGGACCACTCCTCCCAGTTGGGCATATTCCAGATGACCAACGTTTCAAGCTTGGGGAAACCTACTACCTCTGTAGATCTAGGATTACCCACCCCAGAGCCAACAAATTCAGGTCCAATCTTGGTAATTGCGCTGGCACCATCGATTCTCAGATATTTCAAGTTGGGGAGCTGACCAATTGGTGGAAGATGCAAAAACGATTTGCAATCAATGAGGTTCAAATATGTCAGTGAAGGCAAATGAGCAGCAACATCTAGCCAAATGGGAAACCTCCGACCCAAGAAATTCACAAAACGGAGATCCTCCAGGTTGTGCGGAGGGATTAGCCAATCCAAAGTCTTCTCAATATTTACTATAGCATCTTCAGAAAATGGCTCATGTATGTGTTCAGTGCAACGTAGCATTAGTTTTCTTAGATGTTTTTTGTTTGCTAGCAATGAATCTTTACTAGGAGGAACTGCTCTTTCCAGTTTGAACATACCAAGCCTCCTCAACTGCCAAAGCGGATCCAATTCTTCTAGATTCCACCCATCTTGCATTGTAGAACTGCCATACGGGCCAGCACAAATGGGAAACCCTTCTAAATCGTTGAGAAAAATTAATTTGCCAATACCTTTTGGAACCTCATTTATTGGTGTGCCCCCTAGGCCAAGGCGCCTTAAGTTGCGTAGCTGAGTTATGCCTAAAGGAAGACTATGCAAATAATCACACCTCTGCAAATTCAGTATTTGAAGGTTTACAAGACAACACATGGACTCTGGAAGAGAAGATATGTCGGTCCCATCAAGGTCTAGTAATCGTAGATGGATCAGACGTCCAATAGAAGATGGAACATTTTGTATATGTGAATCTGTTAAATCCAAAACTCTAATGCATGGTAATCTTTTAAATATTGCATCATCAACTCTCAAAGTTTTGATATCAGAAGCTCTCCAAGTTCTCAATTTATATTTCCCCTGATCCATTTTGGGTAACACCACCATATCCTTCGTAGTGACAATTGAAATGCGTCTGAATTTACTCATAACATTAACCCCTGTTGACTCTGCCTCACCAATAAAACATTCTTCTCTAGATAAATAACAAGCAAGCTGCCTTAACATATCATGCATTCTGCAATGACTAAGGTCAGCATAGTAATATTCTGGTTGGAGGAGGTTACGGTAGATCAGCTCATAGTAGTGTTCTTCTGCTATATCTTCCAACAATTGGTCACCTTTTTCATCAACAAAGCCTTCAGCGATCCACATTCTGACAATATCATCACGGAGAAGAACGGCATCTTCAGGGAACATAGAGCAATAGATAAAACACTGCTTGAGATGGTATGGTAGCTCTTCATAGCTCAGATATAACGCACTTGTTATCTCACTAGGAAGTTTAATCATAGACCAAGTATCTTTTTCTAAAATCTTCTTCCACTCTTTCTCATTATGATCTTTGCTTGCTAACACTCTAGCAATAACTTTAATTGCAAGAGGAAGACCACCACATCTACGAACAATATCAATCCCTATATCTTGCACATTTTGCACTTCTTTTTCTTCTTTGATGCCCATGCTCTTCCATAGTAACTCCCATCCTACATCCATTGACAATAAATCTACTTGGTGTGTATGGTCCACTCCAGTTTCTTTGGCTATGGTGTCAGACCGAGTTGTCAAAAGAACTATCCCTGTGGCTGCAGCACACAGTGGGACCCGTAGTAGATTTGTCCAAATATCTGACTGCCACACATCATCCAACACAAGAAAGAAAGTCTTATCTCGAACGGATGATTCTATCTTGCTCTGGAGCTCATCGGTTGATTCATCTTGCATGTACTGTACATTAATTTTTCGAAGAATCTCCTTTAAAATAGCTATTTCAGAGAAATCTTTGGAAATACAAACCCATGCTTGTTTGTTGAAGCTCCCTTTTAGTTTTTGGTCATTGTATATTTTTTGTGCAAGTGTTGTCTTACCAACTCCTCCTGTTCCAACGATTGCAAGCTTGTAAGAACTTTTTTCCTTATGCTCAAGCACCAAATCTACTATTTTTTTGCAAGCATGTATGACCTCCTTACCAACAAGATTCGGCTCAACAAGGCTAGAACTTCTTCTCTGTTTTTGTACTGATACTGTTACAGCTGGTTGTGTACTCGTGAGTGAAGTAAATACTTTATCCTTTGAAATGTTATCAATTCTTTTGTTTAAGTTTTTAATCTTAACTGCAACCTCATGACGTGTCTGGATATTAGAAAAGCAAGAGGAAAGGGAAAGGCCACTGCATGTGTTTGAACTGCCTGAAAATGATGAAGAACGATCTTCTAATAGCTTGCTTCCTTTAGATTTGGCCAAGTCAATGATATCATCAGCGTCATACATAGCGTCTCTTAGCTGACCAAGCCAATTGTTAACAGCTGATTCTTTTATGCTCCTTTGCTCTGCATCATTAAGAAAGTATCGTATTTGCTCCATTCTTCTTTGCAGTTCTATGAGCTCTTCTTTAACACCTAAAATCAGTATGGCCTCCTCTGTGACAATATCTTGCAACTTCTTGGCACATGATCCAACAAAAGATTCAAGTATGGTTGCCATCAGACCAAGATGTTTAGGGAGATGCACAAAAAGAGTTGTAGGCTGGCAATGATGAGAAAATGTGTTAACTTGGTCTCGAAATGGGATAACATTCACTAAATTTAACATATACCACCTTATTGTTTTTTCTTTAAAAGCCGAGGTACTCTCTCTTTTCTTATAGGAAAAAAACTAGCTTAAAAGGTGTTGTATCAAAATTTCGACCTAGTGCCAAAAGTTCCGCAAAAAGAAGGAAACATTTCTTAGGGAAAAAAGAACATCATGGAAGCAACCAAACAATATCGAGAAGCATGCCTACGGTTCTTACCTTACAAACCGTGTCTTCCAACAGCTATATATAGAATAGATAACAGAGGACTGTCAATCTATCGCACTTTGGCACCTCCTGCAAAAAGTAGAGAGAATGAAAGCTTGATTGAATCAATAGATATGACTCATAGTTTTGCAGACAACAAGAAGAATCGCCATTAGTGAATCTGATATATTTGAAGTAGAAAAGAAACATACCTGAATATGCTTAGCTAATAATGCACTGACTGTAAATGGATGCAATTTGTGTCAATGCAAGTTTTGCTGATCGCAACTGGATGTTGTCAAGCAGTGGTACGACAGAAACTGGTGCTCTGTCCAGCATCAAACTTCTGCTCTCACTATATGATCAGCCCGTGCAAATCTGGCATATGTTAGGAAAAAATGTAGACTGAAATCACAACTGTTTCTTGACTAACTGGATTCCCTGAACTCTCCACAGAAAACAATTCTTGAACACGGGAGAGGAACTGACAGCAGAGTGATGCAGATGTAGACCACTATGTGTCTGTACGACTTTTTTCTCTGAAAGAAAAAAAAATATGAATTTCAACATATGCAATTACACAAACCAGGAGTGATCTAAGTGAAAAGGATATGAAGATGGCGGAAACCTTTCTTGACGAACTAATTAAGTTGAGCTTACCAAATTGACAAGGACGCAGAGAACCAGATGAGCTGTTGGAAAGTGAAAACCAAAAGAGCAGTGCCTACTAAAGTATGCTCTCTGCTGCTCCCCTCACTTGCATCATTTCTGAAGCGGGAAATGAAGAATCATGCAGAAAATATTTACGTAGATCAGTCTTTACAAAGATTCACCAATATTTGCCTCGTGCAATAGTGTTGGCTCTGATGTAATAACTAATCACTATCAGTGTAGTGGCCAGTGCCCTTCTCCAGCCTTGCCTGAGAAAAGAGGCTCCTTTACCATGTCGTTACACTTGCAGACATAGCAGAAGCAGTCGTAATTATCTCAAAGCAGTTTCTTTAAGATCTTCAAGAGTGAGGGAAACGAGTATATAATAGACAAGCGATTGACTAACAGATCACACAGGAAAAAGGAAAACCGACAGATCACACTGCAACTCCTGCCAAAAGTGGAGACTAGAACAGCTTAGCAGTTAATTAAGAAGAATAATTACCACTAAATCAGAATTTTCAGAGCCACTAGAACTAGGAAAAAGGAACTGAACATGGGACAACATGGAACTGGAAGCTGCATACGGAGTCATTGTATCCAAAACTAGCATAAAAGTGATCACCATACATTATGGAAATAAGTAAGCAACGATGTATTTTCTGAAAAGCAACGGCTTGGAGAAACCGTCTACAGATTAGATGACGGACGAATAGTCTAACAGTGAAAAAAGAAAAGAAATAAATCACTGCGGCACCTACATAAAGAAAACTAAGATATAGATGGAATATGTGTTTAGGCCTATTTAACGAGAAGAATCACTATTAAACCAGAGATATTAGAACTAGAAAACGTACCTTGAAATATGACAAGGCACTGATTGGTATGTTCTGCTACCTCTGCAAGTTTAATGAGATGGCAAAGGAGGATATAAGAAGTCTTTTTTCATCAGCGGGAGGCCATGGACCTTTCCACACCTTGAGCAGAGCAAAGCAGAGCTAAAGGATGAAATAGCTGAGGAGTAACTGGAAACTTGAGAGCTAGCAGTCAGGAGCAAAACGCTTCCTCTTCGTTATATCAAGCCAATAATGTGATGAGTACTTGGATAGAAAAGTCACGTACAGTCATACACTACAGAGCACGGTCAAGAAACCCTAAGGCCAGTCTTACTGGAAGTTTCATCTGCATTTAATCGACTGCCACATATGTATGTTCTGATGACGTGGTGTTGACACTCAAATTTGACTTGAGTCATATTTTACATAAATATCAGATATAGCCAATTTAGCATGTTAATTTATTTGGTCATTGGCTGCTATATATAATGTTAATATTTTTTTCGGCCAATTATTTGGGCGTGAAATATTCATGTGAATCGGCGAAGACGTACTGCAACAACATATGGAGGTCGACTTGCTTGAAATATCACGTGAAGCAACAAAACAAAGATCATTGGCTAGGTGTTGGATTTGGAAACATACGTTTCCAGGCTCCAGGTGCATCACGTATGACTTGCTTCATGGATGAAGGTGTTCGTACACATGATGAAAGGGAAGCAAGCGGGTAACATAGAATCTAGCATCATGTATACAGAGATGGCAGTGCTTGCGTGGATTAGAGCATCTCCAAGAGTTTGGCAATTTTCATTTGGCAAATCTTGTGTTTTGCCAAGTTGTAAAAAAATATGCCAAGTAAAAAAACAGTCTCTCTCCAAGAGTTTGGTATAATTCACTTGCCAAACCCAGATCTAACTTACATCAGGAACCCTGAGGGAGAAACAAAATTATGTTTATGCCCTTCCACCTCTTAAAAACTTACATCAGGAATCCTGAGAGAGAAACAAAATTATTTTTGTGCCCTTCCACCTCTCTCGTACATACGGATGCCAAGTCCGCTCCGCGCGCGCATATTTGCGCGTGCGAGGCCGATGGATGGCAAGTTGCCAAGAATGCCAACCTCATTTGCCAAGCTGTTGGAACCCAAATTTTCTCATTTTGCCAAAATTGAAAGGATGCCAATCTCATTTGGCAAACTCTTGGAGATGCTCTTAGAATCCATCTGCGATGCGAGGAGAAAGGAAGCAAAATACAATTTGGGCTTGGCTCCTACGACTGCTTGCGTGGATTAGAATCCATCTGCTATGCGAGGAGAAAGGAAACAAACTACAATTTGAGCTTGGCTCCTACCTACGGCTTTGAATTAGCACGTACGACTGGACCGAAGGACTTAGAGGACGGTGTCTATTGGGAAACTATCTCGTTCACCGATTATGGAAATAGTCCCGTTTGCCGATTGTTTCCTATATCCAGGAAAGACCAGCCGTCCTATTTAATAAACGGTGACTGCCGATTGAGGTATCAACATCCTATCGATCTATTTTACATTTATTATTACTTCTTTTTGTCTTAATCTGTTCCAACCCTTGTGCTGGAGAAAATTGCTATTACAGGACTCCCAAACATGTGACTTTGCTAAAATAAGATTTCTAATGTTGGCTTCGCTAAAATGACATCCGAAACATTAACATTTTGTTTTCCATGACATTTTCATACTTTTAATCATATATTCCTTATCTCCAATACATGTATTTTCACGTATTGACCGTATTGCCCTTCTGCTTAATCTCATCCATCGATTCCGTCGTTTCTCCTTCTCCCGTACTCACGCGACGAATGCACGCACACCCTAACTCTGCCGCCAGCCGCGAGTCTCCTGCCACCTGCTGCTCTTCCTTCCCTCCCCACGCCGCCTTCTCCATGGATCGGCAAGCCTATTGCTGTCGTGCGAGAGCGAGGCGTGATTCACCACGCGCGCACGGACGTCCGGGTCCGGCCGCAGCGTTTTAACTGTGCACGGCACGGGCCAGAGACGCAACGCAACCCGATAAGACGGGCACGAGCAAACAAAATTGGCCCCGAACCTGCCGGGACAGCGACTTCCGTGGTGAGTCGGTCCTCCACGTCTTGCTTGAAATATCACGTGAAGCAACAAAACAAAGATCATTGGCTAGGTGTTGGATTTGGAAACATACGTTTCCAGGCTCCAGGTGCATCACGTATGACTTGCTTCATGGATGAAGGTGTTCGTACACATGATGAAAGGGAAGCAAGCGGGTAACATAGAATCTAGCATCATGTATACAAAGATGGCAGTGCTTGCGTGGATTAGAATCCATCTGCGATGCGAGGAGAAAGGAAGCAAAATACAATTTGGGCTTGGCTCCTACGACTGCTTGCGTGGATTAGAATCCATCTGCTATGCGAGGAGAAAGGAAGCAAACTACAATTTGAGCTTGGCTCCTACCTACGGCTTTGAATTAGCACGTACGACTGGACCGAAGGACTTAGAGGCCGGTGTCTATTGGGAAACTATCTCGTTCACCGATTATGGAAATAGTCCCGTTTGCCGATTGTTTCCTATATCCAGGAAAGACCAGCCGTCCTATTTAATAAACGGTGACTGCCGATTGAGGTATCAACATCCAATCGATCTAGGCCTTGTTTAGTTCCCCTCAAAATTCAAGTTTTTTTTCGCTCTCTCTCCATCACATCAATTTTTAGCCGCTTGCATAGAGTATTAAATGTAGGTAAAAAAACTAATTACACAGTTTAGTTGAAAATCACGAGATGAATCTTTTGAGCCTAGTTGGTCCACGATTGGATAATATTTGTCAAATAAGACGAAAGTGGTACTATTTATCGGGTTGAAATTTTTTTCAATCTAAACAAGGCCCTATTTTACATTTATTATTACTTCTTTTTGTCTTAATCTGTTCCAACCCTTGTGCTGGAGAAAATTGCTATTACAGGACTCCCAAACATGTGACTTTGCTAAAATAAGATTTCTAATGTTGGCTTCGCTAAAATGACATCCGAAACATTAGCACTTTGTTTTCCATAACATTTTCATACTTTTAATCATATTCCTTATCTCCAATACATGTATTTTCACGTATTGACCGTATTGCCCTTCTGCTTAATCTCATCCATCGATTCCGTCGTTTCTCCTTCTCCCGTACTCACGCGACGAATGCACGCACACCCTAACTCCGCCGCTAGCCGCGAGTCTCCTGCCACCTGCCGCTCTTCCTTCCCTCCCCACGCCGCCTTCTCCATGGATCGGCAAGCCTATCGCTGTCGTGCGAGAGCGAGGCGTGATTCACCGCGCGCGCACGGACGTCCGGGTCCGGCCACAGCGTTTTAACTGTGCACGGCACGGGCCAGGGACGCAACGCAACCCGATAAGACGGGCACGAGTGTAACACCCCAATTTTTGAGATAACAAAATTTGAATGAATTAGATAATAAATAATTATAAAACTAAAATAATAATAAGATAAATTTTTGTGTTGCATTCATGCTGTTGCATATGTTTTTATTGTGTGGTGCTGTATTTGTTTTATTTTATTTTATTTTGGTTTAGAAAGTATTGAAATATTTTTGGAAACAAGTAAAAAAAAAAAAGAGAAGAAGTAGCTTACCTTTCTTACCAGCAGCCGCGGCCCGTATGTTTTGCTGTGCTGTGGGCTGTTCGGCCGAGCCGGCCCAGTTGCGGCGGCCTGCTCCTCAGCGTCGGATCGGCCCAGTGTCAACGTCCGCGTGGCCCAAGTCGGCCCGGTGCCGAAGCCGTTGCCGCCTCCCTTCTCTTAGTCGCTGACCGATGGGGCCGGGGAGTCAGTTTCTTCTTCCTTCCGTATGAGTTCGGGACTTCGAACCGAAGCCGGTTTCGTTGGTTGATTCCGTGATTACCGCACAATCCTACTCGAACACGGTTGGTAGAGGTTATAAATAGGACGTGTAGGACATCTAGTTTCCGTTTTTCATCTAAAACACCAGGTTAGCCACGGGATTTAGGGCACTAGGGCTTGGGAGAAGTCGGCGGGTTCGGTTGGAAGAGGCAGCGATCTTCGGGAGCTTCGGTGGGTAATTTTTCCACTTGAGTGAGTTTGCCATCTTCTCCTCTCTCTCTTCATGCTTTTCCTTTAAGCGTTCGGGCTATCTCGTGCGGTATTGGAGCTTCCCGGGGTCGTCAATGGTGCCGCCGTCCTTTCTCTAGGGGCGCTCTTTTCTCGGGCCATCATAGTCTTATTTAGTTGCTTAGATGAGTTCGTGGTGACTCCCTCCCTTGATTGGTGGTGGATTTGAGGTGAACGGTGGTCGGGAACGGGAAAACCGATGTACTCCGGCGAGGTTCCATGGCGGGCGCGGTGGCCGGTGGCCGGTGTTGGGGAAGAGGGGATCGGGTTTTGCACTGTAGACTTGCTGGTGAACGGGAGCCGTCCATCTTGAGATCGACGGCTGAAAATAGAAGATACCCCTTCGCTGTGAAACTTTCTAAAGAGACCCTTAGATTTCAGTGAATTAACCCGCGGTCCCAAGGCGTAAAGCTGAGAATACGCTTTTATATTTTGAAAACGTATTTTCAATCGGGTAATTCAAAAATACGTTTTCAGCAATTTACAGTTTTGCCACTAGCACTGTTTTAGCCATAAAAACTTCGTTTTAACTCCGATTTGATCCATTCAAATTGCGTTAGGTTCGTAATTGCGAACTCTACATGTTAGTATAATTTTACAGTTAGTTTTGATAATTTATTTTTCGAGTTTATAATTAAGTATTTATTGATCTATAGGAAATCTTAGAAAATTCATAACTTCTACGTTTTAACTCCGATTTTGGTGATCTTTGCGTCTGTGTGATCGTAGAAACGTGTAGAAGAGTTTTATAAACTTTTATTACTGTTTTGTTACTGTTGGTGTACTGTTCTAATTATATCTATTTGTTTGCTTCGTGTATGTTTGATTGGATGCATGTATGTTGTTGATTGATGATCGAGTATAGAAGGTGAGCAGTATTTGGACGATTCGGAGTTTTACTTTGAGCCAAGTCAGCAGTACTACTTGGAGAGCTTTGATCAAGGCAAGTATAACACAGGACTATCCTTGTTACCTATTCATCAAAATTATCATACATATGCATATGCTTACCTTGACAACCTTAGAGATTATAACTTAGTGTTTGATGTCTTGATTCCTTGTCAACCTTGGGTATGCATATGGGTAGCTATGGCTAGTGCTTAAATTAAGAACAATGATCTTGTGATATGATTAATGGATCAAGCAACCAATTATTAAGATGGTTAAATTATTGTTAAAAGGGGACTAGAGCCTATGTGTTATTTTTGGTGCTCTAGTTACTCTCCATAAGGACTTATCTGTAAGCATTAACCGGGATTGACAGTACAGCTGTGAGGGCTATATGGCTCTGGCTCTAGTTGTTCAGGAGACCTTTTCTAGCTCGTTAGAGGTTACCTTAAATGGCGTAAGAATGGCTTGACACTTTGGGTGTAGTGCGAGCCCCTGGCCTAGTGTGTATAGGCTGCGGTTGTTGTGCCACAGGGAAGGGGGGTTCTACATCTGCCTGCCGAGTGAATCTAATGGCCCTAACTTGTTAGACGAACTCTTGAGTGGCTTTATATGGTTTTTGGGTGTTTGGGCTTGATCTCCCCACTCATTTGGAAATCATGACTCACAGTGAAAGTGTACACCTCTGCGCAGAGTTAAAAACTGGTATACTAGCCGTGCTCACGGATACGAGCGGCCTTGGGTATTCTTACGGAATAGAAGATCACCATTGTTATATTATGTTTAATTATTGTTGATTAATATTATGCTCTTGTTAATGTTATTCGTTATCATTATTGCAATTGATCATTGGTTCTTTAATGGGAAGTGGTTTATCTTGATGCTACTCAAATGAAAGTTATAAGATTAAAAGCTAACCGCAGTTAAACAGTGTCTAGCCATTTGAGCCTCATGAACCCTGTGTTATATTTGTTGAGTTCGACATGGACTCACTCTTGCTATTTCCACCATAACAGATGAAGATTATGATGCGGATTACCGTAATGAGTACTAGTCTTGGTGTCAACCAGTCAACCGTGTCCCTGTGTGGAGTTTCCGCTGGAGATTATCATTAGATATTATTGTTTATTGTTCAAGACTATGTTTTAAACATATATTCGTTATGTAATAAGCACTGTGATGATACTATGTAATTTGTCTGCTTATGTGTGCGATCATGACCTGGGGCGCACATGAGTACTTTATGCATCCTATTTTTGTTCTTAAAAATGGGTGTGACAGATTGGTATCGGAGCCGTGTTGACTGTAGGACGCAAGCCTAGTTAGAATGGTCGTTGATAGCATCCATACTTCACTTAATTCATGCTTCCTCTTTTACCTTGTTAATTACTAAAGTTTTATGCTTCCTCTACTTTATTCTATTGCGAAAATACATTGATTCTATCTAATCTATGTCTAAATCTTGTAGATGCCTCCTCATCCTCGTCTGTCAGCTGCACAATATGTTGCTCGTTTCAAACCCCAGGAGCCAAAGGAAGAGGGTGATCAAGAGCTATCTGATGCTGAATCAAGAGTTGGTGATACACCTATGGAGGATGTAGTTATGGGGTGGATTACGAAGTTTCATATCATGGTTCCTAAGGCTGATGCTTTCTTCCATGATATGTTGACAAGAACCTTGGACAACTACTACTACGACTGGGAGGCTACTTTAGAGTATCGCAGTGCAGAGTATAGTCATCCATGGATGGATTCCTATTGGAAGACGGAGTTATGGGTCAAGAAAAGGGATCCTACCACTAAGGAGCCTAAGGTGGAGTCAAAGTTTATTACCCGAGTGAGCCGGGCAACCGTGGAGACAAGCATGGAGGATGTCGCTTTCAATGCATTTGTTTACTACCATGGTCTACGCTCGGACAAGACGCTAAAGGGTGCACTTCGGCATTTTCCTTGTTTCTTGCATGACAAGGGAATTTGGACCGTGCCACTTGCGGATGATTCCTCCTTGACTTTGCAAGCTACGGTGGCATTAGCTCGTGAATTGGCTCTTCATGAGGCGGACCTGAAGGATGAGTTGCTGAAGGAAAAGGAACTTAAGGAGCAAGCTTACAAGGAGATTGACCAATTAAGGGCGGAGTTAGGTCGTCCTAAGATTTATGAGAAGCTTAATTAGGAAATAGGAAAAATTCCCTATGTAATAAGAACGATAGTAGTTGCGAGTTAATTTCGAGTTTGGATTGTTTTAAGAGTCAGTTTGTGGTGTGAACAATTGCGTGATTGATGGATTGTTATTATGATAATGTGTGATTTGGATCTTTGTAATGTGTGCTGGAGTTTTGTTGACATGCTTACAAATTCCATGGTTAAGAATATTAAGTTTGAGCAAGATATATTAGTGAACATGGGGTTAACTTAGTTCTGTCCTTTGCTGATTTCTGGATCAGTCTAGGGTGTTTTAGAAATAACTTAAAATCCGTTCATGGGAAATTTAAGAAATTTTACTGGGAATAATTAGACTTCTGTATCTTTCCAATCCCACAAGAATCACCTTAATATCTATTATGAGTTAAGAGATATACCTGTTTCAAGTTGGAGTTACTGCACAGTCTGGAATTCGGGAACAGTTTCTGTTAAGTTCAGTTTTTGACCAATTTATTGACAGAATCAGAAAAAGTGTTGTGAATACGAGTTGTAGATAATTTTGTAAGCTTTCCAACCATGTAAAGATCATCTGATTTGGACGTCTGTAGCTCGAGATATGACAGTTTTACTGAGTTGCTGAAATTGGAGTTCGCCCAGAAAATCAGATTTTGTTTATCTATTGTATACATCATCTCGGTTTGTACTGAAATTCATCTTCTGTGTTTTGGAAACAGATGTCAGGCAGAGGTCGTGGCAGAGGTCGTGGGGGTGTTAATCCACCCGTTACTATGGAGGAACTCATGCAAACTCAGAATCAGCTGATGCAGATGTTTATGCAGCATATGCAGAACAATCCCCCTGTTGGAGGACCACCACCTGTTCAAGTAAGGGATAAGCGTGGAGAATTTTTGAAGGGACGCCCTCCAGTGTTTTCTCATGCTGCTGATCCTTTAGAAGCAGATGATTGGGTGAGGGCGGTGGAGAAACAGCTGAACATAGCCCAATGCAATGATATGGAGAAGGTGTTGTATGCATCTGGTCAGTTACAAGGAACAGCTCAGACTTGGTGGGAGTCGTACCAGGCTGCACGCCCTGACAATGCTCCTCCTATTACTTGGAATGAGTTTGTTAGAGATTTTCGAGCTCGTCATATTCCTGAAGGTATAATTGAGCTGAAGCAGGAAGAATTCAGAAACCTGAGGATGGGACAGATGAGTGTGAGCGAATATCATGACAAGTTTACTCAGTTGGCTCGCTATGCTCCCAATGAAGTTAGGGAAGATGCAGACAAGCAGCGTCTTTTCTTGAAGGGAATCTATTATGATCTTCGCTTGCAACTGAAGGGGAATAACTATGCTAGTTTTCAAGAGCTGGTGAACAAGGCTATTGTGCTGGATAATGAGCGTAAGGAAATGGATAGGAAGAGAAAGATGAAGGTGCAAGGCTCAGGAAGCAACAACCGTCAACGCACAAATTTTCAGCATGGCTTTCATCAGAAGTTTCAGGGACCGGTTAGCCAGGGGAATCGCAATTCAAATCAGAGGTGGTCCCAAAATTGGCAAAGCAATCAGTCGCAACAGCGTTCATCATATCCACAGCGTCAACAGTATCAGCAGACTGGGCAACAGACTCCTCGCACTGGAAATCCCAATGCTACCCCCATGAAGAATAATTCTCCCAGCACTCCCATTAGATGCTTTGTCTGTGGTAAAGAGGGCCATTTGTCTTATAATTGTCCTGAGAAGCAGAACCAACAGACTCCTCAGAGCCAGAAGAGCAACCAGAGGCATTTGGGTACTGGAAGGGTGAATCACGTGTCTTCTGATACAGTTCATAATGCACCAGAAGTTATGATTGGTACGTTCAATGTACATTCCACTCCCGCAACTGTTCTTTTTGACTCTGGAGCATCTCATACATTCATATCCAATATTTTTGTTAAAATGCATAGTATACCCATGCTAGCTATGAAAGAACCTCTCTTAGTAAATTCACCTGGAGGTACCATGCAAACCAGTAATCGTTGTCTTCCAATTAGTATGGTATTAAGGGGGGTAGAGTTTAAGATAACTCCTATAGTGTTGAGGACATCTGGGATTGATGTGATATTGGGTATGGACTGGATGATGCAAAATCAGGCAGAGATTCAGTGTCAGCAGAAAGTGGTAGTTGTGACTGCGCCTAATGGAGATAAAATCAATGTGGATGTAGCAATGCAGAAGCAACCAACCGCGGTGGTGAATCAGATTGAGGATACTATTAATGAGAATTCAGTGATTGAGGAATTTCCGGATGTCTTCCCTGATGAATTGCCAGGTATGCCACCTGACCGAGACATTGAATTTCTTATTGAATTATTACCTGGAACTGCACCTATAGCCAAACGACCATATAGGATGGGAGTAGATGAATTAGAAGAACTTAAGAAACAAATTAAAGAATTACAAGATAAGGGTTTTATTCGACCTAGTTCATCACCTTGGGGAGCACCAGTTATTTTTGTTGATAAGAAAGATGGTGGTCAGAGGATGTGTGTTGATTATCGGTCACTAAATGAAGTAACTATCAAGAATAAGTATCCTTTGCCCCGGATTGATGACTTGTTTGATCAGTTGAGAGGTGCTTGTGTGTTTTCTAAGATTGATTTACGTTCGGGATATCATCAGTTGAAGATTCGTGCCTCTGATATTCCAAAGACAGCTTTTACTACAAGGTATGGGTTGTATGAGTATACTGTTATGTCGTTTGGATTGACCAATGCACCTGCATACTTTATGTACATGATGAATAAGGTGTTCATGGAATACTTGGATAAGTTTGTGGTGGTATTTATCGATGATATACTAGTATTTTCCAAGACCGAGGTAGAGCATGCTGAACATTTGAGGTTGGTATTGCAGAAGCTTAGAGAGCATAAACTGTATGCGAAGCGAAGTAAATGTGAGTTTTGGTTGAAGGAAGTTTCTTTTCTTGGTCATATTGTTTCTAATGGAGGTATATCGGTGGATCCAGGCAAGGTGAAAGATGTATTGAATTGGAAACCACCTACAGATGTTAGTGAAATTCGCAGTTTCTTGGGTTTAGCTGGATATTATAGACGGTTCATTGAAGGGTTTTCTAAACTTGCTAAACCTATGACATCTCTGTTAGAAAAGAATGCTAAATTTGTGTGGTCTGATAAATGTCAAGCTAGTTTTGAGGAGTTGAAGAAGAGGTTGACTACAGCGCCAGTTTTGGTTTTACCAGATTTGAGTAAGAAGTTTTCTATTTATTGTGATGCTTCTCGTCAAGGTTTGGGATGTGTTCTTATGCAAGAAGGTAGAGTTGTGGCTTATGCATCTAGACAGTTGAGAAAGCATGAGTTGAATTATCCTACACATGATTTGGAGTTAGCAGCTGTTGTTCATGCTTTAAAGATTTGGAGACATTATTTGATTGGACATAAGAGTGATATATACACTGATCATAAGAGTTTGAAGTATATTTTCACTCAGTCAGATCTGAATTTGAGGCAACGCAGATGGTTAGAGTTGATTAAGGATTATGATATTGAGATACACTATCATCCTGGTAAGGCTAATGTAGTAGCTGATGCTCTTAGTAGGAAGAGTTATGCCAATGAGATAAGAACATTGTCTATGACTAGTGAGTTATGTGCTGAATTTGAATATCTGAACTTGGGAATTGTTACTAATGCAATGGAATTAGTAATAGAGCCTACTTTAGAGCAAGAGATCTATAAGGGTCAATTGAAGGATGAGAAACTAAAGAAGATAGCGGAGGATATAGTGATTGGTAAGTCACCAGGCTTTAGAATGGATGATAATGGAATTTTGTGGTTTGGAAAGAGGCTGTGTGTACCTGAGGATCAAGCTATTAGACAGGCAATTCTTCGTGAGGCTCATGAGTCAGCTTATTCTATTCATCCTGGTAGTACTAAGATGTATCTAGATCTCAAACAGAAGTATTGGTGGGTTGGATTAAAGCGTGATGTGGCTGAGTATGTAGCAATATGTGACACGTGTCAGAGGGTAAAAGCTGAGCATCAGAGACCCGCAGGATTGCTGCAACCAATGAAGATTCCTGAGTGGAAGTGGGAAGAAGTTGGTATGGACTTTATAGTGGGGTTACCTCGTACTCAGAAAGGTTATGACTCTATTTGGGTGATAGTAGATCGTTTAACTAAAGTTGCTCATTTTATACCAGTTAGAACTACCTATCAAGGACCAAAATTGGCAGAGTTGTATATGGAGAAGATAGTGTGTTTGCACGGAGTTCCGAAGAAGATTGTATCTGATCGAGGTTCGCAATTTACATCACATTTTTGGAAGGTTGTACATGAATCTTTAGGAACTAAGCTAAATTTTAGTACAGCATATCATCCACAGACAGATGGGCAGACTGAAAGGACCAACCAGGTATTAGAGGATATGTTGAGAGCCTGTGCATTGCAATATGGAATTAGTTGGGATAAGAGTTTGCCTTATGCAGAATTTTCTTACAATAACAGTTATCAACAGAGTCTTAAGATGGCACCGTTTGAAGCTTTGTATGGACGTAAGTGTAGAACTCCATTGTTTTGGGATCAGACAGGTGAATCTCAGGTGTTTGGTACAGATGTTCTTAGAAACGCAGAAGATCAAGTGCGAGTGATTCGTGAGAATTTGAGAGTGGCACAGTCTCGTCAGAAGAGTTATGCTGATAATAGGAGAAGAGATCTAGTTTTTGAAGTAGGTGATTATGTTTATTTGAAGGTGTCACCTATGAGAAGTGTGAAGAGATTTAATATGAAAGGTAAACTAGCACCAAGGTATGTTGGACCATTTAAAGTTATTGCTAGACGTGGGGAAGTTGCTTACCAATTAGAGTTGCCTGAGAATTTATCTGGGGTGCATGATGTGTTTCATGTTTCACAACTTAAAAAGTGTTTGAGGGTGCCTGAGGAGCAGATACCTTTGGAAGAATTGACTGTTAAAGAGGATCTTACATATGAAGAGGTTCCGATTAAGATTTTAGAGACTGCTGAGAGGGTTACTCGAAGTCGGATTATTAAGATGTGTAAAGTACAGTGGAATCGATATTCAGAGGCAGAGGCAACTTGGGAAAGAGAGGATGAATTGAGGAAATCATATCCGCAGTTGTTTGAGTAAGCAATCCAATCTCGAGGACGAGATTCTTTTAAGGGGGGTAGAATTTGTAACACCCCAATTTTTGAGATAACAAAATTTGAATGAATTAGATAATAAATAATTATAAAACTAAAATAATAATAAGATAAATTTTTGTGTTGCATTCATGCTGTTGCATATGTTTTTATTGTGTGGTGCTGTATTTGTTTTATTTTATTTTATTTTGGTTTAGAAAGTATTGAAATATTTTTGGAAACAAGTAAATAAAAAAAAAGAGAAGAAGTAGCTTACCTTTCTTACCAGCAGCCGCGGCCCGTATGTTTTGCTGTGCTGTGGGCTGTTCGGCCGAGCCGGCCCAGTTGCGGCGGCCTGCTCCTCAGCGTCGGATCGGCCCAGTGTCAACGTCCGCGTGGCCCAAGTCGGCCCGGTGCCGAAGCCGTTGCCGCCTCCCTTCTCTTAGTCGCTGACCGATGGGGCCGGGGAGTCAGTTTCTTCTTCCTTCCGTATGAGTTCGGGACTTCGAACCGAAGCCGGTTTCGTTGGTTGATTCCGTGATTACCGCACAATCCTACTCGAACACGGTTGGTAGAGGTTATAAATAGGACGTGTAGGACATCTAGTTTCCGTTTTTCATCTAAAACACCAGGTTAGCCACGGGATTTAGGGCACTAGGGCTTGGGAGAAGTCGGCGGGTTCGGTTGGAAGAGGCAGCGATCTTCGGGAGCTTCGGTGGGTAATTTTTCCACTTGAGTGAGTTTGCCATCTTCTCCTCTCTCTCTTCATGCTTTTCCTTTAAGCGTTCGGGCTATCTCGTGCGGTATTGGAGCTTCCCGGGGTCGTCAATGGTGCCGCCGTCCTTTCTCTAGGGGCGCTCTTTTCTCGGGCCATCATAGTCTTATTTAGTTGCTTAGATGAGTTCGTGGTGACTCCCTCCCTTGATTGGTGGTGGATTTGAGGTGAACGGTGGTCGGGAACGGGAAAACCGATGTACTCCGGCGAGGTTCCATGGCGGGCGCGGTGGCCGGTGGCCGGTGTTGGGGAAGAGGGGATCGGGTTTTGCACTGTAGACTTGCTGGTGAACGGGAGCCGTCCATCTTGAGATCGACGGCTGAAAATAGAAGATACCCCTTCGCTGTGAAACTTTCTAAAGAGACCCTTAGATTTCAGTGAATTAACCCGCGGTCCCAAGGCGTAAAGCTGAGAATACGCTTTTATATTTTGAAAACGTATTTTCAATCGGGTAATTCAAAAATACGTTTTCAGCAATTTACAGTTTTGCCACTAGCACTGTTTTAGCCATAAAAACTTCGTTTTAACTCCGATTTGATCCATTCAAATTGCGTTAGGTTCGTAATTGCGAACTCTACATGTTAGTATAATTTTACAGTTAGTTTTGATAATTTATTTTTCGAGTTTATAATTAAGTATTTATTGATCTATAGGAAATCTTAGAAAATTCATAACTTCTACGTTTTAACTCCGATTTTGGTGATCTTTGCGTCTGTGTGATCGTAGAAACGTGTAGAAGAGTTTTATAAACTTTTATTACTGTTTTGTTACTGTTGGTGTACTGTTCTAATTATATCTATTTGTTTGCTTCGTGTATGTTTGATTGGATGCATGTATGTTGTTGATTGATGATCGAGTATAGAAGGTGAGCAGTATTTGGACGATTCGGAGTTTTACTTTGAGCCAAGTCAGCAGTACTACTTGGAGAGCTTTGATCAAGGCAAGTATAACACAGGACTATCCTTGTTACCTATTCATCAAAATTATCATACATATGCATATGCTTACCTTGACAACCTTAGAGATTATAACTTAGTGTTTGATGTCTTGATTCCTTGTCAACCTTGGGTATGCATATGGGTAGCTATGGCTAGTGCTTAAATTAAGAACAATGATCTTGTGATATGATTAATGGATCAAGCAACCAATTATTAAGATGGTTAAATTATTGTTAAAAGGGGACTAGAGCCTATGTGTTATTTTTGGTGCTCTAGTTACTCTCCATAAGGACTTATCTGTAAGCATTAACCGGGATTGACAGTACAGCTGTGAGGGCTATATGGCTCTGGCTCTAGTTGTTCAGGAGACCTTTTCTAGCTCGTTAGAGGTTACCTTAAATGGCGTAAGAATGGCTTGACACTTTGGGTGTAGTGCGAGCCCCTGGCCTAGTGTGTATAGGCTGCGGTTGTTGTGCCACAGGGAAGGGGGGTTCTACATCTGCCTGCCGAGTGAATCTAATGGCCCTAACTTGTTAGACGAACTCTTGAGTGGCTTTATATGGTTTTTGGGTGTTTGGGCTTGATCTCCCCACTCATTTGGAAATCATGACTCACAGTGAAAGTGTACACCTCTGCGCAGAGTTAAAAACTGGTATACTAGCCGTGCTCACGGATACGAGCGGCCTTGGGTATTCTTACGGAATAGAAGATCACCATTGTTATATTATGTTTAATTATTGTTGATTAATATTATGCTCTTGTTAATGTTATTCGTTATCATTATTGCAATTGATCATTGGTTCTTTAATGGGAAGTGGTTTATCTTGATGCTACTCAAATGAAAGTTATAAGATTAAAAGCTAACCGCAGTTAAACAGTGTCTAGCCATTTGAGCCTCATGAACCCTGTGTTATATTTGTTGAGTTCGACATGGACTCACTCTTGCTATTTCCACCATAACAGATGAAGATTATGATGCGGATTACCGTAATGAGTACTAGTCTTGGTGTCAACCAGTCAACCGTGTCCCTGTGTGGAGTTTCCGCTGGAGATTATCATTAGATATTATTGTTTATTGTTCAAGACTATGTTTTAAACATATATTCGTTATGTAATAAGCACTGTGATGATACTATGTAATTTGTCTGCTTATGTGTGCGATCATGACCTGGGGCGCACATGAGTACTTTATGCATCCTATTTTTGTTCTTAAAAATGGGTGTGACAACGAGCAAACAAAATTGGCCCCGGACCCGCCGGGACAGCGACTTCCGTGGTGAGTCGGTCCTCCACATCGCTCATTGGCGTCGACGACCCGCCTGTGCCGCCCCCAACGGCCACAGCTCAAATCCGAAGCGGGGTGGGAAAAGCTTGGCTGAGAATCGCTTCGTCCCGACAGCCACTATCTCCTAGGAACTGCCGAAAGAAGCGAGCCACCGAGATTGCTCCGGTGCGCCGTGCGCGTCTGCGCGATAATGGAGGGTGACGAGAAGTCGGCGGGTGGGGCCCCGGCCTACTGGGGCCTGGGCGCGCGGCCCTGCGACGCGTGCGGCGCCAAGGCGGCGCGCCTCTACTGCCGCGCGGACGCGGCGTTCCTGTGCGCCGGGTGCGACGTGCGGGCGCATGGCGCCGGGTCGCGCTCGCGCCACGCGCTGGGGCAGCCGATGGCATACAACAGCATGCAGAAGCTAGGTACTGGACCGAACTGCATGCACTTTGATTTGACAGGAGCATGCAGTAGTTGATTCATGCTCATAGATGAAATTGTGTGTACCGTACAGCTCTATGTTGATTCATGCCTCTGCCTGTATCAATCAGTACATAGCGGCCAGCCAGCCATGGCCATGCAGCAGCCGGCCAGCCATGCCCAAGCGGCCTAGATAGCAGCCGGCTAGCTCAGCCCCACGTCAGATGAAGCCTGAGGGCAACACCGTCACATGGAGGCAAAATACATGCATTTGAGTTCATAAAAGTGATCAAAGGAGCCAAATGTCATGTATAACAAAGTACAAATGTTTCAAAAGTCGTTTTAGCAAAGTCAATGTTTGGAGTCCTATAATAACGAAGCCCATTGTTTGGGAGTCCTATAATAGCAATTTTCTCCTTGTGCTGTTGTTTATCACTGATCTGACGATCAAGGAGACTTGCCGGCCAACCAAAGGCAACCCGATGACATCCTTGCCGTGACGGGGTCTCTCCCGGACAAGAGCTTCGACGGTTCCTTTGATAATTTGCCCGGAAACTAGCCATTTTTCATCACATAAGAACGATTGGCTATCCTTTGATGGTTTGCTCATAAACCTCGTCGTTCTTCACCACAAAAGAGTGTTGGTTATCCGTTGTGTTCTTCGGTCCATGGCAACCCGGTCGATCTAGCCCTAGCTGGTGTGTGACCAATCTTTGCGTCAATACACTTTTTGACGACTCCGCTGGGGAAAGATTGCTTCGGCTCTACTTTGTAGCTAAATCTCATTGCCCTAGCCATACTCTTGTTTGATCTATCTTTTTGTGCTGGCCATTACATTACATCTGGCCCAAAAGGCTGATCGTATCTGGTTTTGACTCCTTGTGATCTTGCTTGCTATTTTGCAACGGGTTGTTCTTCTCATTGAAAAATTCAGCAAGACGTTCAAGTTCTAGATCATGGAGTAGCAAGGTGTTTCATCGCAATACCACTACAATTACCCTGAGGTACAACTTACAAATGCATCATATGATTCTAATAATTATTTTGCATGTCCTATGAGTTCTCATGTTGGTGTTGCTAGTTATAATGATAGTAGATATGTTGCAATGGCTAATGCTTATGTTGTTAATGGTCCTCATCATATATATCATAATTCTGGATATCATATTCAACAGCCGATGTCAACTATGAATTCTTTGAATTTTAATGCTACTAGTAACATACAACATGCATATCCTTATTTATCGACGATAAGTTCACAATATGTGGTTCCACCATAAGACATGCCAATGAATGAGAGAATTGGCTATGAGAATAATAATTATACAACCAATTACTCTTAATTCTCATATGGTGCACGATATGCTAATAGAACAGAGGTTCTACCTATAAATTTAGCACCATATAAAATTGCTAATTCTCATATTCGACTTCCTATGTTACTAATAACTATAGCTGAATCAATAGAAATTCAGCACCATATGCAAAGATTAATGTTCATAATTCGGCTTCATAAACTCATGACCATAGCCGAATTAGTGAAATTTCAGCGAGCATGCATATGCCATCAACCAGCAATACAACATGCTATTCACCCCCTGAACCTGGGAGTATTAGGTGGCAGTTTTCTTGTACTGGAACAGACGATGCTTTTTGTGCACGGATGAGGAAATATGATAAATACTATTTTGAAAAGTGGAAAGAAGGTCAAGAACATCTAGATATTAATGAGATTTAAACCAGAATTATGCAAGAAGAGAAAGCATTGTTGGCTGACATAAGTGACAAAGAAAGGGTTGATTTGGATATAAGCGAGTGTTCGGCTGACAAAACGGAACAAAACATTATCCATTCCGAATCAATTACATCTCAAGAAACAAGTCTAGCTGTAGCAAAGCAAGGGAAGCACAAGAAATTAGCTAGACTGACTTTTCAGGAGCCAAAGGGGTTATGCATTTATCTAGTGACTATCGTGTTATTCATGATCCTCAAATTATAGACGAACTATGTTAGGTTAACAAAGAACATCAAGTCACTAAAAATGAAACCTGTGAAGACAAGGAGAGGGTGTTAGAGTGGTAGTTGGCGACTTCTAGTGATGATAAGACGTGTAGCAATGTATTTGTTATTATTTATATGGGCACACGTGTATATTTATTGAGGTTGCTAGATTCTATCTCATATTTTATGAATTAATAGATTAACCTTTTATTTGATTTTTTATTTTTTATTACTAGATAGATTATCTAACGCAGATGTGATGGCATTGTTGACCTGATATTTTATTAATATATCTAGGGATGAAAACGGACGGAATTTTTTCCTACCGTCCCGTTCCATTTTCTATATTTTCTCGTCCGTTTCCGTATTTGTGAGATCCTATTTTCGTATTTGCGGAAGTAGAAAATGGTGTTTTCCGTTCGTTTTCGAGTAATCCCGTTTTAATACGGAATAGACCCGTATTTATCCTGTTTTCGATCTATACTCAACATGTTCAGCAATTACATGTCCTTATATTATGTTAATATAACTACGAATCACCAAATATGCATATTATGTTCACGTACATAGTATGTAAATGAATATGAAACTTTGTATATATTATTACATGACTTTATATATGTATACTTTGATAATATTAGATTATGTGATCTTAATTTAATTTTCTGACTCTCCATCCGTATTTGTCCGTTTTCGTATGTCCGCATATTCCGGTTCCATTTTCGAACCCATATTTTTCGAACCCGCTCCCGTTTCCGCTAAAAAATATAGAAACAAAAGTAGAAATAGGGTTTTTCCGGCCGTTTCCGTCCGTTTTCATCCCTAAATATATCTAACCGATCAAATATTAGTTCTTTTTTTTTGATGGAACAGGAGGGGCAAAGCCCCTACTGGAATAAATTAAAAAGAAGCAGACAACAGCAGTTCTCCAGTAGTTCTTACAAACAAAACTCAAGAAACAAAAAAAGTAATATAAAAAATGGCTAAAATTACACAAAAAGCTCTATCCATTGATCAATCCCTGGTTGGTAGGAAGCTTTTGCTCGTAGGACAACTAGAGCAAATTCTTGTCTGAACACCACCTTGCAACGTTGAACAGAGTGAGCCACATTTCTGAAAATTAAGTCATTTCTCATCATCCATATGGACCAGCACATTGTTACAATGATCTCCATGAAGAAAGGCCTCCTTATCTGAACTTTCAAAGCTTTCAGGATCGTTCCTAGGTCATCCGTTGCTGGAACAATGCATTGCAAAGAGTACCAGCATGTAGCAGCAAACGGGCAATGGAACAACATATGTAATAAGTCTTCATCAACATTTGTAGTGCACATCACACAAGTATAATCATCAAGAACCATCTGTCGACGTCGAAGCAGCACTCTCGTACTCAATCTGTCAGAGAGAATGAGCCAGAAGAAAAGTTTTCTTTTATTCTGGCAAGAGGACATCCACAGCCATTTGTAAGAACTGTGGATATCATGGTGCCCAACAAGATGTTTGTAAACCTTCCTAGAAGAGAAACCAGCATTTCCCCAAGAATAGGTCCAAGAATCATGGCTGTCTGACAAATGCAGAGTTTGCAAAGCAGTCTGCAAAGTCTGAAACTGAGTAAAAGCTTCAGCAGAGAGAGGTAAATGGAAGAGATCCTCGAGGTGTTCAGAAGTCACAGCAGTATGCAGAGAGACAAAAATGTGATTTTGCAAAGGAGAAAAGATGAGGGCATGCTTGGCTCCCGAGAGTTTGATTCCAAGTGTCTAACCAGAGGAAGCAGGATCTGCCATTTTGTACAAAAGCAGTAGCTAGATTTTTGAAATCAGGCAAAAATTTAAGGAGGTCTCTCCACCAAAAGGATCCTCTAAAACTCAAATCCCAATGAGGTAAATTGTCTCTTGAATAGTACTGATGCCACACTAATTGAACCCAGGGTGTGGAGGTTTGGTTGAAAAACTTATGGAGATGTTTCATGAGAAGACTCTCATTTTGGAGTTGCAGATCTAGGACTCCAAGACCACCCTCCATTTTAGGCTTACAAACTAGGGGCCAAGCTGCCTTTGAAGGTTTTTTGCAGTTGAGGTCAGACCCCCTCCATAGACAATGTTTCCTGTACTTGTCTATTTGTTTGATAACTGTTTTTGGTAGCAAATAGGTACACATTGTAAAAGTTGGCAGAGCAGTAAGAACTGCATTCACTAACTGTAATCTCCCAGCTTCAGTGAGTAGAGAGGAAAAATTGACCATCCTTCTTTCACATTTATTGACAATTGGCCAGAAGTGAGCAACAGAAGGTTTTGTGATACCTAGAGGCAGGCCTAGATATGTAAAAGGAAAGGTTTGTTTGGAGCAGCCCAAGACAGATGCCAGAATATCCAATCTTTCCTCTGAGACATTGATAGGAGCAATGAAGGATTTTGCAAAATTCACTTTTAGGCCAGTGGATTCAGCAAAAGAATGGAGGATATCTTTGAGATGTTGGAGTTGATTAATGTCTCCTTCCATGAAGATGAGAGTATCATCAGCATATTGAAGGACTGGAAAGTCTGAATCAAAAGGCAAGGGAAGGGGTAAGTTGATGAGATTGCTATCCTTAGCAGAGTTGAGGACAGACTGGAGAAGATCTGCTGAGAGAACAAAAAGGAGAGGTGAAAGAGGGTCACCCTGCCTGACCCCCCTTCTACAATAGAAAACTTTTCCAGGCACCCCATTTAGGAGAACAGAGGAAGTGCCAGAAGAGAAAATCATTTTCATCCAATTAAGCCATTTTGGAGGGAAGCCCTTGTGTTCCATAATTTTCAACATCAATTCATGCTCAACTTTATCAAAAGCTTTCTCAAAATCAAGCTTTAGAATGATTAATTCTTTCCTAGAGTGATGACACATGTGCAAGTATTCAAGTGCCCAGGCAACACAATCTTGGATGGTTCTATTTTTCACAAAACCATATTGATTTTTATAGATGAGGGAGGGAAGTAAGGGTTGGAGTCTATTGGCAAGTAATTTGGTTAGGAGTTTGGCAGAAGTGTTCAAAAGAGAGATATGTCTAAAGTCAGAGACTGTGAGGGGATTGTCATGTTTGGGGATGAGTGTGATGTAGGATCCATTTATGCTTTGAAGACAGAGGTGCTCATCGTGAAAGGCCTGGCAAAGATTATAGAAGTCAGACTTGATTACAGGCCAACACTTTTTAATGAAGTCGGTGTTGAAGCCATCGGGACCAGGTGACTTGTCAGTGGGGAGGTGCTTGATGATGCTATCAATTTCAGCTGAGGAGAAGGGTTGAACAAGGCTAGAAAGGTCAGTTTGATTGTGGAAGAGATTAGAGAGATCAAAGGATATTGATGAGAAGTTGGTTGTTCCTAATCTTTCCTTGTAGGAAGTCCAGATGAGTTCAGCCTTCTGTTCATGAGTGAACAACTGCTCCCCTTGATCATTGTTCAGTTGGGTGATAAGGTTTCTTCTAAATTTAACAGTTGCATTAGTGTGGAAGAACTTGGTGCCAGCATCACCAAGAGTGGCCCATTTAATGACTCCTCTTTGTTTCCAATAAGTCTTTTGCTGTTGCAGCAAAGAGATCAACTTCTCTTCTAGGATTGATCTAAAATTCCATTCCACCAGGGTAAGATCCCTGAAATCTTCAATTAAATTGATGAAGTCTAGGATCAATTTAACATTAGCAATGTTCTGCTTGAGATTTGAGATAGAGGAACCCCAGGCTTTAAGAACTTTTCTAAGATTCTTGAATTTTGCAGTCAAAAGCTTTGCTGCATCAGCATGAGCAATGTCAGAATGCCAACCTATTTGAACTTGGTCCATAAAACCCTCATGTGTCAACCAAAAGTTCTCACTTCTGAAAATATGAGACTTGGGGATAGAAGTGGAGATAGAGATTAGGCAGGGAACATGATCAGAGGTTTCGGCTGTAAGAGTGGAGACAATAGTTGAGGGATAATTTAGAGTCCAACAAGTTGAGGTAAAGAACCAATCAAGTCTCTCAAGTAGGGGAGGGAATTGCTTGTTGGACCAAGTGAAGTGTTTACCCTTTAGTGGCAGCTCGATGAGACCCAGGTTACTAATTGCATCATTGAAAAGGAACATTTCAGCATAATCTGCACCATCTTTATTTCTGTCACTAGGATTTCTATAGAGATTAAAGTCACCAACCAATAGCCAATCTATATTAGAGGGCATACTGATGTTCTTAAGCCAGGCCACAAAATCTCTCTTTCCCTGGGGTGTGCAGGGAGCATAGATGTTGGTAAGAACCCAGGAATCATTATTATGTAGGGAGTGGAATTGAACAGAGGTTGCAAAAGAGTTTTGGAAAATTAAAGAGCCCCTAAAGACTGAGCTATTCCATAGAGTGATAGTGCCACCAGAAGCACCAACAGAAGGCAGGAAAACAAAATCATCAAACTGAGATGGACAGAATTTTCTAATATAAGACAGATCAAATTGTTCCCTTTTTGTTTCTTGCAAACACAAAATATCACAGTGCACAATACTTAACCTGTCATAGATAGCATTCCATTTCTTGTCTGAATTTAAACCCCTAACATTCCAAGATAAAACTTTCCAACTTTTTACAGCCATGGAAACTAATTTAGGTTTAGACAAAAGACTCTTAGAAGGCTAGCTTCTTAGAGATGAGAGCCACCCAGAGCACCATCATCCCTTGGGTTGTCTTTTCCTGAAGGCTTAGTAGGGGCAGGGGTTTTCTTCTTAGATGCCTTTTTTGGAGCCTTGCTTGAGGGACCTGCTTCAGGGTTTGGCTCTGTTCTTGGCTTCTTGCTGGATGGCCTGTTCACTGCTTCCTTATGAGGTTTGGACAGCAGTGCTGCATCAGTCAGCTTGGAGGCATCAATGCTGCAGAAGGTGGCACCCAAATCCCTCACTACAGATGAAGAAAGCACAGGTGGTTTAGTGTTACAACCAACACAAGATTTTTCAGTACATACAGGTGACTTGAAACCTTTATGCCTGCCATGCAATCTTTGACTTCTCCTTAGATCAGAATCACAAAGGAATGTTTTATTACCTCTTTTGCCTTTTTTCTGCACTGCAGGTACTACAGGAGCAGTTGGAGTTGCTGGTGGGGAGGAGTCTCCAGCAGGCTGCACCTCAAAACCATCACCTGTGGGGGACTCTTTGGTCAGAGAGGAGTTTTCAAGATCAGATTGAGAGCAAGAAAGTTCAGTGATTACAGCAGAGGGTTTGCTAGGAGGTAGAAAGAAGGGAAAAGAAGTTGTATTACCAGAGTGTTGCTGCAGGATGGCCATAGCTCGGGAGGTGAGGAATTCCTTGGCCCATTCATAAGAACCCTGACCAAGCATCTGGAGAATAAAAAAATCCATCCAAGAAGAGGGCAAGTCCACAGCTGAGTGCTTCTGGTCCTTCTCTGAAAAGTACTTGGCCCAAAACCTGAGAGACATAGGATTGGGATCAATTGTCTTGCTGGGCCCAAAGGTGGCACTGAGGAGAGATGGGCTGACAGGGGGCATGAAGGTTTCAACAAAACCCAACTGCAGATGGTTGTTTGCAGCAATGAAGTTATCTTCGGGCCCCTGTTCAACTTGTTCAGCACTAGAATTTTGGCCAACGTGCACAACTTGATTAACTTCCTGCTCTTGTTCATTTTCATCGTTCTGGTCAGAGTCATTCTGAAGATCATGGGACCCCAACAGATCCTCTTCCTGAATATCCTCAGGCATCAGTGGCTCTAGGTTATTGAAATCAGGAAAGTCAACAATCTCCACAGGTGGAGTTGGAAGCTAGGCAAGAGGATGCGAATCATCTGACTCAGTTTCAGCGTCATCGTCCATTGCTAGAACTTGATCATTGTTCAGAGGAGAATCTGGTGCAGCATTTGGATTCTGAACTTGGAGCACTTCTGGAACAGGTGGAACATGCTGGTCAATGTCATTGACATGCACTGTAGCAGCAGGTTGAATTGGGACCAAGATAGGGGCTTCATCATCATCTTGAGCAACCTCAGCAACCACTGGCCAAGGTGCCCAGTTGTTGTCATTTTGTCCATCCTGATTGTCACCTGGTGGAGGTGGAGGTGGACCATGCTGTCCAAATCCATGAAACTCAAAGTGATTTGGGTCAAAATCCTCTGGATCATCTGGTGGAAAAGCCTCATCAGGTGCCTGATTACCAATCATAGTTGCAGAAATGATTTCACACTGGACTGTCCAATTGTCAGATTCAGGTGTCTCTCCTTCAGAGAGATTGAAAAACCAAGGAACCTCATCTAAAGCAGTGACCCTTGCCTTGACTACAGCTCTGGATAGATTATTGTGGTCTTCCTCCCACACAATGAGTTTGCCAAAGTTAGAGACAGCCTTTTCAACCAGTTCATAAGACCATGCATCAATGTCAAGCCCCAGCATCATTAGCCAAACCTCATGTGTAAAAACTGTAGTTGTGTTGTTCCATGCCTTATCATGAGGGATAAAGGAGATAAAAAACTCACCAAACTGATGTGGCCCATTGTTCACCAAAGCATCTCTGTGAGAGCACCTACTCAGCTTAACATAAGCCTGCCCAAAAGGGCATGGCTGGATGGTGAGATACGGCAAACCCATGTGATTGTTCAGGAAGTTGACCAACAATTGCCTGATTTGATCAAAATCATTGCCTTGAGGCACAGGATGGATGAAAGCGATGGCCAGATCATTATGTACCTTGTTGAGCCGTCCAGTGATGACCCTACGCATGAGTGGACGACCAGGGACCATCACTCTCTGCCCCCACTCTGGCATGAACGGAGTGGGATCAACAAATCTGTACGCCATTGGATTAGGACTCGGAGCGGGAAAAGAAGAGAAGAGAGGCGGCGACCGAGGCTGCTCCGGCACCGGCTTCTCCTGCTCCGGCGTCTCGTCGTCGACTACAAACTCAGGAGCTCTAATGCTCCAAGACACCGTCTTAGGAGGCAATGTCGAATGCACCGTCACAGAGGGAGGAGGATTGGTAATGCCATTTAATTTCATCAGAAATTCTTGCATCGACTTATATAATTTAGGCTCAATTTGGGGAGCAGGCCCACTGGTCATCGAGTCATTCGGGCGGGGAAGGCAAGAATTTGGAGCGCCGCTCCGTTGCATAAGGAAGCGCGGCGATCGAGGACGGACATCACAGCTACCTGAAATGTGGCCCTGAGTGAGACAAATCCGGCACCTTGGTCGACTGTTGCAATTGGATCTCAGGTGGGCCGGGGACAGGCAATTTGAGCACAAGTCAATGAGAGGCCCATGACTACGATTTGGAGTATTTGGTGCTGGGCCTAAAATGCCCGCAGCTCTGAATGAGTTTAAGAGACTGCTATTATTAGGAGCGTAATGACCAGCATTTAACGGCCTCTTAAGAGCAGATAATGGTCGATTAATGGGGGAGGGCGACGCCATGGAAAAGGAGCTCGGAGCTTGAGCAAAAAGGCGAGAACGATGAATAGGAACGGAATTAGCACCAGTGAGACATACCGATTTCTTTTTGCTGACCTGGGTCCATTCAGCCTCTTGTTCAGAGCTCCAATTCCTGAATTCGGCGTGAAAATTGGGACCTCCTCCGTTCCAGAGATGGAAGAAGACCTTGAAATCTTGGTTTTCAAAAGAGCGAAGGTTGTAAATGTGCAAACCAACTTGTTTGTTTGAAACAGAGAACCGGAAAACTCTGTCCCCAAGCTGCATCACCCTGAAATCGACGGCATGGCCCCCAAGAACAGACTGAAGAAGGAGCTGGACTATAGGAACAGAGAGGCGAAATTTGCACCGGCCGATTGAGAGGACAAGAAAGAAATCCTTAGCTGAAAAGGAGCTGTCGATGGTGGTGAAGGTCCCGAAACGACTGAAGATTTCCGCCTCAACCACCTTCCCAGGGCGGGGGTTGAAGATTGGGGCCGCCATGGCGAGCGTGGACAGACGACGGAGGAGAGCCGGACGACGGGACGAAGAGGGGAAGTCGCGGAGGTCACGGAGGGAGGGAGGGGCGGCTCGCCGGTAGCCGCCGCCGTCACGGCGAGGAGGACGCGGAGGGAGCCTCTCTTTTCCGCATCTGGTCATATAGCAGTTGTCTCACTTAGGACACCACTTTAGTCAACTGTGAACGTGAGTACAGGATATTTTTTCCCATATGGTTTTTTTCTTGAACAAAATTTTTCGTACGTTAAAGTTGTGTAAACTTGAGTACATGAGATTTTTCCCATACCGTTTTTTCAAGAAAAATTTCCCGTACGTTGAAGTTGTTTTTTGTACCGTAAATTGATTTAGTCTGTTTGTTATCTACTCCCTTTATTCTAAATTATAAGACGTTTTGTCTTTTCTAGACATAAAGCTTTTGCTATGCGCTTAAATATAGACTATGTCTAGATACATAAATAAAACAATGTATCTAAAAAACCAAAACATCTTATAATTTAGAATAGAGGGAGTACTATATAAATACGGAGGTGGATAACTTTCAAAAAACAAAAATAGATCTGATGGTTAAGGATAGTTGGAGTTTTTCGATTAATGGCGAGATGTTTTTGATTAATGTAAGAATTTCTTGTATTTATCTTTTTTCTAGCGCTTCTGGTGAGGATTAACATGGAGGCACCGTTGGGTCCTCTAATATGATTAATATGAGAATTTCTTGGATTTATCTTTTTCTAGCGCTTCTAATGAGGATTAACGTGGAGGCTCCGTTAGGACCTCTAATTTGTAATAGTAAGATGACTAATGTATATATCTCCCTTGGATGCTAAGTAGCCGATGAGTTGGACATCGTTGCTATTTGGTGCCTTATCTCTACAACTAAAAAATTCCTAAGGGAATCGTTCACCCGGCTTCGCACGCTCTCGCTCGCTCGCATCACCCTCCCGGCTTCCCCCGGCCAATCACCGCGCAATCACCGCCCCTCCCTCCCAATCCTGTCTCCCTCATCTCCCATGTCATCCATCCACGGCGTCCCGACGTTCCCAATCGGCAGGCAGCCCTACGCCTCCAGGTCCCGTCCACCCTGCGCCTCCAAGTCCCGTGATGCTCTCCACCGCCGGCTAGCGCCTCTAGGTCAGCCGCCGGCCGCCTCCCCCAGGTCTGGCGCCCCCAGATCCTCTGCCGGCCGCCGCCCCTAGATCCACCGTCGCCCGTCGCCCCTAGGTCCGGTGCCCCTAGATCTGCCGCCGCCTGCCTCCGAGAAGAAAAAAAGCATCGTCCTCTCCTCTCCCCTCCCGTTCCCCGTCCCGTGCGACTCCTTCCTGTCTCACAGCCAAGGGTTCCCCGCCGCTGCCCTGCCAGGTCTTCGCCGCCGGTGCCGCTTGGCCGCCAGCCCCAGGCCCCAGTCCGCCCGCCTCCTGGCCGTAGGCACGACCTCCTGGCCCGTGCGTTCAACTAGGAGAACACTTCCTGGCCTGCGGTTCAACCAGAGAAGGCGGGCTCCGTCTGCCCCGCGAGGCCATCTTCCCGGCAGAGCGGCGTCACGGTGGCAGAGGCGGCGCGGGCAGCAAGGGCAAGGCGTTCCGGCTCTTCCTCACATCTCCAACGGACAGGCGTGAGCGTGGGCAGCAAAGGCAAGCCGGTGCGGGCGGTGTGGCGCATACGGCGCGGCGGCACGGTTGCGGCTCCTCTACTGGCGGCGCTCGGCCCCCTTCCCCGGCCAGAGGCACTTGGTCACCTCGCCAGGGCAGCAGCGCGCGGTACTGCGAGGGCAAGGCGGAGCGGTAAGGCTCTTCCTCACGAATCCGTCCGACAGGCGCGGGCGGCGCGGTGGCACGGTCGCGGCTCCTCTACCGGCGGCGCTCGGCCCTCTTCCCTGTCCAGCAGCGCTTGGCTCCATCCACTGGCCGGCCGGCGGTAGCACATGACGAGCTACAGGGCACCGCCGCCAACCTTCTCTCCAGTTCGGATCTCGACCTGGTGAGTCACCTTCTTCTAGGAACTGGGATCTCCTCACCCTTCTCCTGCTTTCCAAGTTATCAGAGCTGCACGATGGTTGACCTACTGCGGCGCTGCCACAAATGGTGAGCTGCTGGTGTGGCGGCGTGGCCTGCTTATAATGCACTTAAATTTGGGATACTGACATAATCTCTACGACTAAAACATTGCCAGAGCAATACTAACAGGCCATGCTACTTGTGTGTGCTTCAACCCATTACAATGTATCAATGCCAATACGAATGTGATACTCATCGTCAAAAATTTTGTATGATGTTTTGGGTTTAAACATTACGGCATCAATAAATTGGTAATTGTTGCCTTGCTTAAAGAAAATTCAGATTAGAGTTCATAAAAATAAAATTCAGAAAAAAAAAACATATTTGGTGAGTTTGATGGTGAACCTAATGTCCAACCAGAGAAAAGCAATGTCATGTTAATGGGGCCTGCTTGCTCTGCTTTGGTTGATAGTTAGATCATGTAGTAGTTCATATGCTCACACATGGCATTGTGTCATCAGATTGTGGTTGTTGATTCAGGCGTTACATAGTACTCCACGGCGAAGAATAGGAGGATCTGTTTTTGCTAACAATTCTAGGTAAATGGCGATCTTTAGATCATCAGGATAGAACTTCCTTTTCTTGTTGCTAGAACCTGCATACTGGGCAGCTGTCCAATTTATACCTCAGATTTTAACTTGATATTTGGATGATTAAAAATTGACAACTGCACAGAGTCAGCCGATATTCCCATGTCAAGAGCTTCTGTAACTTGCATATCAGTTTGACATCAAGTTTGGCAAACTATAACTTGCTTCTGTAACTTGCATATCAGTTTGACTTTGTACTTCTCAGTATTATTAGTTGTATTTCATTGTTGTTCTATTGGTTTATATACACCTTTCCTTCAGTACGATTAGCAACTGGAAGCCATTATCATCAGATTTAATTAAATTGTATAACCTTGGATTGAATTAACACGTACAATGTAGGCTCACACATTGAGATTTTTTTTGCAAGCTATTTATGTAAGTGGTGGACGAGAGGGTCTATTCTATCGGTCGTTGGTTCATTACTATTCATGGGCAGACAATATATTAGCCCAAAGAGCTCCGGTACAAATCATTGTTTTTTCTGATGGGATTTCTTTTGTTGGTTGTGTTCAGGTGGATATTAGCCGAAGGAGCTGCACCAGATACAACAGCACAAAAAACACTTGATCACCTGCACACTCAGGAAATCCAAATTGGGTCAGTATGCACATGTTCCTCTTGCCTCTGTACTCATGAAAATATCAGAATTGATGGGATATTGGCATCTTGACGCTTGTGCACATGAGAATGTGTATGGCCTGTATGCATTCAGAGTTTACAATACATAGTTACCTAGCTATTATATAATTTTGGCCTTGGTATATAGTTCCAGCTGCCCTTTTTTCTCATATGCTTGCTAAATTGAGTGATTCAGTTATTGCATATGTTTCTTTGCACTGCTCCTCAAGAGGGTCATTTCTGTTGTGTTGCTGGGAGAAGTTGATGTGGGAACACTGACTACAACCACTGGGGTGAAGTTTAATAACTTTGTGTGTTCAGGTCATATGCAAATCAACCCCTTCTCACTTTGTTTATTTTTGTGTTCCCCTACGTATCTTCCTCAAGGGCCATCTAGAATTGATATGTAATGTGATAATTGTAATATCATTACTCATGTCCACACCAATCACATGGAGCATATTCCATGGCCTCACTTATCTTTGAAGATTGGAGCAGTATTCCAACAATAATGACGTGCCTTCGATCTAAATTTTCATTTCACCTACTCGATCACTTGTCTGCAGCTGTAACTTGTTCCATTTTTAGGAAACAGCACAACAGACCAACTAGGGTGCAGGACCTCAGTTCTATTCAGCAGGATGGCACCAGTAGTGCAGCAGGTGAACATGTAAGTGAATCAGCTAGCGTGTGTCTTCTTTGTTCAGTGGCAGCAGATTTGTTGGCTTTACTCACATGATCAGCGAACCTTTGTTACTTGTCGGCCATTACTTCATTATTGTTTAATCACTAGCATGTGTTTGTCGGATTTAAGCTTTGGTGACAAAAATTTCTAATTCGTTGCTAGCATGAAAAAACACTATTACAAATTCCATTGCTGTTTATTTTTTCCTTCAGATTGTACAATATGTTTCCTTCAGTGCATTGCTAGAATTCTTGGCAATTTTAGTTCCGTGTTCAGCATGTTGCCTACTAAATCTGGTAACATATTCTGGTTGTAATCAAAATCGGGAAGCATGCCCAAATGTGTGATAAGTAGAAATATGATCCAATTAACCTCTCCTAAGGCTAAAACAACTTCTGTTGGACAGCCCGTCACTGTCGTTTGCTCTTGCTATTCAGTGTCAATTTTATATAGCTGTGCTGTCGATCTGAATTTTCATTTCACTTAAGTAGAAATATGATCTCTAGGATACTTTACATCGGTTCATATTGTACTGATTATGTGCTGCTACGAGTTATGTGAACTTATTTAGGGTAACCTATATCTTCTTGATAAACTAGATTAGCATGGTCTTGCTAATGCTCCAAAACTTTTTTATGTTTTCTCACTGCTGTTAATTGGAACATGTCTGCAGGTATCATTTATTAAGTGGTACCTCTAATTCTTTTTTTTTGTTGCATGTCTTTGATGACGAGGGTGACAGGTGAATCCATTTGAATCCTTTTGTCTACATGAGGATTATGTTTGTAAGCTAGACCTAAACAGACCCCCTACTTTTAGTTTCTCCGTTCTCTCACTCTCTAACATGTTTCAAACAGGACCATTGGGGTTCAAATCAGTTACAGCTTCCAAGTAATGAGATAACATGATTTCCCTTGGCCAATGATTCGCTTATTGGTGTGTTTATTTTCCTCTGTTTGTTCTGCCTTAATATGATTGTTGCTCTCAAATGAATTATGACTCACTGGTATTTATCATTGCGAATCTGATAGGCATCTCTAAATGATGGTTCCCGATACTGTCTTGCAGTTTTCAAATTAGAATTATCTGCTTGTGTATACTTCTGTCCCATACGATATTTTTCATATTATAGTTGTCAAACTCTCCACGACATGCAGATATTGAATTATCGTGTACTACTATTGTATATTACTTTATGCAACTAGGGATCTGTGTGGTTCCTTTTTTTATTAGCTTAGTTCATAATATATTGGCATTAATAGTAATATTGTGACTGTAGCAGTAGCAAAAATAAGAAATCCAAACACAGACTAATTTCTTGCAGAAAATTCGCAGTAAATTGAGTAAGCAATTGAGACATAAAAATATTTAATTGGACATGCTTTCTGTTTAAACCATTTGGATCAACCCTATCATTGTTTTTGTAGTCTCATAGTAATTTCAATTCCTGTCAATGGTTAGGTTAATCAGTGCTGACACCAGTTCGTGTGCAAGCTATACTTGCTGTTGTTGATCTCCGATCCATCGCTATGTGCTAACTGATCGAGAGGCAGCTTACCTGTTGAACGGGTCTCTTCTTCAAAGTCAGTGGCCAGTGCCCCCTCTTTACTGATTCAATTTATTTTTTATCTAGAAAGCCTTCGACAAAGTTTAAATTAATGATGCAAATTACTGGGCAACTGCTTAATCGGGCTTCAGTTCTAGACTACCACCATGCATACAGCATCATGTGCAATTGTGCCTGATCTATATGCTGCCAATGAAAATTAAAATTTGATGGCTGCACTCTATCCAAAAAAAATAACAAACACCTAAATAATTTTTTAGTAGCTTGGTCCTACAGTTGCAGGCACTTTACTATTCTTCTTGAGTAGCTTGGCATATATTGTGATTTGGAAGATATGAGATAATTGATGCCTTGAAATGTTCCTTTGATTTAGTTATTTTGATCTCTTTAACTTATTTATTTAGGTGTTTGTTCGGTCTATTTTATAGCCCTGTTGGTGTATAATGGATAACCAAATTTAAGCTTCCACAACTTTTGCTATTGCACAATCTTAGCAAATAATGGATGACCAGTACATGAGTTCAGGTTTTTTCATGGGTAAAAGAAATTCTTATGATGGGTGATGCCTATCAGCTACAAATGCATTGCCATCCTTACGAGTCCCGGCCCTGCTGCTTATACCATGGCTTTTCTGCACTTGGAGTGCGTAAGAGGCCTGATGTAACACCCTAAAATTTTGAAAAGAAGAAAGATAGAAAAAATATGATTTTTTGTATATTTTTGTGTGCATGCAAATTTAGAATGATAATAATAATTATAAATTTAAAATCAAATATAAGGGTAGAAATATGATTGAGCATTCCTGCTGCTGCATTTGGATTTTTGTAATGAGTGGTTTAGATCAAATTCAAAATGGATTTGAAAATCTTTTGAAAAATGGCTTTGAAATATTGGAAAAGAAAAAAGAAAAGGAAAATCGGCTTCTTTCGGTTTTCGGCCCAGTTCAGCCCGTCTCGGCCTGCCTTGCACGCGGCCCGTTTTCTTTTCTTTCCCTCCCGCGCCCCGCTCCCGCGTGGGCCAAGCCCAGTAGGACGGCCGCTGGCCCAGCCGCGCGCGCTGCTCCCTTGTCTCCCTGGCATTCCGGTCCCACTGGTCAGCGACGTTCTTTCATTCCTTTCTTATTCCTCCGGCACTTTCCAAAATCGGAAGCCGCCGCCTTCCCCCTTCATCGGATTCGATCGACCGAATCCATCTCGAATCCCTCCCTTTCCTTGTTTCCTCACGCCTCCGGGCTATAAAAACGGAACCCCCGTGCTATTCCGCATCCAACCCGTCCCTTTTGAGCCGCTTTGGTCGTCTCGTTGAGCCACCACAAGCGCCACCGCCGCCATACCCGCCATCCCGAGCTAAGCACCACCTTCGGTCCCTCAATCGACCTCCCTCTTGTGCGTGGTAAGATCGCCGTGACTTGCTCGTGCTCCCTGTACTTTCCGCTTGTTGAATGGAGGCCGGGAGCGCCGTTTTCATCAAACGCCGGCGAGTTCAGCCGGTTCCGGCCATGGCGCCGCCGTCGGGCCCTGTAGCCGGCCGGCGTTTCTTTTTCTCTTTCTTCCCGATTAGATCCAAGCCGTTCACTTTGAATCCAACGGTCTAAATTAAAAGATACCGGTTCGCTTGGAGTTTTTGCTAAAGAGCCCCTAAAGTTTTTAAGTATGTAACCCGCGGTCCTAAAACGTAAAACGCAAAATACGCTTTGATCGGTTGAAAACGTAATTCGTTTCGGAAAATGAAAAATACGTTTTCTGATATTTATAGTTTTGCCACTCAACTTGTTTTAGTCGTAAAATCTTCGTTTTAACTCCGATTTGGTCCATTCAAATTGCGTTAGATTCATATTTGCGAGCTCTATGTAACTATAGAACTGTACAGTAGGTTTGGATTAATTTATTTTCGAGTTTTAATTAAAGTATTTATTTTTCTATAGGAAATCTTTGTAAATTCATAACTTTGTCGTTTTAGCTCCGATTTTCGTGATCTTCGCGTCTGTGTGATCCTAGCAAGTCGTAGATTCGTTTTAAAGACTTTTTATTTTATTTTCTTACTGATGGTGTACTGTTCTAATTATAGTCTTGTTTGTTTATGCATGATTGCTTCTGGATGTGTGTTGTTGCTTTTGATTGATCGAGTATAGACGGTGAGCAATTCGTTGGGGATCAAGAGCCTTTCTACGAGCAAGATCTTCAGGACCAGTTTGAGCAAGGCAAGTATAGCATGGGATTATCCTTGTTGTCCTATTCACATTATACAAATAATATCATCATGCATTTATTCCTTGTTAAGGATGACTTAGTGATTGATCCTACACCTTGATACCTATTACAATGCATTGAGTAGTATGGCTAGTGCTTAAACATGGACTATGATCATGTAAATTGATTAGAGGAATATGCAACAAACATTAAAAGATGATTTTGATAAATGTTTAAAGGGGATTAGAGCATGGGGGTTACTTTTGATGCTCTAATTGCTCTCCATAAGGACTCATCTATAAGCGACAATCCGGGATTTACAGTACAACTGTGGGGGCTATATGGCTCTGGCTTTAGTCATATAGAAGGACCTTTTCTAGCTTGTTAGAGGTAACCTTTTTGGCGTAAGAATGGCTTGACGAATCGGGTATAGTGCGGCCTCTGTCCTTATGTGTATAGGCTGCGGGTTATTGTGCCATTTGGAAGGGGGGCTCTACATCTGTTTGCCGAGTGAATCTAATGGCCCTAACTTGTTAGACGAACCTTCGAAAGACTTCATAGTGTTTACCCTGCCTGCTCACCTTGGTAGTGTTTTGGGAGTAATTAACCCGGGCATACGGGTAACACGACTCACAGTGAAAGTGTACAACCTCTGCAGAGTGTAAAACTGTTATAACAGCCGTGCTCACGGTCACGAGTGGCCTTGGACCCTTATGGAATAGTTGATAATTGTTAATGGTTATGTTTTTGCTATTCATCAATCATTTCACATGGATCATATGTTTATTGTTTACATTGAGACATTTTGATGCTATTGGTATGCTAAAATCATGCTAACTAAAAGCTACATGCTGATAAACCAATGTTATGCCTTTTTGAGCCTCATGAACCCCATGTTACACTTGTTGAGTACGAGATGTACTTACGCTTGTTTATTTTTCTTACTTGGA
Organism: Saccharum spontaneum; assembly: GCA_022457205.1. Taxonomy (NCBI): domain Eukaryota; kingdom Viridiplantae; phylum Streptophyta; class Magnoliopsida; order Poales; family Poaceae; genus Saccharum; species Saccharum spontaneum. The sequence continues at coordinate 60,971,365 of CM039595.1, forward strand.
TAAAAATTCCGGATGGGTAACAGATAGAGGTAATAGTGACTACTACGCCTACTTCCCTGAAGATTACTAGACTTGCTGTCAACCAGTCAATGTACCTGTGACTGGAGCTACCACGAGAGTTTATTATTTTTTACTTCCGCTACATTTGTGTTAAGACTATGTGTTAAATATCGTGATGTAATAACATTTGTGATGATACTTCCGTTATAATTTGTGAACTTATGTGTGATTGATCTCTGGGCGCACATAAGGGTATGCACTCTATTTGGTTGTTAAATGGGTGTGACAAATTGGTATCAGAGCTCTTGTTGACTGTAGGACGCAAGCCTAGCTAGAAATGGTCGATTTAGTATCATCTTTACACTATTTTTAAGCTCACTATCTTGCTCTTGTTATTTGATAAATTTTTATGCTTCTTATGTCTCATTTTATTACGAAATTTTGCCTCTATTCTAACTTCATCTAAAAATTCTGTAGATGGCTCGTGACCGTAAGACTGCCCGCATCAGCTCTGGAGGATACTACCCACCTCGTGCTCTGCTTGCAACTGAAGAGCCACAAGAGCCAGAACCCCAGGAACAGGAGCAGGCTCCTGAAGCACCAGTCCAAGCACCAGCACCTCCCCAGGAAGAGCCTGAGCCTGAGCCTGAAGAAGATCCAGAGATCATTGAGGTTGAAGATGATGGAGAGGAAGCTAATGGAGGAGGACAACCCCCGTCTCCACCACATCATGAAGCTCTTGGAGATATGCCACCTCCTCCAATGGGGTGGACTGTGAGGATCTACCATAGGAATGGAGGGAATGCTGTCTCTCATCTTCGCCTGGTGGGGATGCTCACTGCTTACTTCGCTGATTGGCATCTAGCTGTGGAGTACGTCTGCTGGGAGTACACTCATCCACTGGAGGATACGTACTAGAAGGCAAGGGCAAGCATCTTTGCACATAAACAAGACAAGGGGGCGTATCAGCTGGACAGGATGTTCTCTCACGTGGGTCATCGAGCTACTATAGAGGATAGCATTGAAGATGCTACTTTTGAAGCATGTATGGGTCTCCGCTATCTTCGCTTTAACCTTATGAAGCATGACATTCATCGCTACTTTCCTCGTGCACACCCCGACCTTGGATGGGCTATGACAGATCCAGTGCAGCTAGAGCCACTACCTCGGGTGATGGTGAACCTTGTCTATGATATGATGGATAGGAAGCTGCAGCTAGAAGAGATGGTGAAGGCACAAGGGAAGACTATCAAGAGGTGCCAGGCAACCATTGATGAGCTCCGAGCAAACCAAGGCATGCCCAAGATTTATGAGACATTAGAGCATGAGCCACTTTCTTAGGAAGTAGGAGTCCTTTATGTAATAAGAACGTTCTTAGTAACGTCAGTTGAGTCAGTCGAGTCTGTCGTGTGGTTTGAACCTTGGTGTGCTAGTTGCTTTATTATTATGCTTATGTGTGAGTTAGATCTTTGTTTGAGTGTTGGGACTTGTAGGCATGTCTACAAGTTCCATTCTTAAGAATAATAAGTTTAATAGTCAAGGGAATAATAGTTGGGTCTGGTATTATCACGTTTCTGTCCTTGCTGTTTTCTGAAGCAGTCTGCAATGTTTCTGCTATAGTTTAAAAACGGTTCATGCAATATTTATGAAATTTTTATGAGAGAAACTAGACTTAAGCATCTTTCAAATGCCACTGGAATTACCTTTTTATCTGATCTAGTTCGAGAGATATAATTTTCACAAGTTAAAGTTTCTTCACAGTCTGGAATCTGGAACAGTTTCTGTTACGCCTTATTTTTCATAAACTTAACGACAGAATCTGATCTTGAGGTCTGAATAGAAATTGTGGATAATTGCATAAGCTTTCCAACCATATAAAGCACGCCTCTTTTGGACTTCTGTAGCTCGAGATATGATTGAAATACTGAACTGTCAATATTACTACTCGTTCAGAAAACTTTCAGATCTCATTCTCTATCTTATAAGTGGTTGATAACATGGAATTCTTAAAGTTTGCATGTTTATGGGTGGCAGATGGCTGGAAGAGGAAGAGGCAGGGGTCTTGAAAACATTCCCCCAAATCCACCACCACCACCGCCACCAACTATCGAGTAACTGTTGGCAGTACAGACGCAGTTGATGCAACAACTGGTGCAAAACCAGCAAAATCAGTCAGTTGCTGGGGCTCAACCACGTGATAAGCGTGGTGAATTTTTGAAGGGTCGTCCCCCAGTGTTCACACATGCTGCGGATCCTTTGGAAGCCGATGATTGGCTTCGTGCTGTGGAGAAGCAACTCAATATTGCACAATGTGATGACCGACAGAAGGTGCTATTCGCTTCTGGGCAACTTCAGGGAGAAGCTCAGGATTGGTGGGAGTCATATGAGTATGGTCGTCCTGCCAATGCTCCTGCAGTCACCTGGCAGGAGTTTAGAGAGAACTTCAGGGCTTACCATATACCTGAAGGAATGATAGAGTTGAAGGCGGAAGAATTCAGGAACCTGACCCAAGGGTCAATGACTGTAGCTGAGTACCGTGACAAGTTTGCTCAATTGTCACGATATGCTCCACATGAGGTGGCCAATGACAATGATAAGCAGCGTCGCTTCTTGAAGGGATTATATGATGGACTACAGTTGCAGTTGATGTCCAATACCTACCCTAACTTTCAGACGCTTGTGAACTGCGCTATCGTGGTGGATAACAAGCGCAAGGAAATGGATGCAAAGAGGAAAAGGTTACAGGGACAAGCCTCTAGTAGCAACACCCGTCCACGTACTGGCTTTCAGCAGACTAATCAGCAGAGGCCTCCTTCTGGACAGTGGAATCGTGGTCAGGCCCCTTTCCATGGATAGTTTCCGCAACATCCCCCATTCCAGCCGCAGAATAGCAACCAACGTCCTCCGCAGCAGAATGGGAATCAAGCACAGCGTCAGGGTCCTTCCAACAACACTCCCACGAAGACTAGTGCTCCCAATACTCCCAACAGGTGTTTCCGATGTGGGAAAGAAGGTCACTTGTCCTACAATTGCCCTGAGAAGCCCAGCCAGTAGACTCCCCAGAGATAGAGCAGCCACCAGAAGCCAGCACCTAACTCGGAAAGGGTGAATCACTTGTCCTAGGAAACCGTAGTGGAGGAGCCAGAAGTTATGCTTGGTACGTTTGATGTCCACTCCACTCCTGCCACTGTTCTTTTTGATTCTGGAGCATCACATTCTTTCATATCACAATCATTTGTTAGAATACATAGAATTCATTTGTGTGCCATGAAGAACCCTATCTTAGTAAACTCACCTGGTGGAAGCATGCCAGCATCTTATCGCTGTCTTCCGATTAGTCTCAACTTAAGGGGGGTAGAGTTTACAGTTAGTCCTATAGTATTGAGAACAGCTGGGATTGATCTTATATTGGGAATGGATTGGATGATGTAACAACAAGCAGAGATTCAGTGTAAGGGTAAATCAGTTGTACTAACAACACCAAAGGGTGATAGAATCAAGGTTGAGGTAAAAGTGCAGAAACAGGAGACCGCTGTAAGGTCCAAATGGATAGAGGGGGGGTGAATAGCCTATTTAAAATTCTACAAGCTTCACTAAACAACCACGTTAGTATAAAAGAAGGCTAAGCTAATTCTAGCACTAGCTCAACTATACTATACAAGCCACCTATACAATTCTAGTGAAGCAAGGCTATGATCTCTAATACACACCAACAAGACTAAGTCACTAAGCTACTTACTCCTATGTGAAAAAGGCTACACTAAGCAAACTGCACAAGGACTAGTACAAGAAAGTAAAGAGCAAGTGACTTGATTCTTGTACCAACGATGTAGAGAAGTAATGCGCTTGAAGAATCAATCACAATAATCAACCACAAGAGAAATCCTCGGCAAAGAGATGACACAAGATTTTTTACCGAGGTTCACTTGCTTCCCGGCAAGCTACTCCTCGTTGTGGCGATGCACCCACTTGTCGGTTCACGAGCTAATCGACTATCAAGAGTCGAGCCCACGGCGGGCGCCGCACAACCGCACACAAGATGGGGATCCTCCAAGCCACGAGCTCCACTAGAGTATCCAATTTGCGAACTCCCGCGGGGAAGGATCAAGAACCCCTTACAACACTTGGTGAGGGCTCCAACAATCTCCAATTGCGAGCTCAATCACCTCCGCTGCTCCAAGCCGTCTACCGTGTCGGGAAACACGGAAGAGTAACAAGAAATCCGCAGCAACTCGAAGATCAAGTGCCTCTAGAATGCAACTCTCAAGCAATGCACTTGAATCTCACTCAATCTCACTCAAGATGTGCAACTATGCAAAGAGATGAGTGGAGGGGTTGTTCTCTAGCTCAAAGGATGTCTCTAGGTCTCAAAATGTGCAAGAGTTATGCTCAAACCCCGGCCAACGTCTATTTATAACGAAGGGGTACGTAGCTAGCCATTACCGGACGACGCACTTCAAATCGCGCTGACCGGACGCTCCGGTCAGGGTGACCGGACGCGTCCGGTCACTACAGGACAAGCGTGAACAGTGCACGTCAGAAGTAGCCGTTGCCATGACCGGACGCGCTCAAACGTTTGACCGGACGCGACAGTGCCAGCGTCCGGTCGCGTTCCAGTAAGCTCCCGTCGAGACCGGACGCGTCCGATCACTCGTGACCGGACGCGCCGCGCGTCCGATCGGCACTCCGCTGCGCTCTGCCCCTCCGGATGTCTGACCGGACGCTCCGGTTCCGTGAGGACCGGACGCGCCGGTCGCGCGCTCTCCTTCTACGCACAGGTGAACTGACCGGATGCGCTGGTCAGGCCTGACCAGCGTCCGGTCACAAACCCTAGTGCCCGCGCCACGTTGAACTGACCAGACGTGTCCAGTCAAACCGTGACCGCGTCCGGTGCAGCGTCCGATCACTGTTTTTCAGTGATAACCAATTTGGACTTTTGCCACCTTTTCTAGACTCCGGCGCAATAGAAAATAGGCATTTCATTTCCTCGAAAACGCCTGAACCCCAAACCCCTTACTACCGCTCAAACACCACCGCCTTCGTAAAAGTGCTAACACCACCAAGTGTACACCACCATGTGCATGTGTGTTAGCATTTCACAAACATTTTCCAAGGCGTTATGTTAGCTCTCAACTAGATCCTAATGCATATGCTCAAGACAATGATCTAGTGGCACTTGATTCCCGAGCTAACCGTGATTTCCCCTCTTGATAGTCGGCTATGTATCCTAAACCCGGTCAATCACTTCTCTACTCATCTTAGACCGGCAAAAGAAAAACCCTATGGTTATACCTTTGCCTTGCGCTCCTAGATCCTTCTCTTCCACTTGATCATCATGTCCATCATTTTATGTGCATTCCATCGTGATCTTCATTTCATGACCAAGCACCATTTCTTCGTGATCTTGTGGCCACCACTCCTTGCCACATACACCTTCATCACATGTGTTGCTTATGCCTAACTCAAAATACTTAATCACATGGCATTAGCAACTTGGTGTCATTAATTACCAAAACCAAACTTGGGCTTTCAACCGCTACAGTGAACCAGCTCAATGACGGTGCCAACCAGGAAGATCCAGTTGTGGAGGAGTTTCCCGATGTGTTTCCTGAGGAATTGCCAGGTATGCCACCAGACCGTGACATTGAATTTATTATTGAATTATTACCTGGAACTGCACCTATAGCTAAGCGTCCATATAAAATGGGAGTAAATGAATTAGAAGAACTTAAGAAACAAATTAAGGAGTTGAAGGATAAGGGTTTTATTCATCCTAGTTCTTCACCGTGGGGAGCACCAGTGATTTTTGTGGATAAGAAAGATGAAACTCAAAGGATGTGTGTAGATTATCGGTCTCTTAATGAGGTTACTATCAAGAATAAGTACCCATTGCCTAGAATTGATGACCTGTTTGATCAGTTGAGAGGAGCTTGTGTATTCTCCAAGATTGATCTTCGCTCTGGATATCATCAATTGAAGATTCGTGCCAGGGATATACCCAAGACAGCTTTTACCACACGGTATGGGTTATATGAGTATACAGTGATGTCCTTTGGTTTGACTAATGCCCCTGCATACTTCATGTACTTAATGAATAAGGTGTTCATGGAATATCTGGACAAGTTTGTAGTGGTATTCATTGATGATATTCTAGTATTTTCTAAGACTGAGGAAGAACATGCTGAACATTTGAGGTTGGTCTTGCAAAAGCTCAGAGAACACCAACTATATGCAAAAAGGAGTAAATGTGAGTTTTGGTTGAAGGAAGTTTCTTTTCTGGGTCACATTGTCTCAAATGGAGGAATATCAGTAGATCCTAGCAAGGTGAAAGATGTATTGAACTGGAAGCCACCCATCAATGTAAGTGAGATCCGTAGCTTCTTGGGATTGGCTGGTTATTATAGGAGATTTGTAGAGGGGTTTTCAAAGCTTGCAAAACCAATGACTGCATTGTTGGAGAAGAATGCCAAGTTTGTGTGGTCCGAGAAGTGCCAGGCTAATTTTGAGGAATTAAAGAAAAGATTGACTACTGCACCCGTCTTAGTTTTGCCAGATCTGAATAAACCTTTCTCTATCTATTGTGATGCATCTCAATTGGGTTTGGGATGTGTTCTTATGCAAGAAGGTAGAGTTGTGGCATATGCATCGAGGCAGTTGAGGAAGCATGAGTTGAATTACCCTACTCATGATTTGGAATTAGCTGCAGTGGTCCATGCATTAAAGATATGGAGACATTATTTGATTGGACACAAGAGTGATATATACACTGATCACAAGAGTCTAAGGTATATCTTCACTCAAACAGATCTGAACTTGAGGCAGCGTAGATGGTTGGAGTTGATAAAAGACTATGATCTAGAGGTGCATTATCACCCAGGAAAGGCCAACGTTGTTCCTGATGCTCTTAGTAGAAAAAGTTATGCAAATGAAATACAAGTAATGCCTATGCCAAAAGAATTATGTGCTGAGTGCAAGCATCTGAACTTAGGATTTACTACCAATGCAGTGGAATTAGTACTAGAGCCTATTTTGGAGCAAGAAATCCGCAAGGGTCAGTTGAAAGATGAAAAGTTGAGAGAGATAGCGGAAAATATAGCGAAGGGTAAATCTCTAGGATTTCATAAGGATGATAATGGTACACTATGGTTTGGAAAAAGGCTGTGTGTGCCTGAGGATAAGGATATCAGAAGGGCAATTCTGTGTGAAGCTCATGAGTCAGCTTATTCCATACATCCAGGGAGTACTAAGATGTACTTGGATCTGAAAGAGAAATATTGGTGGTATGGTTTAAAGAGAGACGTTGCTGAGTATGTTGCCTTGTGTGACACTTATCAAAGGGTGAAAGCTGAACATCAGAGACCTGCAGGATTGTTACAGCCTATGCAGATACCCGAGTGGAAATGGGAAGAGGTTGGTATGGACTTTATAGTTGGGTTGCCACGGACTCAGAGAGGATATGATTCAATTTGGGTGATAGTGGATCGTCTCACTAAGGTTGCTCATTTTCTGCCTGTGAGGACTACATATAGCAGTGCGAAGTTGGCAGAGTTGTATATGGAAAGAATAGTGAGTCTACATGGAGTTCCTAAGAAGATTGTGTCTGATCGAGGTACTCAGTTTACATCTCATTATTGGCAAAAGATACATGAATCATTGGAAACTAAACTAAACTTTAATACAGCTTATCATCCCCAAACAGATGGTCAAACAGAGAGAATTAATCAGATATTGGAAGATATGTTGAGAGCTTGTGCTTTACAATATGGTACTAGCTGGGATAAGAGCTTGCCTTATGCAGAGTTCTCTTATAATAATAGTTATCAGAAGAGTCTTCAAATGGCACCGTTTGAGGCTCTGTATGGACGAAAGTGTAGGACCCCGTTGTTCTGGAATCAGACAGGGGAGAGTCAAGTGTTTGGGCCTGATGTACTAAAGGATGCTGAAAAGAAAGTGAGAATGATTAGAGATAATTTAAAAATAGCACAGTCCCGACAGAAAAGTTATGCTGATACTCCTAGAAGAGAGTTGACTTTTGAGGTAGGGGATTATGTTTACTTGAAAGTGTCTCCCATGAGAAGTGTGAAGAGATTTAACATGAAAGGTAAATTGGCACCAAGATATATTGGACTTTTCAAGATTATAGAGAGACGTGGTGAAGTGGCATATCAATTGGAATTACCCGAGAGCCTGGCAGGTGTACATGATGTGTTCCATGTGTCTCAACTGAAGAAATGTTTGCGAGTACCAGAGGAACAGATTTCGTTAGAGGAGCTCACTGTTAAGGAGGATCTTACATATGAAGAGTTCCCGATTAAAATTTTGGAGACTGCTGACAGAGTCACAAGAAGTCAAACAATCAAAATGTGTAAAGTACAGTGGAATCGGTACACAGGAGAAGAGGCTACTTGGGAGCGAGAAGAGGATTTGAGAAAAACCTACCCGCAATTGTTTGAGTAAGCATCGGTCGAATCTCGGGACGAGATTCATCTTAAGGGGGGTAGAATTGTAACACCCTAAAATTTTGAAAAGAAGAAAGATAGGAAAAATATGATTTTTGTATATTTTTGTGTGCATGCAAATTTAGAATGATAATAATAATTATAAATTTAAAATCAAATATAAGGGTAGAAATATGATTGAGCATTCATGCTGCTGCATTTGGATTTTTGTAATGAGTGGTTTAGATCAAATTCAAATTGGATTTGAAAATCTTTTAAAACGTGGCTTTGAAATATTGGAAAAGAAAAAAGAAAAGGAAAATCGGCTTCTTTCGGTTTTCGGCCCAGTTCAGCCCGTCTCGGTCTACCTTGCACGCGGCCTGTTTTCTTTTCTTTCCCTCCAGCGCCCCGCTCCCGCGTGAGCCAAGCCCAGCAGGACGGCCGCTGGCCCAGCCGCGCGCGCTGCTCCCTTGTCTCCCTGGCATTCCGGTCCCACTGGTCAGCGACGTTCTTTCTTTCCTTTCTTCTTCCTCCGGCACTTTCCAAAATCGGAAGCCGCCGCCTTCCCCCTTCATCGGATTCGATCGACCGAATCCATCTCGAATCCCTCCCTTTCCTTGTTTCCTCGCGCCTCCGGGCTATAAAAACATAACCCCCATGCTATTCCGCATCCAACCCGTCCCTTTTGAGCCACTTTGGTCGTCTCGTTGAGCCACCGCAAGCGCCACCGCCGCCATACTCGCCATCCCGAGCTAAGCGCCACCTTCGGTCCCTCAATCGACCTCCCTCTTGTGCGTGGTAAGATCGCCGTGACTTGCTCGTGCTCCCTGTACTTTCCGCTTGTTGAATGGAGGCCGGGAGCGCCGTTTTCATCAAACACCGGCGAGTTCGGCCGGTTCTGGCCATGGCGCCGCCGTCGGGCCCTGTAGCCGGCCGGCGTTTCTTTTTCTCTTTCTTCCCGATTAGATCCAAGCCGTTCACTTTGAATCCAACGGTCTAAATTAAAAGATACCGGTTCGCTTGGAGTTTTTGCTAAAGAGCCCCTGAAGTTTTTAAGTATGTAACCCGCGGTCCTAAAACGTAAAACGCAAAATACGCTTTGATCGGTTGAAAACGTAATTCGTTTCGGAAAATGAAAAATATGCTTTCTGATATTTACAGTTTTCCACTCAACTTGTTTTAGTCGTAGAATCTTCGTTTTAACTCCGATTTGGTCCATTCAAATTGCGTTAGATTCATATTTGCGAGCTCTATGTAACTATAGAACTGTACAGTAGGTTTGGATTAATTTATTTTCGAGTTTTAATTAAAGTATTTATTTTTCTATAGGAAATCTTTGTAAATTCATAACTTTGTCGTTTTAGCTCCGATTTTCGTGATCTTCGCGTCTGTGTGATCCTAGCAAGTCGTAGATTCGTTTTAAAGACTTTTTATTTTATTTTCTTACTAATGGTGTACTGTTCTAATTATAGTCTTGTTTGTTTATGCATGATTGCTTCTGGATGTGTGTTGTTGCTGTTGATTGATCGAGTATAGACGGTGAGCAATTCGTTGGGGATCAAGAGCCTTTCTACGAGCAAGATCTTTAGGACCAGTTTGAGCAAGGCAAGTATAGCATGGGATTATCCTTGTTGTCCTATTCACATTATACAAATAATATCATCATGCATTTATTCCTTGTTAAGGATGACTTAGTGATTGATCCTACACCTTGATACCTATTACAATGCATTGAGTAGTATGGCTAGTGCTTAAACATGGACTATGATCATGTAAATTGATTAGAGGAATATGCAACAAACATTAAAAGATGATTTTGATAAATGTTTAAAGGGGATTAGAGTATGGGGGTTACTTTTGATGCTCTAATTGCTCTCCATAAGGACTCATCTATAAGCGATAATCCGGGATTTACAGTACAACTGTGGGGGCTATATGGCTCTGGCTTTAGTCATATAGAAGGACCTTTTCTAGCTTGTTAGAGGTAACCTTTTTGGTGTAAGAATGGCTTGACGAATCGGGTATAGTGCGGCCTCTGTCCTTATGTGTATAGGCTGCGGGTTATTGTGCCATTTGGAAGGGGGGCTCTACATCTGTTTGCCGAGTGAATCTAATGGCCCTAACTTGTTAGACGAACCTTCGAAAGACTTCATAGTGTTTACCCTGCCTGCTCACCTTGGTAGTGTTTTGGGAGTAATTAACCCGGGCATATGGGTAACACGACTCACAGTGAAAATGTACAACCTCTGCAGAGTATAAAACTGTTATAACAGCCGTGCTCACGGTCACGAGTGGCCTTGGACCCTTATGGAATAGTTGATAATTGTTAATGGTTATGTTTTTGCTATTCATCAATCATTTCACATGGATCATATGTTTATTGTTTACATTGAGATATTTTGATGCTATTGGTATGCTAAAATCATGCTAACTAAAAGCTACATGCTGATAAACCAATGTTATGCCTTTTTGAGCCTCATGAACCACATGTTACACTTGTTGAGTACGAGATGTACTTACGCTTGTTTATTTTTCTTACTTGGATAAAAATCCCGGATGGGTAACAGATAGAGGTAATAGTGACTACTACGCCTACTTCCCTGAAGATTACTAGACTTGCTGTCAACCAGTCAATGTACCTGTGACTGGAGCTACCACGAGAGTTTATTATTTTTACTTCCGCTACATTTGTGTTAAGACTATGTGTTAAATATCGTGATGTAATAACATTTGTGATGATACTTCCGTTATAATTTGTGAACTTATGTGTGATTGATCTCTGGGCGCACATAAGGGTATGCACTCTATTTGGTCGTTAAATGGGTGTGACACCTGATTAGATGTGAGAGTATTCGACAATATTCGATAATGGAGATGTAAGAGTAAGCAAACAGTTTAGACTCCCATAAAAAAGACATTACCTTGAGTCCTGATTACATGACAGAAACTTGTGAATGCTAGGATTAACAGAAAATTATAAAGAAATTACATTGATTACCTTGAGTTTATTTCTGAATAACCTTGGATTGACTGAATGCAAAACATGTATCCCTGCTCTTCGCTCCATCTTTTACTGGTTCTGGCCTAAAAATTAATTTTTACTGCAGGTAGGGACTTAGGAATTACAAGTGGAAATCAAGACAGGTATATCTACATCCATAATCATACCGTTTCAGTCATTTGTTCTGAGTTCAGCTGCATCTCTGAATATTCATTTGGCATCTTATGATATTTGTTCTGAATTTTGATTGATGCGAACCTATCTAAATTTAGAATCCCAAAATACTCAAATTATTTGCATTGTGCAAAATAGGAGATAGCAGTCCTTATATTGACAGATCCCTTGGTTTCACCAAAATGTCAGGTTGCATTTTTTAGAGCACTCAGCCATGACAAATGTTAGTCCGGTTTCCAATATTTGCTATACAGGGCTTAGCCCTTAATTAACCATTTTTGCAATATTTGTCAGATGGTAAGCATTTGTCAGAATAGGTAACACTAACCTATAGAAGTTCTCTAACCCTTCGATCGCTATCAGACAGTAAGCATTTGTCAGCTTTTAGAAAACGCCTCCTTCAGTCATTCTAAAACTGAATACCTGAGAGTTTTCATGCCACAAGTTGCATGAGCAGCAGGGTAAATATTTCACCATTGTCTATTCTGCCATTAAATATTTCACCATTGCCTATTCTAACATCCTCATCTGCTGAACAAATTCTTGTTGCCTTGATTCTTGTGGCAAATCCCATCGAGAAATTCCGAAGTACCTGTAGGGGCAGCCGGACAAGGTATGAGCAACTCTATTCTGGTACGTATTCATCATGGAGTTTCGAGTACTTCGCTCACAGCTTGATGCATTACTTGAAGAGTACATAGCTCATAGCATATACTACCGATACAGCTGACTGACGCTCCCAGGTGTTTGGTGATCTGTATATGCATTTTCATAAGTAGAATGTCATGTTTCGCCACCAATTTTAGAAGTAGAATCACAGTAATTTGCACTCTGAACAAATGATAGCACTTTGAACCAAATTTTGAACAGAAGGTAGATTAGTAGTAGCACTAATAGTGAATTTGGTCTTGTGCTATGGCTGTGGTGAACAATCTTTTGCCTATTATTTGGCAATGGTTACCTAAACCTTGCACTTAGCTGATTGTGTGATATGTCCGGTTCAGATTATCCTGTATGCTTTCATATTTAACATTTAGCTTGTACATTTACCATGTAAGCTTTGTTGTGTGATATGTCCACATGCCGCTATTTCACAGCTCTCTTTTCAGTCTTACCTTTTTTGTAATATATCTTCACATGAATTTGAATCTGGCCATGAGACTCTTTAATAATGATGATTGAATTATGTGTACCAGGGAAATAGCAGAAGACAAGTTATTGAAAGAAAATAAAAAGGAGGAAGATAAAAGGTTAGGTTTGTAGGAACCGGTTAAATTCCCTGCAAACTTGGGACATCTATTGTGAAAAATTTCTAAGAAGCAAATGCAACGTTTATGTATACAAAGCATGGTAACCCTTACATTGGTTTCAGATTACTTGTGAATTAGGCTGGTTCGCTAATGAATTTATGGGATTGATTGGCGCAGGATCTCAACATTATTACTATGAAACAAGAGATGTAGATCTCCATTTCTATCTTTCAAAAGATGCCGATTTCACTCAAATTTGATAGATGAGTCAAAACAAATGGTCAAAACAGGTAGGCTTTTTAACCATGATGCACGTAAAACATTTCAAAATACATAGATTACATACATGTTGAAACCCATAGCAACGCACGGGCAATAACCTATGTTTTAATAGGTTCGCCTAAGCCTCATCTAAAAACAGGGAGCCATATGTTGACGCTCGAATTTGATTAGAGTCATATTTTACATAACTGTCACATATAGACAAATTTAACATGTTAATTTATCTGGTCATGAGCTGCTATATATAATGTTAAATATTTTCGGCCGATTATTTGGGCGTGGAATATTTGTGTGAATTGGCGAAGACGTACTGCAACAACATATGGAGGTCGGCTTGCTTGAAATATCACGTGAAGCAACAAAAGAAAGATCATTGGCTAGGTGTTGGATTTGGAAAGATATATTTCCAGGCTCCAGGTGATCACGTATGACTTGCCTCATGGATGAAGGTGTTCGTACACATGATGAAAGGGAAGCAAGCGGGCAACATAGAATCTAGCGTCATGTATACAGAGATGGCAGTGCTTGCGTGGATTAGAATCCATCAGCGATACGAGGAGAAAGGAAGCAAAATACAATTTAGACTTGGCTCCGACGGCTTTGAATTAGCACGTACGACTGGACCGAACGACTTAAGAGGCCGGAGTCTAATAGGAACTATCGCGTTCACCGAACCCAAGAAAGATCAGCCGCCCTATATAATAAAGGTGACGGTCGATCCAGGTATTCAACATGTAATCGATCTATTTTACATCTACTATTATTACCCTTTTTTTTCTAATCTCTTCTAACTCGCATGCTGTTGTTCATTGCTCGATCCGGTGACCAAGGATGGCATCCTATGCTCGCCGGCCGACCTAGGTTAACCTGACGACGTCCTTGTCCCGACGGGGTTCGAAAAGTGTTTTGACGGTTCCTTTGCTAGTTTGCCCAAAAACTAACCGTTCTTCATCACATAAGCACGATTGACTATCCTTTAGCAGTTTGCTTGTAAACGTCACCGTTCTTCACCGTGAAAGAGTGTGGTTAACCGCTGCGTTTTTCGGTGTATGACGACCCGGATAATCTAGCCTAGCTGACGTGTAACCAATCCTACTAAAAGCAGTCTACCGAGACAGAGACTACAATGTCCTAGAAATAATTTAATAAGAAAATGTATTAAATTGAAAAGACGTCGCTTCTTATAATCATCTATGCGACTTGCATTAATTAAAAATTATAAGGGCCGGCCAGTCCATATACTACGTACACGATTGTGAGGTAGAAATATGTCTACGAAAGCCACAAGCCACCAACTCCTCGTTATGGCGTCATCTATCCTACTCTTAAAGTTGTGCACCTCTCCCACCTCTTTCAGATCACTGTAGATGAACATGCCCCTCTCACTCTATCTATGCTCTTAAAGTTGTGCACCCCTAGCCTCTCAGATCACTGTAGATAAACATGCCCCTCTCCTAAAAACACTGTTCTAAGAACAGTACCGGATCCCACGAATAGGACCACCCGGAATGAACAGCACTACGCACCCGACCAACACAAACAGTGCGGTTTCTGTGAACAGTACCCGTCCACTATGAACAGTAGCCAGCCGTTTGCAACGTCACACCTGGGGATTAAAACGGTACGGAAATATCCCGTACTGAACCGCATCGTTTTCTACATTTAATCTGATCGAATTCGTATTTTCGGACAAATTCGAATTCGGTTCGAAATTCGGAACACCAAATTCGAAATCGGAACGAAAATGGTTTAGACATTTTTTCGACCGTTTTCTACTTTTCTACTTTTAATTCGGAATATCCCGATTTCGAAATTCGGTTTTGAAATTCGGTTTAAACCAAATTTGGTTCAATAGAAGTTCAACCTTAGAAAAATTGTATCTTTCTCGTACGATCTCGGATGAAGATGATTTTTATATGAAAATTATAGCTCTCAATGAGATATGCAACTTTCTAGTTTTCAGTTTTTTTTCATTTGAGGTCTTTAAGATGTTCAAAAAATTTAAACAAAGTTTCAACGGTATATTAAATCGCGTACAAGTGCTTGTTGCCTAAGAACAATCATATCTTTTTTACATGGTGTCCAATGAAGATACTTTTTAAGAAAGTTGTAGAACTTGTTAATTATTATTCACATGTTAATTGTTATGCACTTGGTCCTACGTGTCAATATTCCGTATTGATTTTTCGTATACCGACCGTGTTCGACATAATTCTGCTCGAATTAGTTCGTTTTTGAAATTCTGTAAGTTCGTGTTCGTTTTCGTGTCAACTTTACCGCTTTCATTTTCGTATTTGTATTCAAATGTAAAAGTAGAAAACGGTTGAGAGGTTTTCCGACCGTTTCCCACCGTTTTCATCCTTTCACACCCATACAAGTACCGGGTTCGCCACTATACCAAATACCCGTTACTACATATTACCGGTTTTATTACTGTAGCGAATACCTGTCACTGTTTCACATATTTTCTTTCCCCCTTTTGCTCCTCCTTCCCCAAAAAAAAAAACAAAAAAAACCTCGCCCGTGCGTGCCCCCCTGCTAGTTAACAAATATAATTTAGTAGCAATAGAGAATAGACCAATGAGAGCAACAGGAAGTTTGCTTGGAAGGATGTCTAATGTGGCCGTATATTTGTATTTCCTCGGTCTACAGAAGAATATAACTATAAGACTTGTACCAGTCAAATTAGTTTAAGATTGACCATATTTATAATGAATAGTATTAACATTTGTGTCTCCAATAAAGTTTACTGTGAAAATATATTTCATAATTAATCTCATGATACTTATTTTGTATTATGAATGTTATTATTCTTTTATATAATTTTAGTCAAAGTTTAAATTGTTTAACTTTTTGAAAACGATAATTACATCTTTTTTGGATGGAGGTAGAACTAACAAAACAAAATTCAAACATGTCCCACCTTATAGCAATATAGAAAAGGGTGAGACAAGGATCGCTTCAACGTGTATACGTGGAACGAAGTTTGTGTGGCACGACTGCGTGTTCCACCCTCCCTAATTATGTCATTGCTTATGCAAGCTGCAAATTGGAAAGACCCAGTATATAAGAATAAAGGGAGATGAACCACTCCTTGAGAGGTGCTCCATGTTGACAAATTACCAACTCTGCTGATTTTCAAGTTGAGAAAGCAACCTTAACATTAAATAAAACTTGGCCTAGAAAAATTTGTGATGAGGGGATACTCGTCGAGATGGGGCTGGTGTGCTGAAATAGCCTGACTACAGTCCTAGGACCAGTGGAACTTTGCAGGGGCATATGTAAATACAGGTGGTAGACGTACGCCTAAAATCTGACTCTGCACATCTTCAGAAATGGAATGAACCTCCTCGATGCACTGTGAATTCGCTTGCAAAGAAATCAAATTCGATTAGCGGCAGATTGGCACGCACGCAGCCGCAAGGCTAGATGATATAATCCTCCGTAGAGTGTTGAGATTGGCACTATCACGCGACGCCCAGAACTGACTACAATTACAAACAGTAGCACTTGCAACACCTCTCTGCGGTTTTACCGTCAGCAGAGTTGCTAGTGGAAAACAGAGTAGCGCTTGCACAGAACAGGAGAGTACCATCTGTCTGTCACCAAATGCAGCTATACATACGACGCCGACTTGAACCTCTGCCTGGGCTGGGCGCGCTCCACGGAACGAGGCCATCGCCACGATAGGAGCAAAAGCCGAGCAAGGCAAGTGCCTACTACCGTGACATTCTTCCGACTCATGGAAAACATAATGAAGAATATGCTTTCATTTTATGAAAACAATCCATGCTTGCAGTGAACCTGCTTTTGTCATAAGCTACTGAACCGATGCAAAGCATAGTCCTTAAATGAAATGCACTCATGCACCTGGGGCATGTGGGCAAATCGGCTAATCGAACATAACATAGCTTCTGTTATGCAAAAAGCAAGTTCACTTTGACCTATTAGCAGCAGGAACCAAGAAATAATAGTTTACAGTGACTTTGGATAAAAAAACAGCAAATGTGTTTTTCTTCACACTAAAAGCAATGTCGTCTCACCACATGCACCTGACCACACAACCAAGAGACATCTAGTCTATAGTCTAAACAACATTGGTTATTACAGTTTCCATGGGCCCAAACAAAACAATGCTGTCGCTGCATTCACCTACTTGAGTTCCAGCTCATCTTGGTTACTGATGTTCTACTTCTTTACCAGGGTACCACCCATGCTGCTACCAGGGTGCCCATTATTAGACATTGTACCATCTCTTATACCGACATCCAGGGCCTTGCGTAGACGCCTTGAGGATAATTTCATCCCCCATGATATTAATGTCACAAAATTCATCACTTCCAAGTTCCAGCCCAAATCCTATTGGACTCATGCTTGTAGAGATGTGTAATTTAGATGCAGATTAGAGGTTAGTTTATGTTT
Source organism: Saccharum spontaneum (assembly GCA_022457205.1). Classification (NCBI taxonomy): domain Eukaryota; kingdom Viridiplantae; phylum Streptophyta; class Magnoliopsida; order Poales; family Poaceae; genus Saccharum; species Saccharum spontaneum. The sequence goes on from CM039595.1 coordinate 60,988,932, forward strand.
TTCCATAATAGCATATCTTGGTAATTCTTTACAAACCAAATATATCCGGCAGTAGTCATTATCATTGATGATCAGAATCTACTAATCTATGGCCATATCTTTATGATTTTTGTGAAAATTTTTAAGATATTTTTGTTAACGTATCTCGTGATGATTAATGTGGAGGCTCCTCTAGAGGTCTCTAATTATTAGTAGTAAGATTTGATGAGATAAAGTTATTTAAACATATGTATTTACTAAAAAATAATAATAACAAAGGGCTGACCAGATACTTTCAGACTTCCCAAGGTCTAGCTCCTGCATTTTGTTGAGTTAGTGATGGCCAACTCTAAGACTTCTCGGGAGTTGGGCTGTGCAAAACATGCCCTAAATGTCGTGCAACATAACTTAGAAATGTAGGATGTTATATCATGTGAGTTTTAAAAGATCGATGGCTACAGTTTAATTTTGTCTCCTTGGTCTATTCTCTAACTGTATCTGGCCCCATTTGGTGATAGTTTTTTTTTCTCCATCTGGGTTGGATTCCATCTTACATGTTTGGAATGAAGCAGCAAACAAAACACACGAAAAAAATATAGAAAAAGTCTACTTAACCCCCTGAACTATCAGCTAGTGTCTAACCTACACCCCCAACTATAAAACTGTATGTTTTACGCCCTGAACTTTTCAAAACCGTCCAAATTACACCCTGGAGCGGTTTTGGACGGCGGTTTTGCTACACCCCCAACTATAAAACCATATGTTGCTGCTACAGCTTTTATGGTCCAATTGTGGTTAAATTTTTATAGTGAACTAATTATTGTATGCTTGAACTGTAGTAAAAATTTCATACTGATTGGATCATGTATAATTTAGTTATAGATTTATTTATATTTAACAAGCATAAACCTAAACATAAACCTAAATAAATCTATAACTAAGTTATATATGATCCAATGAGTACGAAATTTTTACTATAGTTCAAGAATATAATAATAACTCCATCATAAAAATTTCACCACAATTGGATCATAGAAGCTGTAGCTATGAATTATTTCAATTAATTACAGACAAAATTTGATTTTCTAACTAATTTAAAGCTACAGAAAAAATTTGTACTAAAGCATACTATATTATGTATTCATTGTGTAGATCTACTCATGTGGAGTCCAACAAAATTAGATTTTCTATTTTATGATTTTTCAAAGATTCAACGAAAATAAATAGGAAAAAGGAAAAAGTCAAAACCGCCGTCACTGTAGCAAAACCATGGTTATTGTAGCAAATCGCCATCCAAAACCGCTCTAGGGTGTACTTTGAACGGTTTTGAAAAGTTCAGGGTGTAAAACAAACGGTTTTATAGTTGAGGGTGTAGATTAGACACTAACTGATAGTTCAGGGGGTTAAGTAGACTTTTTCCAAAAAAAAAAGTATGGGAGCTTTCAGAGGTTGGCCGCTGGCTCTACTATACTTGAAAGAATGGGAAAGGGCTAGGCGTTTCAGATACCCTTTTGCACCTCGTTGGTTTCAACCTATATAAATTAACAAAGCTGTTCCAAGGATAACATTATTTCCTTGCGCGCGTATAGGAGGGGGAACGAAAAGGTTGAACAGTACCAAACAACGGCCGAAGCCCGGAGGAGGAAAAAAGAAAAAGGAGAAACAAAAAGGGAAAAAAAAGAAAAGGTGAACAGTAGCTGGTTGTGGAAAAAAAGGGAAATAGCAAGTAATGAAAATGGAAAAAATAGAAACAGAAAAGAAGAAGAAAAGAAAGGGAAAGTAAAAGAAAAATGAATAGTGCCAGAAGCAAGGAGAAGGTAGAGATTTCCGGACGATCTACTGAGCGCGTATAGGAGGGGGAGCGAAAAGGTTGAACAGTACCAAACAATGGCCGTAGGCCGGAGGAGAAAAAAAAAGGAAAAAAAAAAGAGAAACGAAAAAGGGAGAAAAGAAAAGGTGAACCACTGTTCGTCTAAACGGCCGTTTAGTCCGTTTAGACACCGTTTAAACGGTAAACAGAAGTCAGCCGTGTTATTTAGGCCCTAAACGGTGAATTAAACGGTTGGGTCGTTTAAACCCGTTTAAACCGTTCAATCTCGTCTAAACGGGCTAAACAAAATTAGATTAAACGTGATTAAATGAGCTAAGCAACCATTTAATCCATAATTAAGTGAATTAAAGAACTACCTCTATCACAATCAACATGAAACTAATTAATATTGTAATTATATGAAGTGTTGCGGGATTTAGATTTCTTCCAACAAGATTATTTGGTAGAATATTTGATTTGTACATGTGTAAATATGTATGGGTTCTAGCAAATTTTATTTTTTACCTACATAAATATATATATTTTATTGTTATTGTACAAAACTGTTTAGACCGTTTAACTCCGTTTAAACACCGTTTAAACGGTCTAAACGCTAAACGAAGGGTGACCGACTGTTTACCGTTTAGCGTTTCAGAAAACATTGAGATGAACAGTAGCCAGACGTGGGAAAAAAGGGGAAATAGCAAGTAATGAAAAGGAAAAAAAAGAAACAGAAAAGGGGAAGAAAAGAAAGGGAAAATAAAAGAATAATGAACAGTGCCAGAAGCAAGGAGGTGGCAGGGGATTCCCAGACGGTTAAAAGAGTAGTTATGTACTCCCTCCATGTTGGTAAAAAAAGTCGTTTTAGATAATGACACGGTCTCCATAGCATAACTTTGACTTTATTTTTCTATAAAAATATTTATTCAAAAGTGATATATGTATACTTTTATGAAAGTATATTTCAAGACAAATCTATTCATATTGTTTTCATATTTCCAAACTCAACAACTTAAGAGTTATTCATGATTTATATTCCCAATGTTTGACCCAAACCTTGTCCAAAACGACTTCTTTTACCAACATGGAGGGAGTATGTGTACTATAATAAAAAATATATTCTTATGATGGATCAAATTATATTTATATTTAGGTTTTCGAAAAAAATTATATTTATATTTAATGTGACAAATAGTAAGTTTTTTTGTTGAAAAATTGTTAACTAAAAGATGGTTTAACCTAGTATGGTTTATTGGTTCTATTGTATTTGTTGTACATTGCCCCCCTATCTTCAGTTCGGCTCCACCCCTGTCCCTAGGGGCGCTGGTGCTGATGCTTCCACGCCACCAGCCCACCGCCGCCACCTCCGCCTTTTCCTTGCCTATACGTGGCGCTCGTGGCCACCGTCGCCATGCACATGTTTCTGATTATAATTGTAATTATACATGTTGCTTTCAATAAAAGTAGACACGAGAGTAGTGACTGTCATGGATTACTCTTGGATGGGCCGTCATATGGGCACTGGGCCTTGGCCTTGGCATTGTCAAGCATTGGCCTGGACCACAGGCCATCACCTACAAGAGCGCAGGAGCAACAGCTGGAGAGGATATCGAATAATTAATCAGAAGTATACCGTTTATCTTCCTCTCCAAGTAGCGCTCTCTCTCTCTCTTCTCCTACCTCTAGCACCTTCTAGAATCTTCTAGTACCTTCCTTCCAGTTTCGATTCTCCTGCTTTCTAATTCCAGACTTCCCTCCCCCTTGAGGTCTTGTATCCTGCTATCTCTAAATTGAGTTATCTGTGAACCTGTTGCTAACAGTGACTAGTAGCTTTGATTTGAAAGTAAAAAAAGAGTACCTTTCCATTTTAAATTATATATTTTTTAGACAAATTTCAGATTATAAGTTATGTCTTGATACATATAGCACATATGCACAAATAAAATTCCCTCTATTACAAATTATAAGTTTTTTAGACAAATTTCAGATTATAAAAGTCATGTCTTGATACATAGCACGTGTGTGCACAAAAAAATATGTAAAATTCCATAGTTTGATAGTGAACAAATTGTGTGTGTTTGTTTAACACTAGTACAACTTCAGCTTTTTATGTGGCTACTTGTTCTTTCAATATTTTCTTTCAATTTTTCCACTAGATGACTTGTCAAAACTGACATTTGCACGCCATTTTTTAATGTTTTAGCTAACCAGGGAAAAAGAAGTGGGAAAACACACAAATATCACTCCAGGTGGACGGCGGGGCCACCCCGACGGTTGGCCCATGTGCAGGGATAAGAGAAGGAGGTAGCCATGGTGACAAGTGGGCTCCGCACACCAAGTCAGCATAATGAGTGAGTTAAGATTCGTTTGGATCTAGATGAGATCCGAAACCAAGTTTTAGGGACTAGCGATGACATCCATGGACCTATATGACACCGGACACCAAGTTTGAGGACCTATGATGAATTTTCTCATATTTATACTACCAAGTTAGTACTTTTTTAGAACCATTACGAAATATATTTTCATAATACATTTATTTGATGTCACAAATATATTTTTCTATAAATCTAATTAAAATTTAGATACCTTCACTAAAATGAAGCCTTACATCCTTTTTTTTTGAATTTGTAAGCCTTACATCCTGCTATGCACCGAGACACTACTTTTTGTTATGATAAATACAGTACTAACCAAGAAGAACAATTGGTTTCTTTTTTTAGGAAAATAAGAACATTTGGTGTGTGCCGCGCCATTGGGTAAGAACGAAATTGTCAATTTAGCTGGGTGTCCATGGGCCACAAAAGACCAGTTCCAGTCCAGCCCAAAGTATAAGGCCTGAGAGCATCTCCAAGAGTTTTTTCTAAATCTCACTCTTTGAATCATCATTTGGAGAGTCGTTTGCATAAAAATCGATTTCTATATATTTTTACTCTCCAACAGTTTTTCTATATCTCATGCGCACTCTAGAGAGCTATTCTCGTCTTCTATTTTTGGCTAGCGAAAAATCCGGAATATAAGATGGCTATATTTGGATGACCATTTAGAAAAGCTATTGGATGGTAGTTTTTCACCAAAATCTCTATTCCTAGCATTTAGAAATGATATGGAGAGTCTATTGGAGATGCTCTGACCTAAATTGGTAACTAATTACTAGGTCCATCCCAAATTATAATACGTTTGACTTTTTTTATACTAAGTTTGACCATTTGTCTTATTCAAAATTTTGTGTAAAATATCACTTCTTTTGTTGTGGCTTGCTTTATTAATAAAAGTTTTTCAAAAATGACTTAAATTTGACTATGTTTGCATAAATTTTTTAAATAAGACGAGTGACCATAGTTGGGGTTAAAAAAGTCAAACGTCTTGTAATTTGGGATGGCTATATTTTGTCCTCCCTCTCACCTACGTACGAAAAAAAACTGCAAAATTCCTTCTTTTATACAAGTATAAAGAATTGATTTCTTGTTAAATCTCCTGTAAATTCCTGTCACTTCAGGGTAAGCATTAAGATAGAGGATATGGGTGGAGGAAAATAAGAATACAATATGTTTCATTCTATTCCCTTATATCAACCGACAGTCTCACCTGATTACTTATACTTATTTCCTTATTTATTTTTATTTTTCTTCTGGAAACACTAGCACGTAGATCTATATATATCATGAAAGCACTGTAACCTATCTTCATCATATCAGAGGGGAAATGACTAAGCTCGCCAACATATTTGATGTACTCAATCTGGGCACTGGGGACAAACGAGAGAAGTTGATCAAAATCCAGCAAAGTAGCAGAACTTCATGCCAGTACCAGGAATGTTGGTAAGGGCATATCAAGGAAGCGCGCGGGCGATGTCGTAGCGGACGTAGCGGCGGCATAGCGAGTAGAAGGACGCGGCGACGTAGATCGACCCCGAGAAGGGCGTCGTGCAGTGCCCTGCGCGCCGGGCACGTTCGTCATCATGTTCCGCCTGCCGATCTCGACGCGACGGCCATGCGCGAGCCCGGGCCAGGAGCGCCACAGAACCTGCCCAGCCACCGCGTCGAGGTCGTAGTGGAGGCCCATTGGCCCAACGCTCGGCGGCAGCACCTTATTTGTCACCGGGAAATTCGTCGATGGTACTTCTACGTGATTAAGGAAGGAGAATGAAGAACACTTAATGGAAGGGAGGCTCTGCATACATCCTGATTGTGCATTTCCTTTCCTTGACTCCAACGCACGGTGTCGCCAAAAAAAAAGGAAGCACATGTGGTTGGCGTGGAGTAAAAACGGGAGATATATGATGTAGGGGAGGAGGGAAATGGGCCGGAGGGTTCGTCGGTCGCCCACACTTTGTTGTTTTCTAGATATATATATAAAGACATTTGACAATTTTTTTTAGTTGTGCAGTGTAGTTGTAGTCTATAATGTAAAAATTATATATTGTAGATCGTAGATTAGCTAACAAATGGTGTGGAAATGGCAGTTCTGATAAATAAAAAATAATGGCTACATATTTTTTTCACTCCTTTTTCCCTTATTAGCTAACAAGTACTCCTTAACAAATGGCAGGGAAATGACAGTTTTGATAAGTCGTCGAGCAAAAAAATAAAGGACAGAAAAATTGAATATGAGACACTTTCTAGTCTTAATTAATTCTAGTTTAGGTCAGGCCTTATACTTTGGGCTGGACTGGAATTGTCTTTTCTGGCCCACAGACACCTGGCCAAATTCGTCATTTGACAATTTCGTTCTTCTTACCCAACGGCACGACACACACCAAATCTTCTTCTTACACGCGTGGAACGTGCTGGGTTGCTTGGATGACATGTCAAAGCCGAAGCACATGGAAGGGCTGGGCTCTAGAAACATTGAGTTATATAACCTAGCCTTGCTGGCTCGCCAGGCTTGCCTTTTGCAGGATCCTGGTTCGGTCGGTGCATGAGTCCTCAATGTCGCTTTATTTCCTTGCGGGGTGATCTATTGGATACGGAGGTGGGCTCTTCGCCTTGTAGGGTATGGAGATCGGTGGTCGACGATATTCAAGTGCTGGGTTAAGGCCTGATCCGCAGGATCGGTTCAAGTATGACGATGAGGATTTGGGACACGCAGTAGCTCTGAAGAGACGACCTGTTACGACCACTTGGAGCAACAAAACCCAACCCTCGTGATGTTGGGATACGCAGAAGCTGAGGAAACTTTTCACACCGATGGACTAGGAGATTATCAAGGGCATTCCTCTGAGCACAATGCCACAAGAAGATTTTTGGGTGTGCCACTACAAGAAATCTGGCATCTTCACTGTCAAGTTAGCTTATTGCATTCTGGTGCGAACCCGGGTGACAAATTAATTCAGCTTGGGAGGAGGAGTACCCGAGCAATTCAGAACCTAGATCATAGGAGAAGGAATGGAGCAAGTTATGGAAGATCAAGGTTCCTTCCAAGATCAGGGTGCTCTTATGGAGACTAGCTAGGCTCTCAATTCTGACAGGTGATGTCAGGCACCATAGGAACATGGCTACGGATGAAGGGATGTTCCTTATGCAGTGTGGATAATTCACGGAGGCACGCACTGCTGGAGTGCAACCTATTAGCCAGATGTGTTCGGGCCCTAGAAAGGAAGGAGATTGCCGATTTCTTATGCCAAGTGCAATGCTTGAACGCTCGGGCTTGGCTTGCAGAGATGATGTAATTGCTTAAGCATGAAGAGCCTACAAGGGTCTTCATCTGGCTATGGTTGATTTGGTATGCGAGACACAAGGCGGTACACGAGAATTATTTTCAGAGCCCTCTGTTGACCCATATATTTGTTGAGCGATTCATTGGCGAGCTCATGGAAGTCCGGCCGGAGAAGAAACAGGCTCGACAAGAAACAACTTAGGGGGCATGGCCTCCTTGCTGGATCATACCGCCACCTAGGTAGGCCAAGATCAATGTGGATGCGGGGGTCTCTATGAATTCGTGGTGCTCGGCATTGTTTGCTATGGTGCGTGATGAGGGAGGCAACTTCTTAGGAGCCTTGACACTGGTAGTGGAAGGAAACGCTGCCGCGGACAGAGGCGGAACTAGGGGGGCTGGTAGGGGCCATGGCCCCCCCTTAAGCACACTATATTTTATTAATACATATAGACATATTTGAATTTATAGCATAAAATATCAATTTTCACTCATTTTTTCATTAAAGTTTTATGATTTTGGTTATAAATAGTGTAAAAATTTTTAGAAAGTCGTTGAAATATAGAATTATGTATATTTATCACACTAAAAAAATGTGATCATCTTTGTCCGGCCCTCCTTAATCAAAGTCGCTGGTTCTGCCTCTGGTCGCGGAGGTGGTCGATGCGATAGCCTGCCGCGAAGGGCTGGCCCTGTCCATTTCTCATACTAATTCTTTTTGAGACGAGGTGAGTACTGTAGAAAAGTGGTAGACGTGTCATGACACATATCATCATTTGTCTTTGCTACCAGAATGAGAGAAAAAACAGGCCTCCGATGCTAACAAAGTGGCGTAACAACAGTTAGCAAGAGTGGCTCAACATGAGTCATGAACCCATGATGATGTGTAGGGCTGGCAAGTTAGGGAAACGAGTTGTTGTTGCCTTGATGGTTAGGAAACTTGGATCAAATTGATAAGTGATGGATGGGCAGATTCATCTCTGACGCACGGGCCACGAGTAGTTAAGGGTGTATTTGGTTTGAAGAATGAGTTAATCTATCATCTACTCATTTCTAAATTTTTTTTGGTTTGTGGAATGTAATAAGTTTATGTATCGTCACCTCATTCCTGACAAGCTAATAATGAGTATTTGTATGAGAAATGAAACCATTCCACAAAATTTGAGAAATGGAGTCACGATGGATCACCACATCTAAGATATTAGTACTCTCTCCATTCTAAAGTATATATAAGTCGCTTTGACTTTGTTTTTTCATTCATTTTGTTATATATTTATATCTAAATGCACAGCAAAATAGATGTAACAAAACAAAAGTTAAAACGACTTATAATTAGAATGGAGGGAGTATAAATGAAGTGACAGACAAATACGCCCTAAATATATCTGTCTACTGTCTATATATGCACATCGATCAGAATTACTAGCGAGGTATAGCAAAGCAGTTGCGCTGCAGTGGTTTCCGATGTTGTCCGCCACCTGCCTCGCAAGGCGCCGCCGCATGCACTGCCGCGGCAGCGACGCCGCGGGGTCGGCCGCTGCGGCTGCCGCAGGACGGAGTGCCGGCACGCAGCAGGGACGCCCGCGGCGCCCGCTGGACGCAGGCTCGGCACCAGACTCCGGGCGTCGGCGGCATCAGATGGTGCACGGCGAGTATGCTCTGGCTCCAGGGGCCGCAGTCGCGCTGGACGCGACGGCTGCTGGCGATGCTCGCGGCGAGGTGGAGGAGGACGCGAGCGCGCCGTCGTCTGAGGCCTCGTCCGTGCTCTGCGCGGTCTGCCTCGAGGAGGTGCAGGGCCGCCGGCCCGCGGCGGCGGAAGCGGAGGCGATTACGCTGCCGTGCTCCCACGCGTACCACCCCCGGCTGTGTGCTCCCATGGCTCGCCGTGCACCGCGCCTGCCCCTGCTGCAGGGCCACCGTCCCGTCGCCTGAGAATTGATCTTGAACTCCGTGGAGCGAAGTCATCCCATCTCCTGAAATCATGTACTCCAATTACTTCTGCCCGTGTGGTATATGTTCTAGATAATTTTGGGATATTATGCGTTCGATGTACAGTGCCCCCCCCCCCCCCCCCCCAAACTGAGATTACAGTGGCTGTTGGAAATCATGGGCATTTTCAAAATGACAAAATGGATTGCCTATATGATACCATTCTATTCAGTTTTGGCGAGACTAGCCTCCAACTCACCTCTTGAAAAATCTCAGCTTTTATATAGAGCACCACATGTTGTCAGCTGTCCCCTGGTCTGTATGCCCTCTCTATAGAGGATGCCCATCCCATGCACCTCCTTTCTTAATTAATCTAGGGAACTTGGCCTATTTTATTTTTTTTAGATTATACGCTTGTCTGATTTTGACTCTTAAGTTTTTTGAGTGAAGTATAAACTCAAAAGTGTACATACAACAAAACAGTCTATGTAATTTCTATACATGACGTCTACCTCACCGGTCACCACGCTAGGATCCTCAGGGAGAACAATCGGACTCTATACTGTAGCGGGCCACTCGCTATTCAAAACATGGTGGTTTCGTGTTAGATTTGGAGTGTTGCCTTTGAATTAAAACGTTGTGTTGAATTTGGATTAAAAAACTTTGGATGTGAAGGGTAAGATGGGGATGTATAGGAGAATAGGAGACTGGTGCGGATGGGCTGATGGACTAAACAGTGACGTTTCTCATTTTAATAAATACTAGTAAAAACATACCCGTGCGTTGCAACGGGAGAATAATTTATTGCATTATCTGTGGCACGAGCAGAGATAGTTTTCACACCCACAGAGGTTACAAATAAGAAGTTACTAAAATTCTTCTCCAACTAACTTTCTACATTCAATAGCAAGTTGTTTCCTCCTATCTTTATGATTTTTTGGTCACGTGCCTATTTCCTTTCTCCCAACCCCTTTATATTGTCCGTGCCATTTAGGGTGGGGTTGCAATAATTGCACATAGCTGGCGCTAGCTTTCCCAGGGCTGCCCTAGCTGCGCTAGCTAGCCACGGGCTATGGTCTGATCTGGCCTTTGGCAACCCTCTAATTACCCAGACCAAGTTAAGCTGCCACCATTGGCTAACACAAAACTTAACCATCTCCTGGACATGAGTTGTTCTAACTTGTATAAAACTGGTTCATCAGTCCGGATCATATACATAACCCAATACATCTTAGAATCGGACTCCGTATCAAGCTAGATGTGAGCTATTCTAACTCGCATGAGCACATGTTATATAATTTTGGATGAAAGAAACTACACTATCAGGTAGTTGGGGGAAGGTGGATCAATAAAAGGGTCCGAAATTTTGACTCTTTAATAACTATATCTACAATGCACGGTGAGAGCATACATATATAGATAAAAATTTCACCACAACTAGACTACATAAACTCCATCTATGAATTAATTACGTAAAAGTATAGATAGATACAACAAAAACTTTATATTAACGTATATCATAATACTCCCTCCGTTCCAAAATATTTGTTGTTTTCGGTTTTCGTGCCACACGTTTAACTCAATTTGTAGAAAATACGTGCAACATTTGTATCCCTAAATAAATTTGTTAAAAAACTAGACTTAAAGATCTTTCCAATGATATTAATTATGTACTATAAATATTAATATTTTTAATATATATTTTTTCAAAGTTGTTTCTCGGGAAGCGAAAGCGACAGACATTTTGGAATGGAGGGAGTATATGTTTACTGTGTAGCCCTATTTAAAAGCAGTTTAACAAGCTGGTTTGGTATTTTTTTTTGAGTTTTTTATAATTTTCTATAATTTTTAGAATTCTCAAATGGTTTAAAAGAAAAAAATAGAAAAGAAAGGAAAAATGCTACTGTGCGGCTAGGCCATGGGCTTCAGCCCAGACCACAGCCCAGACAACTCGGGCCAAATCCGAGGCCCAATACAATAGGCCCAAGCGAAAAAAATAAATAGAAAATGTATGTTTGGCGTAGGGAACCCTAAAATTATTTTTAAAACTGTTTAAGCCATTTTACTATTTCTTTATCTCTATTATCTTTACATCTAGAGCCCTATTATTTGTTTCTAATTACATTCAACTCCTTCTCGTTCTTCGGTCGCGGGAATCATACGGGAAGTTAGCGCCGGATTCCGGGCGGAGGCTCATTGCGCCTCTTCCAAGCTCGTGTGTAAATTTTTTTAGTAGCTCTCTGCAGTTCCTTGTAAGTATACTGCGAAAGTGGTTGGTAATCATTTCATACCCAGCCTCAGCTGGCCATACTCCTCTTAATTGTCCGCCCTCTCTTCTCAAAATAAACCACCACCCTAACACAAGAAAATATTACCTCCACCAGAAAAATTGCTGATAAGAACCCAGCCACATACCAGTATTTTTGTCCACTGTGGCTTCCCTCAGTCATATCCAACAGATTAGCTGTGACATTTGTGCTTAGTGCACTACTACACCTAGAACTGTATTTAGGACCAAAAGGTTGTGAGTGGGGAATACGTCCAAGATCTCTTCACGTGAAATAAAGAAAAAGTCAAAAGATCGATGAAAATGCACGTGTCAAGAATTGTTAGAGATATTCTCACGCATGGCTGAGTATTATATTCGGTCAAGTTTGGGAACCGCAGGCGACGGACATCTATGACGTGCAAACGGTGGCGGCGCGAAGGGGGTCGCGGTGCCGCCAAACAAATCGTGCGAAGAAAAGAAGCCGCCAAAAAAAATCATGGTGGGTCTATGGTTTTGATATTTGGAAGTCAAATATGAGGTACTATTCTCTTTTTTTCCTCCACATACTCATTTGGGAGTGGCATAAAAATATAGATGGGAAACAAAATTTGGGGATGCTCTTATTTAATGGTTGATTATTTTAGGAAACCTTAAGGATTGATGACATATATATATATATATATATATACATACGCTATTCTACACCCTAGGTGTAGAATACTATTCTACACCCTAGGTGTAGAATACTATTCTACACCGAGCTATTATACTGAACAAAATTCAGTAATGTTCAGTAGTCGCGTTTCAGTATTATTCAGTATTTCGTGGTACTGTGCGTAGTACTGACTGATACTGAACATGGTTCAGTAGTACTTAGTATTTTTTAGGTCAATTTTGGCTTGTGGTGTAGAATAATATTCTACACCTAAGGTGTAGAATAGCGCTGCCGTGTATATATATATATATATATATATATATATATATATATATATATATATATATATATATATATATATATATATATATATATATATGGAGAGTATACTCTATAGCTAGCTACAAAATAAGATATTTTGTAGCCACCTTTATTTACGATAATTTTATATACTAATTTACGACAATGTCAGTATATATTTACGATAGTTGAATCACTATAACACATGAGGATATTTACCATAATATTATAGTAAATCACATAGTAAGGAGTTACTGTAATCTCGTAAATTAGCATATCAATTATCGTAACTCAAAGTGGCTACAGAATAAGTTATTTTATAGCCAGCTGTAAGATAATATATATATATATATATATATATATATATATATATATATATATATATATATATATATATATATATATATATATATATATATATATATATATATATATATACACACACCGCAAATCGCCACAAGCCCACAAGGCCACAAAGGAGTGTCAAACCGGAAGCCCGGAGGCCCATCTGTCAAAAATGACGCAGCCGAGCCCTTCGGTGTTGTGGACTTGCAGTTTCGGTGGCGTAAATCGAGTCAATCCGTTTTCCAACATTGCAAACCCTAATCCCCAAATCCAAAGGGCAAACCCTCTCCAATTCTTCAATCGATCCAATCCAACTCCTATAGGGCTGGTTCGGCTGGTGGAAAAGCCGGCTGGTTTCGGCTGATTCAATAGTGTTCTGTGAGAGAGAATAAGCTGAAATAAGTCGAAACATGACCTGCAGAACAGGGCCATAGTCCTATGGGTGAAGATGAGCGCTGCGGCGGCTCCGGCGAGGACCGCATCAGCGGCCTCCCCGACGAGGACCGCATCAGCGGCCTCCCCGACGAGCTGCTGCACGACATCCTCGTCCGCCTCCGCTCCGCCCAGGCCGCCGGGCGCACCAGCGTGCTCTCCCGCCGCTGGCGCCACGTCTGGGCGCATCTACCAGAGCTTCACCTCGTCGCGCCGCCGCGAGTGCCCGAGCTTCGCTTCGTCGCGCCGCCAGCGGCAGCGCCAGCCTCGTTCCTGGACACCGTCGACGGTGCCCTCGCCGGCTACCTGGCCCCTACACTCGGGCACCTCAACATCTCCCTCAAGCAGCGCGACGTTTCCATCACGGCCGGACGCGTTGCGCCATGGCTCCAATTCGCGGCGGAGCACGTGGTGGGCGAGATCCATCTCTATGTGCCTCCAAGTCCGCCACGGTTTCCTCCAAGTCCACCACGGTTATTCGAGCCGGAAGTTGTTGAGGATGAGGCGGTGCTCAAGCTTCCTGCTTGTGAAGGAGCGAAACAAATCGAGCTCTCTCTTACAGATGAATGGCGGCTACGGCTCCAGGCGTCTGGCCTGTTCACGGCGCTGACGTCCATGAAGATAGTGTGTGGCCGCATGAAAGGCAGCGAGCTCACATGCCTTGTGTGCACGCAGTGCCCGTCCTTGAGGGACCTGACTCTTATCTTGGAGCTGATTGTTGTCTCTGACGTCTCGTTTCACTCCAACTCGTTGTACTCAGTGGAGTTCCTCGTCAGAAACACACGGCGGCTTGAGATCATAGCCCCAAAACTGGAAGAACTCACGGTACATTATCACCCTATGGAGGCTCATATCTCTGCCCCTAAGCTTGCCGAGGTAGTTTGGCGTGCCCATGCCTATGACCCTCATCTCCATCGATTTACTGATGTTGGCCGTTCCCTCCGTTATCTAGAAATCAGCACAACATCTTTAGTGCCGTCCCTGGTTAAGCAGTTTGATGAAGTTGATGAGTTGAAGCTGGACATCTCCATTTCAGAGGTGTGTTGGCATTAACGAATTTCTTCACCAGGGGTTGTTTTTGACAGTCTAAGTGATAACTTTGTATCTACACTACACATGACAGGGAGTAGCAGGGTATGAAAGCTTCTTGAATGAAACAAATAAGCTGCCCAAGTGTAAGAGCATCAGGATATTCTTAAGTTGGGATCACCATGCCATGTTGCCAAGCGTGTTGTATCTCTTCAAGAGATGCAATAGTACAAAGAAGATTTCAGTACTATTGCTTGGTTATAGGAAACTACCATTGGTAATTTCTAAGATCTTAGCCTTTGTATGAATTTGCATCCTGTTCTTGGTTGTCAAATATTTAATTGATTGTGTCCTCCAACTTGTTATTATTTGATAAATAAGAGTCTCCTAATATTACATTTTTTTTTCTTGAGGAGGGGCTGAGTTTTTGGAAATGTTTATTCAATGGGCTCGATATGTTTTTTTTTGACAAGGATGGGCTCGATATGTTAATATGCTATATAAACCATTGCACCAAATTGAAGATTTTTGCATTACCTTGTGAATATTTCTTTTTTGGCTGCTCGTTTGAATTGAAGTTAACTGGATCTGTCTGTAAAGGAAGGGGGACTGCATAAGTAGCATAATTGGCAGGTGTGGTTCTCCTCACTTGGTTGTGCTTGCTTAGATATCCATGACTTACAGCTAGCTAAACCTCTCATCGACAAAAGAAACTATAGTTGTTTTATGAATAAAATTAATAATTCCACTAATGCAATAACACTGCATTTTTTCCAGTGGCATTCTTGCCCACCATCTTGCCCTTGTCGCATGGAAGAGAATCACAAGTTTGGTGGCATTGCTCTCAGTTCACTTGAAGAGGTAGAAATCAGTGATTTTACAGATTCTCTTGAAAACATGGAACTTGTGGGGTTTCTATCCTGCAATGCAGCAATCTTGAAAAGGTTGGTCATCAATTACACGATGTTCGATGCTCCTCCACTGACCAAGGAAGTATGTGAGAAGGTCCGTGGCATATGTCATGCAAATGTTGAAGTCAAATTCAATGCGTTTCGTCGTGGGAGCCTAGTACCTTTTGACTGAATACTTAAGTCTTGTGGTAAATGTAATGTTGTGGTTTTTCCTAGGTTTTTCACAACATGTGCAGGAATGTTTCTGACATTTTCTGGATTCATCCTTCCAAATTTGACCTGATCTGTTAGTCTTATCCCTAACAGTGGGCGTGCTTCTTAGACTTGATCTTTTTGTTTAACTAGTGGACGTGCATGTGCAGTGCATATGTATTTATAATTTATGGTTGTGATAAGCGATGTCCTATTATTATAGGAAAAAAAAACTTTTGAGATTGTAGGCTGTGCCACAATATTTAGAACATGAGTTTGCATATTAATTGTGATGGAAATTAAGCATGGTTGCATAGCGCAAATCTATACCCAAAGTTCTTGCACAGTTGACAGTGCAACAACTTATTTACTTAAAAAGAAAATTATAGTTTTTCTAGAGAAACTGTAACTTGACCATTGTGGGAAATCTTCCTTTTCGGAGGCTCTATAAAACCTTGGGAGTTGATGTTACTTCTAGAGAAATGGCTATATGCACAAATATTTTTCAGGTTACATTGAGACATCGTGAGTTATGACTTAAGAAAGAAGTTTTAGTTGATGGGTTGTTCACTGTTGCGTTGGTATGTTTTATTTCAAACACAAAAGGAATAGGTAAAATTTAATTATGATTCAGAATATTAATTAGCCCTTTTATTGGCTCATTTGTCGTGTTATATATTATAGGGCTAAACTCATTCTAAAACCCCCTATCACCAAGGGATACGCACATAAATATATATGCACACACATGGTGGTGTTTCCACAAGAAAATGGAAATAATTAGGAAATATGTAATCCAGTGAGACTGATCTGACCTGTGTGTCGGTTGCTACAAGGGAATAGAATGAAGCATATTGTATTCCTATTTTCCTCCAACCATCCTCTATCCTGATTCTTACCCTGGAGTCACATGAATTTACAGGAGATTTTACGAGAATACAATTCTTAATACTCGTTAAAGAAATGTCAAAGTTGTGTTCCAAATAATTTGTATATAATTTTTACTAATTTGATTGGTCAAATCAAAACATTTACTCTGATAACTATAGGTTAGTGTACTATAGTGTGCAAATACACGGTCACCGGCAGTGACATGTTGGGTGTCGATACACATTAATAGCAAATTGAGGTTTCCTGTGTTACTTGCCAGCAGAAAGCTGTGAAAAATTTCCTGAAGAGTCATTTTTGAGTAGCAAGGCTTTTCATCGTAACGTGTTATTCATGATGAATTCAAGAGTTAGGAATCTAAATGCGCAGATTAATTTGAATGTCAAAAGGAACATAAATATCCAGATAGAAATTTTGAATGCGCCGAAGGATCAAGTGCAACAAGTTCGTTACAACCTTGCTTCAGTCAGGGCTGCCTCTCTCTGTGGACCAAAAATTCTAGAGTAAAAAAAAAAAGGCCCAGATAGGCTCTAACCGAAGCCCACGGGCCACGGACCACACGCAGTGACACAGCAAATCGATTCCTCCGCCGCCGCTGATGGGTTCGGAAACGGGATCCCACAAATGCGGGTCTAGAATCGGGATACGTGGATGTACGGAAATAAACAAAAACGGATGGAGAGCCGAAAACTTAAATTAGAATAATATGATTAAATATTCATGAATATACATGAGCAAAGTCATAAATTAATATACACATATGAAGTTATTGGTCTAGTATTCACTAGCATGCCATATGTTAACATGCATAATTGGTGATTAATAGGTTTATGAACATATTAATTTCTACACATCTCATATAGATTTAAAACGGGATGAAAAACGGAATAAATACACGTCAATTTCGGGTGAAAACGGGATCCTGCGAAAATAGATGTAAAACCCCCTCTCCCATTTCCGTAAATACGAAAACGAGACCTCACATATACGGAAACAAACGGACAAAAGTAAAAAATAGAACGAGAATTTTTCCATACGTTTTCAAGGTGACCATGACCGCATCAGCGGTCTCCGAGACGAGCTTCTTCACGTCATCCTCCTCCGCCTTGGTTCCACCCGAGCCGCGCGCACCAGCGTGCTTTCTCGCCGCTGGCGCCACATTTGGGCCGACGTGCCCGATCTCGTCCTCGTCGACGACCACGAAGCGCCGCCGTCCTCGATGCCCACGCCGCGCCCACGGTCGAGCGCCTCGTCATCAGGCTGTCTGCCGTGACAGAAGCTGACACCGTCACGAGCGGACGTGCCGCATCGTAGCTGCGTTTCGTGGCGGAGCGCGTGGCGGGCGCGCTCATCCTCCTCGTCGTCCCTACATGGATGTCATCCCCATTCCCCGTCGCCAGGCAGGAGCTCGAGCTCCCCGCGTGCGGCCAGGCTAAGACGATCGTGCTCAAACTCCCACACGCATGTCATCTGCGGCCCGCGCCTGCCGGCGTGTTCATGGCGCTGACCGCCCTGAGGATTCTCTATGGCCGCATGAATGGCAGCGAGCTCACAGCCCTTGTGTCCATGCGGTGCCCGTGCCTCAAGGACCTCAAGCTCCGCCTCAAGTTGGTGGATGCCTCGGACATCTCGCTGCGCTCCCTGTTGTTCTGCATCTGGAACTCACCGCCGATAGAGGTCATATATAGCCCCAACACTGGAGAAGCTGTGTATATCCTTCACCGTTAAGGCTCGTTTCTCGATACCCAAGGTTTCAGAGTTGGTTTGGACAGGGAATTATGCCAATGACAGTCACCAGTTTGGCAATGTCAGCCGTAGGCTTCAGCTGCTAGAGATTACATGGGATGAAAGATATAGACTGGCGCCCCTGCTACAGAAATTTGATGAAGTTGTCGAGATGAAACTGATTATCTACATTCCTGGGGTGCGTTCCTATCAACAGAATATCCTCATAGCCAATCGTATTCCTTATGATCCAGTGATTTACTTAATTCTGTTTCTACTCATGAGTCATGACAGGGAATAGCAGGGTATGAAAGCTTCTTGAACAAGACAAGCAAACTGCCTAAATGTAAGACCTTGAACATATCTTTGGAGTAGATGGGCCATGGTCTGGCACCAACTCACCAACCATGCTGCATCTCTTGAGGAAGGCCATGGTCTGGCACCAACTCACCAACCATGCTGCATCTCTTGAGGAATTGCAGTAGTACAAAAAAGTTTTGCGTCCAACTGATTGATCTTGATGATCACTTGGTAATTTCTAATTAACCTTCTATCCTTTATATAAGAATCTTCTTAATTTTAGTGGTTAAATGGTTTGACTTATTACGTGAGAATGGAGAGCTTCCTATTAAGGTGTGCTGAGGTTATGATAATGTTTACTCTTCTGTGTAACTTAACCTATTGCTAATGGTGGTGGGCGTTGGTGTACACTAAGCCAAATGAAATCACGTCAGAAGAAAAAGTCGTATTTAGTTGATTAGCACTACCTGAAACCCAAACAGCTGATATAACATGCCCACCACGGCACCACCATTATAGATACGTTAATGCTACATAGGTCCAAACCATGCAACCAATATAAATATTTTTTTTCTTATACTCACTAGTATTATTGCCCGCTATCTTGCCCTTGTCGCTTGGCAGAGAGCTGCATGGTTGATGACATTGCTCTCAGCTCACTTGAAGAGGTAAGAATCAGTTCCTGTACACAGAGATCCCCGAGCTAGTTCCTCTTATCCTTGTCCTCACCCAAAACCACATGCTGTCAAGCAAGTTCCTATTGAAATATCGTAGTAGCACCATGAATTATCCTTGGAAGCAGTCACATCTGAGTTGCATGGACTGTAAGTATGTAATAGCTTCAACCTCAGCAACAAGATCTTTCAACATATGGAATTATGGATATATAGTTACAGTTTCCATGCTCCCTCCCTTGGCATATGGGAACCATCTTACTCTTATCTGCTAATCCAGTTATGAAGAGTTCATCAGGAATGGATTAACAAATTTCAAACTAGTTATCTTCATAGAGTCACTACTGGAATAACAATTATCTTCATAGAGTCACTATTTCCTGCCTCTGTGCAAGGTCATTGTTAATTAGATACAATAGAGGTGGCGCTAATCCGACTTAATCAGTCAAAAAACAACAAAAAGAAGCCCGACGCCAAGCCCGCTATGGATCCCTCCTCTGACCCCGCAGACTCACCAGCTGTCGATTCCACTATCTGCTGACCACCTCCTCCTCCTCCATTGTTGATGACGCCCTCTTCCGCCATGTACACCTACCTATCGCCCCAGATCTTGGCCACCTGCACCAGGAGACCACGGCTCACCTTAGATTTGGGTAGGCTTCCCCGGATCAACTCGCTACATTGACGATCTGCAACAGGGAAAAGGGTCAGGGACATTAGGGCTTCTGTAGTGTTGAGCTTCGGTGGCTGTATCCTGTCTTAGATCCATATAGTTCAGAATTTCTGCCCGAAATTCACGAAAATTGGCGAAATTCGTTTCTCTCGGTCAGGCCCAGCAACAGCCAATATCGTCCTTTAAATCTTGGCCCTTTTCAAATTTCTTTTTGGCCCAACATGATCCATGTGGCCTAGTGGCCCATCCCCTGCCATATAAATACTCAAAGGAAACCCTAACCGATGGCAAATTTATTTCTCTCTCCTCTTGTCTCCTCTGCTCAGCCGCTGCATGCCTGCCTCCCTTCCTAGGTCCTCTGCTCTCCCGCCGCGCATGCCCACCACCCTTCCCAGGTCCTCGGCGCTCTTGATTTGAAATGGCAGTTCTGATAAATCGACTAGGGAAAAATGAAAGAAATAAAATAAAAAATAGTGGCTACATATTTTTTCACTCCTTCTCCCTTATTAGCTAACAAGTACTCCATAACAAATGGCATGGAAATGACAGTTTTGATAAGTCGCCTAACAAAAAAATAAAGGACAAGTCTTAATTAATTCCAATTTAGGTCAGGCCTTATACTTTGGGCTTGACTAGAATTGGTCTTTTCTGGCCCACAGACACCCTACCAAATTCGTTGTTTGACAATTTCGTTCTTACCCATCGGCACGACACACACCAAATCTTCTTCTTACACGCGTAGAACATGCTGGGTTACTTGGATGACATGTCAAAGCCGAAGCACATGGGAGGGCTGGGCTCCAGAAACATTGAGTTATATAACATAGCCTTGCTGGCTCGTTAGGCTTGGTGGCTTTTGCAGGATCCTGGTTCAGTCGTTGCACGAGTCCTCAAGGCCGCTTATTTCTTGACAGGTGATCTACTGGATACGGAGGTGGGCTCTTCGCCTTACAAGGTATGGAGATTGGTGGTCGACGGTATTCAAGTGCTGCGTTAAGGCTTGATCCATAGGATCAGTTCAGGTGAGACGATGAGGGTTTGGGATATGCAGTGGCTCTCAAGAGACGGCCTGTTATGACCACTTGGAGCAACAGAACCCAACCTGCCACAGTTGGTCTGTGAGCTAGTTGACTCGATTTCGCGGTGCTGGGACACTTAGAAGCTGAGAGAATTTTTTCACACCGATGAACTGGGAGATTGTTGAGGGTATTCCTCTGAGCACAATGCCACGAGAAGATTTCTGGGCATGGCACTACAAGAAATCTGGCATTTTCCCTATCAAGTCAGCTTATCGCATTCTGTTGCGAAGCCGAATTCAGCTTGGGGGCAGCGCCCGAGCAATTCAGAACCTCGATCATAGGAGAAGGAATGGAGCAAGTTATGGAAGATCAAGGTTCCTCCAAGATCAGGGTGCTCTTTGTGGAGGCTGGCTAGGCTCTCGATTTCGACAAGTCATGTCAGGCACCATAGGAACATGGCTATGGATGGGGGTTGTTCCTTATGCAGTGTGGATGATTTATGGAGGCACGCGCTGCTGGAGTGCAATCTATTAGCCAGATGTATTTGGGCCCTAGAAAGGGAGGAGATTACCGAGTTCTTATGCCAAGTGCAATGCTTGGGCGCTCGGGCTTGGCTCGCAGAGGTGATGCAATCGCTTAAGCATGAAGAGCTTACAAGGGTCGTCATCTGGCTATGGGTGATTTGGTATGTGAGACACAAGGTGATACATGAGAATTATTTTTGAGAGCCCTCTGTTGACCCATATATTTGCTGAGCGATTCATTGGCGAGCTCATGGAAGTCCGACCGGAGAAGAAACATGCTCGGCAAGAGACAACTCAGGGGGCATGGCCTCCACAGTGGATTAGACCGCCGGCTGGGTAGGCCAAGATCAACGCGGATGCGGCAGTCTCCAAGAATTCGAGGTGCTTGGCATTGGCTGTTGTGGTCATGATGAGGGAGGCAACTTCTTAGGAGCCTCGACACTAGTAGTAGAAGGAAACACCACCGCAGAGGTGGTCGAGGCAGCCTGCCATGAAGGGCTGGCCCTGTCCATTTCTCATACTAATTCTTTTCGAGACGCAGTGAGTACTGTAGAAAAGTGGTAGACAAGTCATGACACATCATCATTTGTCTTGCTAGAATGAGAGAAAAAGCAGACCTCCAATATAATGTTGACAAAGTGGCGTAACAGTTAACAAGAGTGGATCAACATGAGTCATGAACCCATGATGATGTGTAGTGGAAACGAGTTGCTGTTGCCTCGTTGGTTAGGAAACTTGGATCAAATTGATAAGTGATGGATGAGCAGATTCATCTCTGACGCACGGGCCACGGGCAGTTAAGGGTGTATTTGGCTTGAGGAATGAGTTAACTTATCATCTACTCATTCCTAAAATTTTTATTTGTTTCATGGAATGGAATAAGTTTATGCATCATCACCTCATTCCTCACAAACTAACAATTAGAACTTTTACAAAAAAATAAAGCCATTCCATCAAATTTAAGAAATGGAATCATGATGGATCACCACATCTAATCTAAGATATCTAGTACTCTTTACATTCTAAATTATAAGTCACTTTGATTTTTTTTTAGGTTCATTCATTTTGCTACATATCTAGACATATTATTATATTTAAATGTATAGTAAAATGGACGAACTAAAAAAATTAAAAAGACTTATAATTTGGAACCGAGAGAAAATATATGAAGTGACAGACCAAATACATCCTAAATATATCTGTCTATATGCACCTCGACCAGAATTACTAGCAAGGCATAGCAAAGCGGTTGCGCTGCAGTGGTTTGCGATGTTGTCCGTCACCTGCCTCGCAAGGCGCCGCCGCATGCACTGCCGCGGCAGCGATGCCGCGGGGTCGGCTGCTGCGGCTGCCGCAGAACGGAGTGTCGGCACGCCGCAGGGACGGCCGTGGCGCCCGCAGGACGCAGGCTCGGCACCAGACACCGGGCGGCGGCGGCGTCATCAGACGGTGCACGGCGAGCATGCCCTGGCTCCAGGGGCCCGCAGGCAACAAGGACGTACGGGATCATCAGCGGCCGCAGTCGTGTCGGAGGCGGCGGCGACGGCTGCTATCGATGCTCGCGGCGAGGTGGTGGAGGACGCGAGCGCGCCGTCGTCTGAGGCCTCGTCCGTGCTCTGCGCGGTCTGCCTGGAGGAGGTGCGGGGCCGGCGGGCTGCGGCGGCAGAAGCGGACGCGATTACGCTGCCGTGCTCCCACGCGTACCACCCCGGCTGCGTGCTCCCATGGCTCGCCGTGCACCGCGCCTGCCCCTGCTGCAGGGCCACCGTCCCGTCGCCTGAGAATTGATCTTGAGGTCGATGGAGCAAAAGCTTCCCATCTCCTGAAATCATGTACTCCAATTACTACTGCCCGTGGGTATATGTTCTAGATAATTTGGGATATTATGCGTTCATTGTACAGTGTTTTTTTTTTTCTTAAATAAACTGAGATCTGCTGGAAACCATGGGCATTTTCAAAATGGATTGCCTGTATGACACCATTCTATTCAGTTTTGGCGAGACCGTGGCCTCCAACTCGCCTCTTGAAATATCAGTAGTTCTGAGTGTCCACGCGCAGCTGTCTCGCTGCACCGTGTTGTGACCCACCTGTATGCCTTCTCTACAGAGGCTGTTCATCCCTGCAGCTGCACATCCTTTCTTAATTAATCAAGGGATCTTTGCCTATTTTATTCTTTTAGATATATGTTCGGGACTATATACATAATATATGTTTTATGTACCCTTGTACTGATTTTGGCTTTAAAGTTTCTTGACAGAAATATAGCTCATCACTCGTAAATTTCTATACATGATCTCAACCTCACCACGCAAGGGTCCTCAGTAAAAAGAATCGAACTATATATATACTATAGCCAGCGATGAGCGATTTGAAAACATGGTCGTGTTAGATTTAGAGTGTTAGCTTTGGATTGGAAATGTGACATCATATTAGATTTGGACTGGAAAAGTTTGGACAGAGGGGTGAGGTGCAGATGTGGGAGAGTGAGGTGCGAGTGGGCTGATGGATGAAAAAGTGAGGGAGATCAGTTTTTTTCTTTTTTTATTATCATATCTCTACTATAATGCAAAACTTCTCAAGGCAATTACTTCCTTTAAAACAGCATACCTACTACAGATCCAAAGGCTGCAAATAGATGTTTGATGAGGCTTCCCACTCTCCCTCACCCAGACCCCCTCCTCCTCAATTTCTTTTTCGAAAAACATAGGCCACGAGACTTCATCTTCTCTTGCTCCTCAGGCACCGAAGCACAGATCCGACCGTGGTTCTCCACGCACGCGCCTCCTGCTACTGCTCGCCGTTGTCGCTGCCGCCTCCTCCACATGTTCTCGCTGTTGTTGCCGCAGCTCGGCCGGCCGCGGTTGTCCATACGCGCGTCCGGCCGTGGGGCTAGGGTTGTGCGGGGCGGCGGCGGCGGCGGCGCCCGGCCGTGGGCTCAGCACGCCGCCCGTGGTGCGGGGGCGCGCGAGGGTGGGATTTATGTTCTATTGCTTCCATGTTCTTCTGGCTGGTGCCTGGTGATACTATCTATTTTCTCTTATATGATGTTTGAATTCCAAACTTTTAGGTTCTTCTGGCTGCTACGGGAGCGTCTGCGAGGAAACCGAAGGCAAGGTTGGGTCCTGTAGCAGGTCTGACAACAGACGGGAAGGCAGGAGCGAAGTGTGGCTGATGGCCCATGGGGAGGGAGTCTGAACTCCTAAAATGTTCATGGATTGTATACATACTTAAATATAATTGTGTAAAAGTTGAACTATGCAAAAAAATTATTTTCATGTGCATTCCCAGAATAAAACCGTGGCGTTAGCATGAGTATTATACTAGTAAGGTATAGGATGAGATGTTGATTGTCTCTCAGCCTTTCTAATACAACTAGATAGCGTGCCCGTGCGTTGCTATGGGATAGCTAACATTTTATACTGAAAACACACGGATCGCACGATAAGATAACAATACTGTAAAAATTAAGTACCAATGTTAAAGTAACATTTAATCTAAAAAATAAAGTTTATGAAATTAACAAGGTCACCTCGAGAGCGCGGCGTTGCAGGCTCCAAACTCTACGACCTTTCAGTGATGCATCTAAGATAATGTTTTATATTAGCAGGAAGAAATCTCTGATATCTATTTTTTTCGTGCACCAATAAACCTACGAATAAGTTCCGCCGCATGTCCATATCATCTTGTATATAGATTCAAGTATATATGTAATTATTAGTGTCTATCACATGGGTAATACTGCATGTTTTAAAAAAAACTCCCACAAAACCTTAAAACAAAGTATGTTATACTCACATATAAATATATATGGCTTTAGGTCTATTCCACACAAACATATACCGTAGAATAAGGTATCCACTTGAGTGTCTATGGCAAGATTCCCCACCAGCAATATATAGAAACAGTTAAATCATGATAATTGCTCGTGGTTGCAACCGGAAAACACAATACCATGATAACATGTTTTTTTACGGCGTGTGTTATACTGTTATAAAAAAGATACTGCGATCGTGATTTCAGTGTAACCAATCAATTTGCATAGGCGTGTATGAATCATTCTCGTGTAACCTGCGGTTTCAGTGTTGGATGCAATCCCGTCATCTACAAAAAGTGGCACAACACATTTGGGTACAAAGAAAGGGAATTGTAGTTTGAATGATTTAATAGTTAATAGTGCCAAAACATGCAAACAAGCGGCACAGATAAACAAACACAAATAAATAAATAAATAAATAAATATTCACATATATTTAAGTGAGCTATAAAAATTATGAAACTTTAAAAATAGATGCATCTTGATTTTAGATGAACTTAGGAAGAAGATTTGATGGGAACAGAGTTCATACGTGGGAGATATTGATTCTACAAAGTGGCTGTTAACTATGTAGACGGATGATCCTAGACCTAAAATATGGATGAGCGGACCTCAGCAAACACAACAGGCTCTACATTAGTTGTTAGAGGGAGAGGGTTTTACCTGTGTTATTATAAAAGTTCGCAATTGTCTACAAGCCATTAAAAAGTTTGAGCGGTCATAGGTGCCACTGGTCAAAACTTTTTTTTGTCTCTACGCTATTCCGTCCACTCTTGTCTCCAACGGTGTGAAACAGGTGGATGAAATGACCAATTTATCCTCAAGTTAGTTGGAATTCTAATTTTCCTTCCCTTTCCTCTAGTGCCACTCTGTCCAAACTGCTTTGGTTCCAAAATTTAATAAATCTTTTTATCAATGCCAATTTAATTGGTATTCAAATTATCTGCAACACTAATTTAAATAAATATATTTTTTTTTCATTTTTTTTGCATGAGTTGGTCCAAATTTACTGTTTTTAAGAAGAGGCATTACTACCCCTTTTGTTTTTGGATCAGTGATTCAAACTGGATCATATGTAACAATGTTTTGGACTACACTTCATTAATCCTTGCATTATATTACATTTGTGATTTCTAATGAATAATAGGGCATGGTCGCACGCAATAGAAACATTTATCACTGGTATGTACATGCGGAGCCTGATATAAGACAGCAAACAAATAATACAAATCGAGATTCTTTCATCCCCTAACCAAACCAAACAAAACACAAATATATATATCTATATTGTGAGCTGAACGCATCTTCTATCCTTGCCGTTATAAAAGTTTGCAAACCAATATTGTGAGCTGAACGCATCTTCGATTTATAAATAGAAAAGTCACCAACTTTGCAGTCGGCCTGTACATGGTCCGGGTTTCCCGGGTTCTGGTTAATTTCCGACCCAACCCATGTGTGTAGCGTATGGATTGGGCTAGGTCGGTTTCCGACGGTTTTAATGCTGTCACCAGGGATGAAAACGGTACGGATATTTTCCGACCGTATTCGAGACCGAATTCGTTTAGAGAGGTTTTAATCCGTCCGTATCCGAGTCCGGATATTTAACATCCGATACCGTATTCGTATCCGAATATTTAAATCACATATTTATGATGTCGATATCCAATCGTATTCTATCCGACATTTTTGATACTATCCGTATCCGAATCCGAATCCGGACATAAATCCGAATCCGAATCCGAATCCGTATCCGTATTCCAATCGTCGATCCAAGGCAGATGCGAGTCGCGAGGTTCATGGACTCAATCCCATCCATGTCTTGGTTAACCCTTGATTTCGTTTCACGTATACACTGGCCCTGCCAAACAGATAGCCCAAAAGCACTGGAAGCCCATCTGCCAAAGCGGCCCTCGTCCACGCAGACCAAACACTGGAACCCCTCGCATACCCTAACTCCAGATTTCCAATCGATTCGACTCCGATGGGTGAGCATCAACGCAGCCGCCGGCGCTGCGGCTCCGGCGAGGACCGCATCAGCGGCCACCCGGACGAGCTGCTGCACGAGATCCTTGTCCGGCTTGACTCCGTCCACGCCGCCGCGCGCACCAGCGTGCTCTCCCGCCGCTGGCGCCACGTCTGGGCGCACCTGCCGGAGCTTCGCCTCGTCGCGCCAGCCTCGTTCATCGACACCGTCGACGCTGCCCTCGGTGGCTACTTAGCCCCTACCCTCGAGCACCTCGCCATCACCCACCGCACCAACCCTCAAGCCGGCCGTGACCTCCACATCCCACCTGGTCGTATTGAGCCGTGGCTCCACTTCGCAGCGGAGCACGTGGTGGGCGAGCTCAATCTCTTTCTCCGTGTGCCTCTGACCTTCGGAGCTTCGACACCTGAAGTCGTCGGGGAGGAGGCGGTGCTCAAGCTTCCGGTTTGTGAACAAGCGAAACGAATACAGCTCTTTCTTCAATTTGCATATACAACGTGGCTCCGCCCCCAGGCATCCGGCCTGTTCTCGGCGCTGACGTCCCTGAAGATAGATGGCTATGTCCGCATGGAAGGCAGCGATCTCACAGCCCTTGTCAGCACGCAGTGCCCTTGCTTGAGGGACCTCGATCTTTTCATTAAGCTGATTGTCATCTTTGATGTCTTCATTCACTCGAACTCATTGCACAGACTGGTACTCTGCGTCTTTGAGTCAAGGTGGCTAGAGGTTGTGGCCCCAAGACTTGAAGAGCTCACTATATTTATTAGGCCATTGGAGTCTCACATCTCTGCTCCGAAGCTTGTCAAGGTAACTTGGCATGATGCTTATGATCCTGATCTCCATCGGTTTGTTGATGCTAGCCGTACCCTCCGGCTACTAAAAACTTCCTCTCGAGCATTGTCCCTGGCTATGTGGTTCGATGAAGTTGATGAATTGGATCTGAGCATTAATCTAAAATACCGAGGTGTGTTGGGATTAACAAATTTCATCACAAGTGTTGTTTTTCATTTTTGGACAGTCTAACTGATTAGTTTTTGTGTACTCACGAGTCATGACAGATGTAGCAAGGTATAGAAGCTTCTTGAATGAAACAAATAAGCTGCCCAAGTGTAAGAGCTTTTGCATATTCCTGTCGTGGGAACACCATGCCTTGGTGTCTGTCATGTTGCATCTCTTGAGGAGTTGCAATGGTACAAACAAGCTTCGAGTACATTTGTTGGGTCCTTCGTCCCAACGAGTGGTAATTTCTAAGATCTTTAGCTTTATAATATGCCATAAAGCTGTTTGTTTGCAAACTTTGACTTGTTATTTGATATGAGAGTTTTGTAATATGTTCGTCAGGTGGGGCGGTTGAGGATCTGCGTATGTTTATTTATCATTTTTTAAATGTTGATATTCTTTATAAACCATTATTGGACCAAATTGAAGACTTCTGCTTTAGCTAGTGAACATTTCTTTTTCGGTTGCTTAGCTTGTTTGAATCTATGTTGTCTTGACCTAGCCGTAAATGAAGGGTGACTGCGTAGGTAGCAGAATTGGCAGGTGTGCGGCTCGTCACTATGTAGTGCTGCAATGTTCTTTAGATATTCTTTATTTATTACAGCAAGGTGAACCTCGCACCAACAAAAGCGAATTAACGTTGTTGGTTTATGAATATAATCAATATCCTCCACTACTGCAATGATGCTGCATTCTCCTTTAATTTCCAGATGCATCCTTGCCTGCCGTCTTGCCCTTGTCGTTTGGAAGAGAGTCGCAAGATTGATGACATTGATCTCAGTTCACTTGAAGAGGTAGAAATCTCTGATTTTTCAGGTTCTCATGAACAAATGGAACTTGTGGAGTTCCTATCCAGCAATGCCAGAATCCTGAAAAGGTTGCTCATCAATGACGAGTATTGCTGTAGGCCCAAGGAAGTACGTGAGAAAGTCCGTAGCATGTGTCATCCAAATGTTAAACTTGAATTCATTGTGTTCCGTGAGGGGAGGCAGGTGCTTGTTGACTAATTTCAGGCGTGAGGTAAATGTAAATATTATGGTCATTTACTAGTTTTTGCACAGTACGTGCATGACTGTATGTTTCAGGCGTTTTTAGGATTCATCATCAGTGCAAATTTGAACTTTGATCAATTAACTGTAGCCCAAAAGGCTCATTGCTGTTTTTCTTCTTAGACTTCGAACATTTACATCTAATCTTGAGATTGCAAATATTCATTAGAATAGAGAAGTATAAGTGACCAGACACTCACTATGCCAAAACTGCACAAAAGTGACACCCAGGTCAGTGACGCAGAATTAGGACGCCTATGTAATGTGACATCAGAGATGTGGATACACTCAGGTCCTGTTTGGAATGCATGTAACGGGACATCAAAGACGCAGATACACATACACTTTGGCTCTATTTGGAATGCGGGAATTTTTTTTCCTATTTCTATGTTTTTCCGATGAAACTGAACTGATTTCTATGATCCTGTATGACTCCTATAAAATTCTGTGTTCCAAGCAGGCCCTTAGCAGGTCTCTGACGAGTTGCCCTCCAATGCCACCGGACTTGAAAAAATTTTCAACTAGGGTTATATCGTCGCATTCGTCCAATCCTCGCGTCACGTCTGTCCAGCAGATAGTTTTGGCTCTGTATCTCCACTGTTGCATTCTTTTTTCTGCTCTTCATAATGGTTAGATTATATTTACGAAAAGTTGTCCCTAACTAACCATGTATATGTTCTAATAAAAGGATAGATCAATGAAGGAATGGTCAATAGCTGTATCCTCTGCATATTTTCTGTTCTTCAGGAAGTTCGTTTGGATGGAATATAGGAGTCGAGAGCAGCTGTGGATCTCTTGGACTGGCTCATGGACAGCCCTGATTCCTCCTCTCATCACATATACGTCGGGTACATATCTTTACTACTCCTACATGGTATGTATAATGTTTTCGCTGTCTTTAACATTCAGTAGTATGCACAATTCTTGTGAACTCCTCAACGCTTGGTAGCATATTCATAAAAGGAGTAAAGGACTAGTGTTCCTACCAATAACTACGGAAAAGAGGTTGCTAATTCTATAATTGACAAAAATTTATTGTTTTTTTCCTGAATAGAACTACTAATCATCATCCGGCACCTCAGCAGTTTAGTTTTCTGCATCTTGTCGAGGAATTTGAACCAGCCTTAATAGATCACTTTTCACATGATGAGTGCAACTGCTAAATTTCATATGCCTGCCATCTGATCTAGATCCTAGGGCCGATACATCGTCTTCAACCCTTGTCGCTCCGTTTCTCCAAGATGCAGACCATGGCTGTTGCTGCTTCCCGCTGGCCTTCCCCGTCGCCGGCCTCTCGGTCGCCACATCTGGCACTGCTGCCCCCCCATCGCCCGGTCATTCTTGTGTTATCTGCCCAACCGCCATCTTCCTTCTCCCGCAGCCGGCGGCGTCCTGCCACCTTGCCACTCCGTTCTTGCTCTCGCCTCCTCCATTTGGCCGGCCTGCAACCCAATGATTTTCTCTAAGGTTGCTGGCCTCCTCTGAACAGCAACGGTCTGCGTGAACTCATCACCTGAGAGGACTCCAAGACTGAGGCGACTGAAATGTAGGAGATGTGCTTGTGTTAAGCATAATTATTTCACTGCTGCATGTAAGTGTGCAGACTAATTATTGGAGTGACATTTTTTTTTTGAAACAAATCAGACAGGGAGATGTCGATTATATTAAAATGCAGATGAAACCTAGATTGGGCAAAAAAAAAAGATACAACTACGGCATGGTTGGATTGGGCCATCAACACGCACCGAACTCAAACTCGAGAGAAGAAGAAAAACAACTCTAGCCGGTCGGAATGGGACATCGACAGGAGCCCACGCAGGCCGAAGCTCAGCATAGAACACACTCGCTCGACCGCCTCCTAAACACCCACAAGCCAGTCACCACACTGCACCGCTTTTCCATCAATAGAGTCGTCAGGACGAAACCGAGCAACAGAGTCATCAGGACGAAAACAACTGAGCAACAGAGTCGTCAGGACGAAAATGCCATCGTCACCTCTTGCGCCATCGTTGCCGACGCTGTCCCACACCGAGGTAGCCTACTGCCGAGTAGGGCTAACCGTCGTAGTCCGCTGCAAGCCATAGCTGCCACTAGCGCTCGCCAAAACTGACTCCGTCCACCGAGATCCAAGTATGCACACCATAGCTTCTGGGGCCTAGCTGCCTCATTGAAGGTAGAAGTGCCACAAACGTCCTCCAACTATCAGTCAGAAGGTCTCCATGCACCGGAAACAGCCGCCACCGAGCAGGATTGCCCGCCTCCACACCACGCAGGTCACCTCAGCAACACAAATCTGATGGCCACCACCTCCCATGCCGGCCTCCTCGCCAACTCTGTGGGCACCTCCCGCGCCGGCCTCCTTACCAACTTCGTGGTCGCACTGGCACACGGTCTCACCAAGCCACCGCCCTCCACTGCCAAACAGATGCGAGGCCCTCCAATTGCCGCGCCACCACCCTCCTCCTGTCCGCGTTCCTCTGTCGTGAACACCACAAACTTGAATCCTCAACTAGGCCTCCACCTTCCTCGCCACAATGCTAGCTGCTACCGCAGAATAACCAAGCATGAGCTCCCGAAACGACACCTCTAAGGAGGGACACGACGCCACTGGCGCCGCTGTTGCTTGACCAAACGGTCAAGGTTTTTACCTAGGGAAGTCACACCGCACACAGGGGAGAGGACCGTTCGATGGATGCTTCCAGGGACGAAAACAGCGCCCAAAGGCGTTGCCTTCATCGGCCCAAGAGAGACAAGGCTTTCGCCATAGCGCCTCAGCCCTATGCGAGGCAATGGCCATAGCACCTCTGCTGCGCCAGTCGCCAACCACGGACGGGAGAGTGGTAGCTACCGCCGCCCATGTGCGCCGTCCTTTGACGGGCCACTGCTGGCAGCTACCCGACGTGCCGCAACGCCTCAGGAGGAGCGAGCAATGCGCCATGGCTGAGGAGGAAGGGGCAAGCGGAGATGGAGCCCAACGTCATCCTCGCGCAGCCGTCGGCTCTAGCGCCGTCCATGGCCACCTGCACCAGCTGTGCCCTAACCAAATCCAGGTGTGGGGCGCTGGATCTGGCCTGCAGAGTGCCAGAGTCTCCGGATCTGGTCGACGGTGTTGCAGATCCGAGTGTCAGCCGCCCGAGGAACCACCACCAATGCCAGGGAGAACTGCCACCGGGAGGATAGGAGGGAAGGAAGGAAGAAGGAAGAAGGGCCCTGCTGCCACCATCCTCGTGACTGCGCGGCCTCCGGCAGCACGCTCTGGCGGCGGCGAGGAGGGACGGGGAGGGATGGAGAAGAGGTGGACAGTGGTGGCATTGCCACCCAGACGAGGCGACGCGGGGGTCTTGGGGAGTCGGGGGAGTGACAGTACATTCAGACAGAAGTCAAAAAGAGATGCTCGGAAAGATAGTACTCCCTCCAGAATGGTAAAAGAAGTCGTTTTGGATAGCGACGCGGTCTCTAAAGTATAAATTTGACTTCTTATTTCTATCAAAATATTTATTGAAAGTGATATATGCACATTTTATGAAAGTATTTTTCACGGCCAATCTATTAGTATGGTTTCCACATTTTCAAACTCAACACCTTTAAAGTTATTCATGATTTTCTTGATTTACATTCCCAATGTTTGACTCAAACCTTGTCTAAAACGACTTTCTTTACCGACCTGGAGGGAGTATATATATTGGATACTTAAAGAACGGAATTGTCCATCTCCTGAAGCCATTTGCCCAGTTTCCAGTACAGTAGCCATGGGTGCCACCTTCCTGTCTATTCCTGTTGCCAAGATCTAATAAAAAGCCAACGAATAACAAAGGCAACCTGTCGGACACATGGGAGTTGGATGTCCTATATATTCCTGTTATCCTTTCTTGCACTGTGATTCAAAGGGGTCTCAGTAATTTTGGTCATACACATGGGGCGACAACACCATGCGTGTAGGTACAACATCTGTGTGTATCTTCGTCTCGCAGATTGGACCTGTTTATGAACGGTTTTACCATGTGGTGATAATAGTCATGACAATTGTATGGTGGGCTTCAATCATCGTCTGCCAATTTCTAGACCTTCAAGTCCTCCTGTTATATCTCTATTTTTTTAGTCAAGCATGTGGCACTGACTAGTGACTATTGCATATTAATCTTCCTCCCAAGATCTGTCTATTGGTTTTACCATGACATGTTTGACTTCATTGTTTTTCTGCAACTTCTGGCTGTTACATGGATCTTTGTAGCCGTAGATGTTGCCTTGGTACCTCAGGATTTTCTAAGATAATCGATTAGAAATCCAGCTTGGGACTTGTTTGGATGTCCATGTATTAATCTCAATTCATATGTGTTGGGGTGGGTTGGTGTGTCAATACACATGAATTGAGGCAGATACATGGGCATTCAAACAAGACCTTCAAATGTATGAGACCAAACTTATAACAAATGTAGCTATTGCTACCAGCACGAATAGACATCGGAATAATGTTCAAACACATCACTAATGTATACAAGATAAACTAGAACAAAAAGAAGAAAAAACGCTGCTACAGAAACGATTTGTACCAACACCTCTTTTTTTCAGATTGAGTTGCCTCTACAAATGGTTCCCAAATGAGCTGAATAGTAAAAATCAAGCACTAAATTTGATTGTTTCAAAAGACTTCGGATGGAGAAATGACCAAAATAAAAGTTGTAGAGCTCAGAAAGTTATAGAACTTTGCAGCTAACAATTTTTTGGTTTGAATTCATTTTGTCAAGGAAAACCACATTTGAATATCTAAAATTTGAAATTTGGATTTTTCAAACAACCTCAGATGGAGACACAACCAAAATAAAAGTTGTAGATCCCAAAAAGTTATACAACTTTGTAGCTGACAACCTTTCGATTTGAAATCATCTTCTCAAGGAAAACTACGTTTGAATTTCTAAAATTTGAAATTTGAATTTTTTTAAACGATCTCGGATGGACAAACAATAGAAACAAAATTGTAGATCTCGAAAAGTTATTTAACTTTTTAGTTGACAACTTTAAAATTTGAATTCTTTAGGGCCCCAAACAGTCAATTAAAAAGTAGGACAGGGTTTCCAAATTCAAATATAAATGCACGAGAGAAAGAAGTATAAAAATGGTTATGGTGATTTAGAAATTATCTAAGATTCCTTAAGTGAAAATGCCTTTTATATTTTAGAAGCTCAACAACTGTGCTCCTAATTTTTTTTAGCCACTTGCAAAACGCATTGATATATAAATTATACTTTTAAGAACTATTGGAGATGCTCTTAGTAGAGATACTTTAAGAAAGATTATTCTACTAATTATTTTATATATTTGACACCCTAGGTGTAGGTACACCTAGGTGTAATACTCGACAAAATTTTTAGTACGGAATATGATTATTGAACACTTCTTAATACAACAGAGCAAGGTATAGCTCAGTAGCATTTGTAGTTTGCGGTTGGGTTTTGTCATTCTTGACTAACTGGTGGTGTAGAATAAGCTGCTACACCTACGGTGTTTTTTTGAGACTATGCTTTAGCACGTTTTTCATTAAGCAGAATAAAGAAATTTTGTTATAGTCAGTGTCAAGTAACACCACACTCGCACGTGGCTGTAATTACATGAAAACTACTGAGCGACAGAGGTGCTGGTGGTGAGGGGTAGTTGGCCTCCTTGTCCAGCCCAATCATATTTAAGTTCATGGCCCCGGTTCGAACTCTCCACCAAGAAGAAGCTGCAGCTCCTCCTGGGTGGGTGTGACAGCGGCGTCCTCGAGGTAGCCTTGTACTTGTGCACTGTACGTCTCAGAGTCGACATTGGGTGATGTTGCCAACACTCCCAGTTTCTACATGAGAACACGCTGAGTCTGTTTGGTGGAATCTGCCTCATGCGGCTGGATAGGAACGCGCTCACTGCGCCGCAACGATGTAACGGAGACTGGCGTTCGAGGCCTACGCAACCTTGGTGGCGCGCGGATGAGGAGTGTCTGCAATGGAAGACAAAGCCGCTCCTCCGTACTCTCCTGAATCGACAACGTGGCCGTTGCGTGAGGCACTATGCCATTAACAGCCGGCATGGCTGAAGCCTGGGCCGAGGGTGGGGATCCCCCAGCCAGCTCCGTACCATAGCACCGTCCCCGTCGTCGATGATTGGCTGGACTGGGTCAGCGAAGGCGACCCCAGGGTGGGCCTGCCTCTCCAGGCGCCGCATCACCCGCGACAATGGGTGGTCCTGTCCAAGGAGGCGCGCACTGCACCGACGATGACAGTGGTGGACGATGATGGTGGCGGATCCGTCCTGCACCGAGTAGTTGTCGCTAGAGAACTAATGTCCATCAACGAAGCTCAAACCTCCTGAAAAAGCGGGCACCCTAGTGCTGGCACACCCGCTGCGTGGCGCACGACTTGTGAGGCATCAAGCTCCTCTAGCATGGGGTCGAACCACGTAGGAGGCACCGTGCTCGTGCACGGCTCCAACCCTAGTGCCAACGCCAGCGGATCAGGTTCGGAGAAGCAGGGTGCAACAGCAGGAGGAGTTGTGCTTTCATCGTGGTTGGCAAGCACACCCGTGTCGATGTCCATCATCGGCCTAGTCCGGCGTCATCGCCGCCCCCGTCTACCACCGGCGCCCCACACGGCCCTAGGTGCGGCACCCTCCAAACTCAGTGAACTTCCGTGCGGCGTGTGCTGGGAGGCCAGGTGACTGCCACGGGCAAACTGCCGTGGTAGGTTGGCACCCTTCGCCTTCGCGACCATTGCCGCAGCCCTAGGACGGGTGCACTCCCTGGTGAGGTGGTGGAGGCCATGGCAGCGCAGACAACACCATGGCAACCGGCAAGTAGCAACACAGTGCGAGTAAGAGAGACAGTTGAAGCATCTGCCGTGAAGCTCTGCGGGGATCTTCCGAGCCTATGGAAGCATCTTTGTCCACCCATGGATGACTCTTCATGTGCCCACCGGAGGAATAACCAGGGTGGAAAGGCGCCACGACCGGTGAGAAGGTGAAGGAGCTTCCATCAAGGCTACCCGGAGGCGGCTGGCCGCCAGCGGCCACAAAGGAGTCCGTCGTACGGGGCTGCTATGGTGGGGGTGCCGCGGTCGGCACGCGCACGCCAGATCCGGCGTTGCCCCATAGTCCTAGGGCAACCACCCTGTCAGCGACAACATCATCATCATCATCATCCTCGCCCCCACCTTCCGTGATGTCCTCAATGATGACCATTGCCACGCCATCCATCCTCTCAACCATAGCAGGCACCGACGGCGTGGCGCCGCCGCCGTCGCCATGGGAAGGGTTGGGTCGAGGGCTAGTCCCGAAGTGGGAGGTGGCGAGGGGTGGTGGCAGCCGGGCTTGATGGCATGGCCACATGACGCGTGCGAGCCGAGCTCAGGCTCGTCGAGGAGGCCACAATACTCCATCACAGTGCCACCGGGTAGGAGTTGCCGGAGCGCGTCGGCCCTGGCTGGCTTCCCAGCCTGCTTCGGAGGTGGAGCCAGGCAGCCACGGGCATCCGCAACATGACCGCACGCCTGGAGGACCAGACGACCACCTAGCCCACGCACACCTGGTGGACCAGCGCCTGGGTCCAGACCCACCACCAGCGACTTGGGTTGGAAGGGGACATCCGTGGCTTGCAGCTTGCAGAAACATGGGCGAGCGTCAGAGAGAGACCCATCAACGGATAGATCAGGCGATAGTGGTTGTAGATCCAGGCTGACAGTGAGGAGAGGCAGGGGATGAGGTGAATATGGGAGGGGAGGGTGGTGGTGGCCATGGCTTCATGTCGGGGACGAGCGGGTCGGGGGGGGGGGGGGGGTCGGGTTCAGGGTCCATCTTGGTTGCCTGCCCGGCGTTTCAGAGAAGAGTACACCTACGGTGTAAAAAAATGCTACCGTGTATGTAATATATTGACATATTGTAATAGAGAATTATAGTCAAAGTTACATTTTAGAGTATATCTCTGTCCAAACGACAATGGTTTAGAGCTGGAAATAGTATAAAATGGGAAATTATTGGAAATGTCAAAAGAAAAATATCTTACCAAAAAAAGGTTTCCTAGTTGACCCTTGATTTTGGACCCACGTACGCACTGGCCATGTGATGTGGAAGCCCATCTGGTAAAGCGGCCCTTCTATATTGCGTCGGCACCGTCCATGGAGACCACGGCGGGCAGATGGAGTCTATAACACTGAAACTCCTCGCTAACCCTACGTAATCCCCAAATCCAAGGCAAACGCATTCCAAATTTCCAATCGATTCGACTTCAGTACTCCTATGGCTGAGGATCAACGCCGCTGCCGCTCCGCTTCCAGCGAGGACCGCATCCGCGGCCTTCCCGACGAGCTGCTGAACGACGTCCTGGTACACCTCTGCTCCGTCCATGCCGCCGCGCACACAAGCGTGCTCTCCCGCCGCGGGCACCACGTATGGACGCACCTGCCCGAGCTTCGCCTCCAGTGGCGGATCTAGGAAATAAGTTAGGAGGAGCTTATCTCATAATCTTTCATCTCTAGCCACTCCTTCTAAACTTGAATATGTGCAAATTTGTAGCGGGAGCTTAGGAGGGGCTCCATGGTCCGAGCAGCGGTAGCGGTGGCGAGCCCACCCCACCCCGGTGCTGGATCCGCCCCTGTTCGCCTCCACATGCCGCGAGAGGCAGCACTAGCATCGTTCATTTTAGAAATAGTACTCTCTCCATTTTAAATTATAAGACGATTTGACTTTTTATACATCGATTTTATTATATATATATAGATATAATAATAATATGTCTACATATATAGTAAAATGGATGAACCAAAAAAATCAAAGCGACTCATAATTTGGAACGGAGAGACTATTAACTAGATAAAACCTCGCGCGTTGCTGAGGAAATTTGAATGCTGCACAAAGGGAGGGGATTCATGGATGGATAAATTTATATTTACCATTCACAATGATACATAATTTAGTTAAAAAATATGAAATAAAATGGTGGAGGTGAGATTGATGGAAAATACAGATAAACAATGGATACTAATATGAAATAAAATGAAAAAATAACATAATTTTACTTGTTCAACTTTTTAAAAACTGTTGTACAAACTTCATCAGGATTTAGTTACAAATCCCAAAGTACGTTTGAAAGTTCAGCACATATGGGAATGATGTTTACACATAGTTTTATTATTTATTAACAGGCAGGGCAGCTGTAGCAGCTTGTGCTCTATTATTTTTTTTATCAGGTACAACTTGAACGCAGACAACTCACACACTCCACACTTTGTGTCCATGTACACACATAAAGAAGAGATTGGGAGGCGTCGCGGTCACTAGGGTTTGAACCCAGTTTTTTTTAGAATTACATAGTACAACGTAGACGTCCACAATATGCACGCAGTGACGTCCCATTGGACAGACCTACCACCAGACCACAGGCCCATTCATAGTTCGTGCTCTATTATTAACCACTTGGTGGTGAAACCACAGGCCTATTCACAGTTCGTGCTCTAGTACATGAAAATTGTGACCTTCTATTAAGGATGCAAGCGGCGCGGGCCTGCATGCAAGCTTGCTTTGCCGGCCTCGCAAAAATCCCCTTTTGGACAATGCAGAAGGCCTGTTATGCTATTGCGGGGCCAGCCTGCTAAGTCCAACGGACGTCAGCAGGACCTGCAAAAGACCTGCTAGGACCTGCAAATCCCCTTTTCCTCGATGCTCCGGCGCTGGATGCCGCGACCTCAATCCGGCCTCCCTCTCTGCGCCCGTCTGACACGTCATGCTTCCCTACACGCACCCGC
The DNA here is from genome assembly GCA_022457205.1 of Saccharum spontaneum. NCBI lineage: Eukaryota > Viridiplantae > Streptophyta > Magnoliopsida > Poales > Poaceae > Saccharum > Saccharum spontaneum. The sequence continues at coordinate 61,027,851 of CM039595.1, forward strand.
ACGGCCTCGAGCCTCCCCTCCGATCCCCTCGGCCATCCGTGTCGCGCGCATCGCCGGGGAGCTTGTCTTGGTGCTCAAGCAGTAGGAGGATCAACGTTACGATTAGATGTGCAGTTACGATACCAGGCGTCCGGAGTGCTCCCCGCCAGGCCAGGTGATGGATCGATGTGGTGGAACGTCCAACTGAAAGTGGCGGGCAAGAAAACATCGACAACCTTAGCCCTCAGGGGTGACGATCTTCGCATATGTGGCTTCAGGAGTCAGAAGGATAACGTTTGGTACCAGATTGACCCCGAGAGGACGATGTTCAAACAAGAATACAATGCCTTTTCTATATCCATGAACTCCGATTTTTTGTACTGGCCTAGAGTGACTGAGGGAGAGACCGCTGCAACTGCGAGGAACGCCGTGGATGCCCTGTCACAATATTCTTACGTGACATTGCCTCCCAACATCCCCCATCCATACATATGGTGGACGATAGATGATGAGGATGGTACTGACCGCCTTTTGTCGCCACTGAATACCCTGCAGTTGATGGTCAGCTATTCCGCGAGTATCATTGATGTGCAAGTCGCCGTCCGACAAGGCTGGCTCAAAGGGATGACAGCGCAACAGAAGCTCCTGGATTTAATGTCGTTTTGGGACCGTATATCAATAAGCACTCTGGAGCAGTGGGAGTGTTGTGGAGGCGACGCCGTCCGACAAGGCTGGCCCATCAAAGGGATGACGGCACCCCGGAGGAATCTCATGGATTTGTTATCGTGTTGTGAAGGCGGCAACTTCCCCCAACGGGACAATAATAAGCTGCTGGAAAGAATTGGAATCAAGAGCCTGCAAGGTGCGCTTGAGGTCTTTGCCCTCATAAAAGATGCCGGCGACCTGGGTTCGAAATAATAGTCGTTGCGACAAATCTGGATCGCCCGTACGTGCCTGCATATTTGCCGTACGTATGAGGTTATTTGTTTCCTTTTCTTTTACTGTATTAGCAAGTCATGTCGTCTACTGCTCGATCGTACAGCAGTCGGTGGCCATTCATGTTTCCCAAATCACTAGTATTCCATTTTTTTTTATTCTTCCTCTTCTCTAATTAATCATCATGTGGGTGGTGGTCAAGTCAGTGTCTGGTTTCATCATGCTTTGGTTCTTTGGGCAAAATCTCGGTTGACGTTTGCAATGAAATTTTCTTTCCCTGCTATGCCTAGGTTTCTTCACCGTTTTTTTTTTTTGAGGGGAACCTAGGTTTCTTTACGTGAAGCAGGGCGGTAGATATATAACCTTGTTTTCTCCCTAGTGTTTATACTACCACTGTTTTTCTTCTCTAGCTCGACGTTTAGACCAAACCTTTTAGTTATTCATTTTTGAACTAAAAAACTTGTTTAAAAAGTCAAGACAGAGAGACTACCTTAATCTCTGCCCTTCTATGGTGGCCGTCTAATCAGAAGGCAGAGATCTGTCAGCCCAATCATGCCCACTACTCAATAACTATCGTTATTAGCTCATGTTTAGTCCTCGTAGTTAGAATCCGAATATCCGATATGATATGGACTAAACTTTAGTTCCTGGATCCAAACAGATAGTCTGCCTGTGGTGTTGCTGAAAAACGTGTTGGGGGGCCGAGATTAGAGGCTGGTACTCTGTCTTTGGATACTCTGTTTCTAATGGCTGCCGCCGACTTGTTGAGTGTATAGAGACGCTCAAAGCTGGAATCAATCAATGCACATCGGCAGCCAAAGCTTGAGTTTTTGTTGGGTATCCCACCCAGCAGGCAGCAGCAAGAGCCAAGAGGTCAGCCAGCCATGGCGTGAGGAGCACAAAGCTCCATCGTCTGGACAATGGCTCGGCGTGGCTATCCAAATTACAAATTCAAATGCATGCCTCATGCAAGCATTCCACGAATCACAAATGTCATCCGAACACGGAAAACCATCTGTTTCTGCAAAATGCACAGTAACCACCACTTACACTAATAATTACGAGCATAATAACTCCCAAATAGAGTAACAAACAAAGGGGAAATTAAGCACAAGGGAAATCATCTGATGATGATTCAATAGTGTCTAGAGAATGATAATGCAGATATATAGATGGATGGCACACATTATCCATAGGCAGGGCGACAACACCTTAATTTCACTCCGAATCCATAAGAATGTTACTGATTCATGTCAGAGCCTGGTTTGGATGTGCAACCCAACCAAAGATGAATATTAACGGCCAATACCCTGAAACCATACTAGCCGTGATAACATATGCTGAATATACCCATGCCCAAATCAGCCCATTCCTCGTCTGTAATGGTGGTAGTAGAAGACGTCGTCTCCAAATAAATTCCACATTCATATATAGGGGCACAAGAGAACTAAGGATACATGTGGCAACTGCACTCTCTGGGCCACCGGAGCTAGCACCAAGGTTCTGGGATTCGACCGAATTAGTCCGAATTTCGGCGAAATTCGTCCATTTCGGTGAGGTCCGAAACGAATTTTATGCTTTATATTCCGAAAATTCACCGAATTGAGTCCGAAATTCATCCGAATTTTCCCGAAATTCGTCCAATTCGGTTGGGACCGAATTTTTTTCCAAAACGAATCCCAAAACCTTGGCTAGCACCACATATGCACCAAGTGCAAAGGCAGCTGTCAAACTTGTAATCGAAAAGGTATACAGCTGTGAGTAAGTGCATTTTGCGGCTCCGGGGGTTCAACAAAGAAGACCCAGAATGCATGAAACCCAAGGTAGCCATCGTGGAGAAAACAAAGGCCAACGTGTTGGACACGATGAATGCATCAAAAGCATACCTTCGAGCAAGTATTGGTGTGCCTCCATTATTATGATCATCAGCTATGTAACCTCCAGGGACAGCAAAACTTACACCAAATGTCACGGTTGCTATTAGAACTGACCCAATACACAGAGCTGCCGTCGAGTCTTTCACCACCTCCATTTCTTTGCTTTCATCATGTTTACTGTCACAGTTTTGTTATCTTTCTCAAAGTGAAAGCAATGGGACTTAGGGATGGAGGTGGGAATTGTGAGGATGAGAGCGACATGGTCAATGGGACTTAGGGATGGAGGTGGGAATTGTGAGGATGAGAGGGACATGGTCCGAGGTGGAGCCAAGGCAAGAGGTGAGCGTGGAGTTAGGAAAAGTGGTGGCAAAGGCGTTGTTGATGAGCGCTCTGTCCAGCCTTGCCAAGATAGGGGAGTCACGTTTATTGGACCAACTGTAGAGCCGGTCGAGCAGCAGCAGTTCGAGGAGCGCCAAGCGATTGATGGAACTGTTGAACTTATCAGCGAGGCGTTGATTGAAATTGTTGTTGTTCTTGTCCACCGGTGCCCTAGTGAGGTTGCAGTCACCAATGGCGACCCAGTTTGCCGCAGGCTGTGCAATGGATTCCAGATCCGCAAGGAACAGATCTCGGAGTCCCGGTGGTCCGAGGGAGCATAGATGTTGGAGACAGTGAAATTATAGTTGGACGATATCGAGGTGAAGGAAACAATGAGGCAGTAGCTGGATTGCGAGATGTCCTCCGCCAAAACGATGTCGGGGTTCCACGCCGTGACTAGCCCGCCCCGGGCGTCGTTGGCCGGAGAGTATGTGAAAGCGCTGAGATAGGCAGGGACAAAGGATTTGGACTTGGCAGCATCAAGAGAGCGCAGTTTGGATTCCTGAAGACATACGACTTGGGGGTGAGAGATTGAGATTGTCTCGCGGATGCCGTGACAACAAGCCCCACCTCCCTGCGTTGTCCATCCAGCCGAAGCCCCCCAGCCGCCGCTGCCACTCTCCGGCTAGCGGTGGCGGCGGCCAGCTGCGATGCTCAAAAAGGCCTCTTGTAGCAGTCTCCCACCTTCCCCTTCCTCCCCTCCTTCCCTCCTCTTCCCCATGAGAGCTCAACAATGGTGGCCGGCGGCGAGCTGCAAATGCCGGATCTAGGTCCTATGGGGCCAGATCCGGCGCCCCCACAACGGATCTAGTGAACGGCAGGAGATCAAGGGCGATCAGCGTGGGTGCAGGCGACCGGGAGGTGCGCCGGCCTGGCAGGCGCGCAAGCCAAGCCTGTGACATCCTTGCTCATTGCAGCCTCCAATGGATGCCCTTCACCACCGGATCTATGGCCGAGCTTGAGTCATCGAGGGTGTTGTCGCCTTCTGGATCCACGCGAGCACTGCCCATCTGCACCTGCATCCCCCTAGCGACGATGACACATGGACCCATCTTGTCTGGATCCAAGTGGCAGCGCCCCGCCCCGTCTCATCCTACTTCATGTGAGTTGCAGTTAAGCAGTTTTTTTTGGTGTGTATGTGCTCAGCACATGCTATCCTCACCGTCCAGCTTGCATCGAGATATGTGCTTCAGAAGAGAGAGTGCAAAACACTTTGGGAGAGAGTGGGCTGCACGAATCTCGAAGCACATTTGAACGGTGAGAGATAGCGCGTACTGAGTACATATGTGCTGCAATACATATTCAGAGTTGCAGCCCCTCCACCCTCTCTCTGTGGATCCGGCAACCCTGCTGTGAGGCTCGGCGACTCCCACAGATCTAACGCGTAGCATTGTAGATCTAGGTTGCAATTGCTTATGCAAGTAAAACTTTGACAGGAGCTCAACTTAATTATGCAACCACTGAAAAAGAGCTTCTGGCTGTTGTTTTTGCCATTGATAAATTTAGATCTTATTTAGTTGGAGCTAAGATAATTGTTTACACTGATCATGCTGCACTAAAATATTTGCTCATTAAGAAAGATGCTAAACCTCGCTTAATCAGATGGATTTTATTACTCCAAGAATTTGACTTAGAAATAAAGATAAAAAGGGAGTAGAAAATTCTGTTGCTGATCACTTGTCTAGAATGTACTTTAAGAATTCACAGGAACCCCCCATTAATGACTCACTCCGGGACGACATGCTTTACGGGATTAACAGATCTGACCCCTGGTATGCAGATATTGTTAATTTTATGGTTTCAGGTTATGTATCACCCGGAGCAAACAAGAAGAAGCTTATTTAGAAAAGCCGTTCACATATATGGGATGAGCCATATCTCTTCCGAGTATGCGCTGATGGCTTACTTAGAAGATGTGTGACCACTGAGGAAGGATTGAAGATCATCGACAGATGTCACTCATCACCATACGGAGGACACTATGGAGCATTCCGTACACATTCAAAGATCTGGCAATATGGATTCTACTGGCCTACGATGTACGATGACACGAAGCAATATATCTGTCAAAGGCACGGAAACATAAATACAAGGGATGCCATGCCACTCACCAACAACCTTCAGATTGAACTCTTTGATGTCTGGGGAATAGACTATATGGGTCTATTTCCCCTATCTAAGAAGTGTGAGTTCATCTTGGTGGCGGTTGATTACGTCTCCAAGTGGGTAGAGGCACTACCTTGCAAACATGCCGACAATATCAGTTCGAAGAGGATGTTTGAGGAAATCATATTTCCAAGATTTGGAGTCCCCAGGATAGTGATAAGTGATGGAGGATCACACTTCATTGACAAGCGCTTCGAGCACTATCTATCAAGACATGGAATCCGTCACAATGTCGCTACTCCCTATCATCCTCAGACAAGTGGCCAAGCAGAGACTTCCAACAAGCAAATCAAGAACATTCTTCAGAAGACGGAGAACGAGATGGGAACGGCATGGAAGGACAAGTTACCCGATGCACTCTGGGCTTACCGGACAGCATACAAGACCCCAATTGGAATGTCTCCATACCAATTGGTGTACGGAAAGACTTGTCACCTACCTGATGAACTTGAGTTCAAGGCACACTGGGCCATAAAAAGATGGAATATGGACCTAGATATCGCCGGAAAACATAGAAGAATGCAATTATCGGAGTTAGAAGAATGGCGGGAGAAAGCATATCACAATTCAAGATCTACAAAGAAAGAGTCAAGAGATGGCATGACAAGAGATCAAGAAGAAGGAGTTCTCACCCGGAGATAAGGTATTACTTTTAATTCCAGGGTGAAGCTTTTCGGGCATGGAAAGCTCCGGAGCAAATGGGAAGGACCATTCAAGGTAATTCATTCATCATCCCACGGAGCTATCACACTTCAAAATGACGAAGGTACGTTATTCAAGAAAACAAGTATGGGGAGATTCCTTGACATGTCACACACACTTCGATCGCACCACTCCATGAACCAGGTACACACTCTGCACACTTTTATTACACACTTACACACTCACCTTAGTTTGTGCAGAATTTTATCTCTCTAAACATGATAAATTAAAAGGATAAAAATGCTTATAATCATGATCAATCTCACTCTGTGATATTTCCTGGAAACCTGCAATTATTAAAATTATTTCAAAACCCTGTGTTGCTAAAAGTCATTGTGGAATAAGAGATGGTAAGGGTATGAGTACCTTATTCTTAGTATCTTTATTGCTTGGAGAATTTGTTTTAAAAATCTCAAAATTATAGCTACCATCCTCAAGTTTTATATGCCTGCTAAACATGAAAATATTAATTAAAGCTATCTACTTTGTATTGAGTTTGTTCAAAACAAGTTAGACCCTTGTTGAGAGATTTATCATACTCCTAAGATCAAGACATTTTTATTCAGAAAGATTCACTCTTTCGAAGTATTATTGCGTTAGAGGCATGGGCTATGCA
>CM039595.1:61034604-61179521 GCA_022457205.1 Saccharum spontaneum
AATGCTTATAATCATGATCAATCTCACTCTGTGATATTTCCTGGAAACCTGCAATTATTAAAATTATTTCAAAACCCTGTGTTGCTAAAAGTCATTGTGGAATAAGAGATGGTAAGGGTATGAGTACCTTATTCTTAGTATCTTTATTGCTTGGAGAATTTGTTTTAAAAATCTCAAAATTATAGCTACCATCCTCAAGTTTTATATGCCTGCTAAACATGAAAATATTAATTAAAGCTATCTACTTTGTATTGAGTTTGTTCAAAACAAGTTAGACCCTTGTTGAGAGATTTATCATACTCCTAAGATCAAGACATTTTTATTCAGAAAGATTCACTCTTTCGAAGTATTATTGCGTTAGAGGCATGGGCTATGCAAAATTATGAATATATCGAGGAAATAAAAAGGAGCAAGTGCTCGATAACCTCGTGGAAAAAAATGGACAAGTGTCCGGCAGTAGAATTAGGGGTACCTCGGTATCCACCCAAAATGAAAAAAAATGAGATATGATAAAAATATGATGGAAAAAAATGATAGCCCATGGTCCCTCTAATAAGCAATATGCTAGTAAGAGTGACAAGTTTTTAATTTTCAAAGTCTTTGATCTAAAGAGTATGGTATTTTTCTCCTCGGATCCGGTTTTGACCATACAATAAATGCAAGGTATGTATGCTTAAAGAATTATTTTTGCAAAATCAAAACAGCCTCAGAGAGAAATATAAAAGATAATGAGTGACTCTGAGAGCACCTATGAGGATAAAGGTATGCTAAGTTTTTCTTTTCAAAAATATATAAAAACTCCAAGTGATAGGGATTAAGAAGAAGAAAGGCTCTTTACTCTGACCATATATTTCCCTGACTATAAGTGCACAGTGGATTTTTACAACACCCTGCAGGTATGAAAGAATGTTTCAACCCCAGATGTTTTATTAACCAACCTTTTCTCGAGGACGAGTAAAAGCCTAAGTATGGGGGTGTTTGTTGACGGTTCTTAAGTATCAATTATAACCATCAAATAAATAAAGAAAATGATCTATATGCAAGCAACACCTAGAATTAGGGTTTGATCTAATAGAATTCCACGAGTTTTGCTGTTTATCTATTTCTGCAGGGGGTTATCAGGAAATACGGAAGAAAGGCCCACATGTCGGATTAATGACGGGATATTAACTGAACACGTAATTATCTTACATCTAGAAGATTCCAGAAGCCACGGGAACGAACGGGAGCCGTAACGGGGCCGGACACAGGGCGCCCGCCCTGTGCCCTAGGGCGCCCGCCCTGCCCCCGGGACCAATCAGGTCGAGTCTCGCGGATTATGCTCCACCGCCTTTGAGGATCAAGGAAAACCGTAGGATGAAGGTCGGTTTGATCCGACGGTCCAGATTCATCCAAAAGGGCTATATAAGCAAGGCCCCTGACCCCTGGTGGAGAAGACCCCAATTCATTATTCAGTTGCATATCTCTAGTTAGGGTTTAGAGAGAGAGGTTTCCTCTAGGGTTCCCACCTCTTAGGGCTTAGCATCCAATGTGAAAGTAGAATTAGTTCTACTAGATTGAGAGAGATAGAGTGGAGGTGTAGATCGGAGGAAGCCGGCCTGTCGGTGTCTACTCCGAGGTTGTACCTGCGGGAGCAAGTTCTCCTAATCCGAGGGTTGTTCTCAGGATTCTTCAGTATTTCGACTTCTAAATTCTAGTAAGTTCTTTGTTTTATTGTTCTTTGGTTTAAGAGTTTACTTTGATCTCTTCGCGTAGAGTTTAGAGTAATCATCTCTAGCGTAAACGTGGTGTTTAAGCTAGGATACTCATAGATATCCCCTCGTCTAGCCGGACCGTGGTAGTAACGAGGAACGTGACAATTCCGAGTTACCTTTGTATTCCATATCCCGTTAGCAGGATCGATAGGGTTTATAGGTGCGGGTTGAACATCCTTTGTGGTGTCTAGATTCCGTAAACCTCCCCAATAGAACAGTAGATCATCCTTACCAAGGTTAGAAGAAGAGTGCGGTTGTAGTCTTCTCTATACATCGCTCACATCGAATCATAGTGGTTGTAGCCTAAAGGTTAGTAGTAATAGATTTGGTTAGTCAGATGCACTCTTTCTCCTAAAGGTAAAAATATAAATATGATACCCAGGATAACATCTCGGGTGAAGTGCTCACCGATATCCGTGCGCTTGCAGATCCTATTTCCTAATTGCGTTACCAAATATCAACAGAGGTGGCGAGGGGTGGTGGCAGCCGGGCTTGATGGCATGGCCACATGACGCGCACGAGGCGAGCTCAGTCTCGTCGAGGAGGCCACAGTACTCCATCACGGTGCCACCGGGTACGAGCTGCCGGAGCGCGTCAGCCCTGGCTGGCTTCCTAGCCTGCTTCGGAGGTGGACCCAGGCAGCCACGGGCGTCCGCAGCATGACTGCACGCCTGGAGGACCAGACAACCACCTAGCCCGCGCACACCTGGTGGAGCAGCGCCTGTGTCCAGACCCACCACCAGCGACTTGGGTTGGAAGGGGACATCTGCGGCTTGTAGCTTGCAGAAACTAGGGCGAGCGTCGGAGAGAGACCCATCAACGGATAGATCAGGCGATAGTGGTTGTAGATCCAGGTTGATATTGAGGAGAGGCAGGGGATGGGGCGGATATGGGAGGGGTGGGTGGTCGTGGCCATGGCTTCATGTCGGGGACGAGTAGGTCGGGGGGGGGGGGTCGGGTTCGGGGTCCATCTGGGTTGCCCCGCCCGGCGTTTCAGAGAAGAGTACACCTATGGTGTAAAAAAATGCTACCGTGTATGTAATATATTGACATATTGTAATAGAGAATTATAGTCAAAGTTACATTTTAGAGTATATTTTTGTCCAAACGACAATGGTTTAGAGCTGGAAATAGTATAAAATGGGAAATTATTGGAAATGTCAAAAGAAAAATATCTTACCAAAAAAGGTTTCCTAGTTGACCCTTGATTTTGGACCCACGTACGCACTGGCCATGTGGAAGCCCATCTGGTAAAGCGGCCCTTCTATGTTGCGTCGGCACCGTCCATGGAGACCACGGCGGGCAGATGGAGTCTATAACACTGAAACTCCTCGCTAACCCTACGTAATCCCCAAATCCAAGGCAAACGCATTCCAAATTTCCAATCGATTCGACTTCAGTACTCCTATGGCTGAGGATCAATGCCGCTGCCGCTCCGCTTCCGGCGAGGACCGCATCCGCGGCCTTCCCGACGAGCTGCTGAACGACGTCCTGGTACACCTCCGCTCCGTCCATGCCGCCGTGCACACAAGCATGCTCTCCCGCCGCGGGCGCCACGTATGGACGCACCTGCCCGAGCTTCGCCTCCCGTGGCGGATCTAGGAAATAAGTTAGGAGGAGCTTATCTCATAATCTTTCATTTCTAGCCTCTCCTTCTAAACTTGAATATGTGCAAATTTGTAGCGGGAGCTTAGGAGGGGCTCCATGGTCCGAGCAGCGGTAGCGGTGGCTCGAGCCCACCCCGCCCCGGTGCTGGATCCGCCCCTGTTCGCCTCCACACGCCGCGAGAGGCAGCACTAGCATCGTTCATTTTAGAAATAGTACTCTCTCCATTTTAAATTATAAGGCGATTTGACTTTTTATACATCGATTTTATTATATATATCTAGATATAATAATATGTCTAGATATATAGCAAAATGGATGAACAAAAAAGTCAAAGAGACTCATAATTTGGAACGGAGAGACTATTAACTAGATAAAACCTCGCGCGTTGCTGAGGAAATTTGAATGCTGCACAAAGGGAGGGGATTCATGGATGGATAAATTTATATTTACCATTCACAATGATACATAATTTAGTTAAAAAATATGAAATAAAATGGTGGAGGTGAGATTGAGGGAAAATACAGATAAACAATGGATACTAATATGAAATAAAATGAAAAAATAACATAATTTTACTTGTTCAACTTTTTAAAAACTGTTGTACAAACTTCATCACGATTTAGTTACAAAACCCAAAGTACGTTTGAAAGTTCAGCACATATGGGAATGATGTTTACACATAGTTTTATTATTTATTAACAGGCTGGGCAGCTGTAGCAGCTTGTGCTCTATTATTTTTTTTATCAGGTACAACTTGAACGCAGACAACTCACACACTCCACACTTTGTGTCCATGTACACACATAAAGAAGAGATTGGGAGGCGTCGCGGTCACTAGGGTTTGAACCCAGTTTTTTTTAGAATTACATAGTACAACGTAGACGTCCACAATATGCACGCAGTGACGTCCCATTGGACAGACCTACCACCAGACCACAGGTCCATTCATAGTTCGTGCTCTATTATTAACCACTTGGTGGTGAAACCACAGGCCTATTCACAGTTCGTGCTCTAGTACATGAAAATTGTGACCTTCTATTAAGGATGCAAGCGGCGCGGGCCTGCATGCAAGCTTGCTTTGCCGGCCTCGCAAAAATCCCCTTTTGGACAATGCAGAAGGCCTGTTATGCTATTGCGGGGCCAGCCTGCTAAGTCCAACGGACGTCAGCAGGACCTGCAAAAGACCTGCTAGGACCTGCAAATCCCCTTTTCCTCGATGCTCCGGCGCTGGATGCCGCGACCTCAATCCGGCCTCCCTCTCTGCGCCCGTCTGACACGTCATGCTTCCCTACACGCACCCGCACGGCCTCGAGCCTCCCCTCCGATCCCCTCGGCCATCCGTGTCGCGCGCATCGCCGGGGAGCTTGTCTTGGTGCTCAAGCAGTAGGAGGATCAACGTTACGATTAGATGTGCAGTTACGATACCAGGCGTCCGGAGTGCTCCCCGCCAGGCCAGGTGATGGATCGATGTGGTGGAACGTCCAACTGAAAGTGGCGGGCAAGAAAACATCGACAACCTTAGCCCTCAGGGGTGACGATCTTCGCATATGTGGCTTCAGGAGTCAGAAGGATAACGTTTGGTACCAGATTGACCCCGAGAGGACGATGTTCAAACAAGAATACAATGCCTTTTCTATATCCATGAACTCCGATTTTTTGTACTGGCCTAGAGTGACTGAGGGAGAGACCGCTGCAACTGCGAGGAACGCCGTGGATGCCCTGTCACAATATTCTTACGTGACATTGCCTCCCAACATCCCCCATCCATACATATGGTGGACGATAGATGATGAGGATGGTACTGACCGCCTTTTGTCGCCACTGAATACCCTGCAGTTGATGGTCAGCTATTCCGCGAGTATCATTGATGTGCAAGTCGCCGTCCGACAAGGCTGGCTCAAAGGGATGACAGCGCAACAGAAGCTCCTGGATTTAATGTCGTTTTGGGACCGTATATCAATAAGCACTCTGGAGCAGTGGGAGTGTTGTGGAGGCGACGCCGTCCGACAAGGCTGGCCCATCAAAGGGATGACGGCACCCCGGAGGAATCTCATGGATTTGTTATCGTGTTGTGAAGGCGGCAACTTCCCCCAACGGGACAATAATAAGCTGCTGGAAAGAATTGGAATCAAGAGCCTGCAAGGTGCGCTTGAGGTCTTTGCCCTCATAAAAGATGCCGGCGACCTGGGTTCGAAATAATAGTCGTTGCGACAAATCTGGATCGCCCGTACGTGCCTGCATATTTGCCGTACGTATGAGGTTATTTGTTTCCTTTTCTTTTACTGTATTAGCAAGTCATGTCGTCTACTGCTCGATCGTACAGCAGTCGGTGGCCATTCATGTTTCCCAAATCACTAGTATTCCATTTTTTTTTATTCTTCCTCTTCTCTAATTAATCATCATGTGGGTGGTGGTCAAGTCAGTGTCTGGTTTCATCATGCTTTGGTTCTTTGGGCAAAATCTCGGTTGACGTTTGCAATGAAATTTTCTTTCCCTGCTATGCCTAGGTTTCTTCACCGTTTTTTTTTTTTGAGGGGAACCTAGGTTTCTTTACGTGAAGCAGGGCGGTAGATATATAACCTTGTTTTCTCCCTAGTGTTTATACTACCACTGTTTTTCTTCTCTAGCTCGACGTTTAGACCAAACCTTTTAGTTATTCATTTTTGAACTAAAAAACTTGTTTAAAAAGTCAAGACAGAGAGACTACCTTAATCTCTGCCCTTCTATGGTGGCCGTCTAATCAGAAGGCAGAGATCTGTCAGCCCAATCATGCCCACTACTCAATAACTATCGTTATTAGCTCATGTTTAGTCCTCGTAGTTAGAATCCGAATATCCGATATGATATGGACTAAACTTTAGTTCCTGGATCCAAACAGATAGTCTGCCTGTGGTGTTGCTGAAAAACGTGTTGGGGGGCCGAGATTAGAGGCTGGTACTCTGTCTTTGGATACTCTGTTTCTAATGGCTGCCGCCGACTTGTTGAGTGTATAGAGACGCTCAAAGCTGGAATCAATCAATGCACATCGGCAGCCAAAGCTTGAGTTTTTGTTGGGTATCCCACCCAGCAGGCAGCAGCAAGAGCCAAGAGGTCAGCCAGCCATGGCGTGAGGAGCACAAAGCTCCATCGTCTGGACAATGGCTCGGCGTGGCTATCCAAATTACAAATTCAAATGCATGCCTCATGCAAGCATTCCACGAATCACAAATGTCATCCGAACACGGAAAACCATCTGTTTCTGCAAAATGCACAGTAACCACCACTTACACTAATAATTACGAGCATAATAACTCCCAAATAGAGTAACAAACAAAGGGGAAATTAAGCACAAGGGAAATCATCTGATGATGATTCAATAGTGTCTAGAGAATGATAATGCAGATATATAGATGGATGGCACACATTATCCATAGGCAGGGCGACAACACCTTAATTTCACTCCGAATCCATAAGAATGTTACTGATTCATGTCAGAGCCTGGTTTGGATGTGCAACCCAACCAAAGATGAATATTAACGGCCAATACCCTGAAACCATACTAGCCGTGATAACATATGCTGAATATACCCATGCCCAAATCAGCCCATTCCTCGTCTGTAATGGTGGTAGTAGAAGACGTCGTCTCCAAATAAATTCCACATTCATATATAGGGGCACAAGAGAACTAAGGATACATGTGGCAACTGCACTCTCTGGGCCACCGGAGCTAGCACCAAGGTTCTGGGATTCGACCGAATTAGTCCGAATTTCGGCGAAATTCGTCCATTTCGGTGAGGTCCGAAACGAATTTTATGCTTTATATTCCGAAAATTCACCGAATTGAGTCCGAAATTCATCCGAATTTTCCCGAAATTCGTCCAATTCGGTTGGGACCGAATTTTTTTCCAAAACGAATCCCAAAACCTTGGCTAGCACCACATATGCACCAAGTGCAAAGGCAGCTGTCAAACTTGTAATCGAAAAGGTATACAGCTGTGAGTAAGTGCATTTTGCGGCTCCGGGGGTTCAACAAAGAAGACCCAGAATGCATGAAACCCAAGGTAGCCATCGTGGAGAAAACAAAGGCCAACGTGTTGGACACGATGAATGCATCAAAAGCATACCTTCGAGCAAGTATTGGTGTGCCTCCATTATTATGATCATCAGCTATGTAACCTCCAGGGACAGCAAAACTTACACCAAATGTCACGGTTGCTATTAGAACTGACCCAATACACAGAGCTGCCGTCGAGTCTTTCACCACCTCCATTTCTTTGCTTTCATCATGTTTACTGTCACAGTTTTGTTATCTTTCTCAAAGTGAAAGCAATGGGACTTAGGGATGGAGGTGGGAATTGTGAGGATGAGAGCGACATGGTCAATGGGACTTAGGGATGGAGGTGGGAATTGTGAGGATGAGAGGGACATGGTCCGAGGTGGAGCCAAGGCAAGAGGTGAGCGTGGAGTTAGGAAAAGTGGTGGCAAAGGCGTTGTTGATGAGCGCTCTGTCCAGCCTTGCCAAGATAGGGGAGTCACGTTTATTGGACCAACTGTAGAGCCGGTCGAGCAGCAGCAGTTCGAGGAGCGCCAAGCGATTGATGGAACTGTTGAACTTATCAGCGAGGCGTTGATTGAAATTGTTGTTGTTCTTGTCCACCGGTGCCCTAGTGAGGTTGCAGTCACCAATGGCGACCCAGTTTGCCGCAGGCTGTGCAATGGATTCCAGATCCGCAAGGAACAGATCTCGGAGTCCCGGTGGTCCGAGGGAGCATAGATGTTGGAGACAGTGAAATTATAGTTGGACGATATCGAGGTGAAGGAAACAATGAGGCAGTAGCTGGATTGCGAGATGTCCTCCGCCAAAACGATGTCGGGGTTCCACGCCGTGACTAGCCCGCCCCGGGCGTCGTTGGCCGGAGAGTATGTGAAAGCGCTGAGATAGGCAGGGACAAAGGATTTGGACTTGGCAGCATCAAGAGAGCGCAGTTTGGATTCCTGAAGACATACGACTTGGGGGTGAGAGATTGAGATTGTCTCGCGGATGCCGTGACAACAAGCCCCACCTCCCTGCGTTGTCCATCCAGCCGAAGCCCCCCAGCCGCCGCTGCCACTCTCCGGCTAGCGGTGGCGGCGGCCAGCTGCGATGCTCAAAAAGGCCTCTTGTAGCAGTCTCCCACCTTCCCCTTCCTCCCCTCCTTCCCTCCTCTTCCCCATGAGAGCTCAACAATGGTGGCCGGCGGCGAGCTGCAAATGCCGGATCTAGGTCCTATGGGGCCAGATCCGGCGCCCCCACAACGGATCTAGTGAACGGCAGGAGATCAAGGGCGATCAGCGTGGGTGCAGGCGACCGGGAGGTGCGCCGGCCTGGCAGGCGCGCAAGCCAAGCCTGTGACATCCTTGCTCATTGCAGCCTCCAATGGATGCCCTTCACCACCGGATCTATGGCCGAGCTTGAGTCATCGAGGGTGTTGTCGCCTTCTGGATCCACGCGAGCACTGCCCATCTGCACCTGCATCCCCCTAGCGACGATGACACATGGACCCATCTTGTCTGGATCCAAGTGGCAGCGCCCCGCCCCGTCTCATCCTACTTCATGTGAGTTGCAGTTAAGCAGTTTTTTTTGGTGTGTATGTGCTCAGCACATGCTATCCTCACCGTCCAGCTTGCATCGAGATATGTGCTTCAGAAGAGAGAGTGCAAAACACTTTGGGAGAGAGTGGGCTGCACGAATCTCGAAGCACATTTGAACGGTGAGAGATAGCGCGTACTGAGTACATATGTGCTGCAATACATATTCAGAGTTGCAGCCCCTCCACCCTCTCTCTGTGGATCCGGCAACCCTGCTGTGAGGCTCGGCGACTCCCACAGATCTAACGCGTAGCATTGTAGATCTAGGTTGCAATTGCTTATGCAAGTAAAACTTTGACAGGAGCTCAACTTAATTATGCAACCACTGAAAAAGAGCTTCTGGCTGTTGTTTTTGCCATTGATAAATTTAGATCTTATTTAGTTGGAGCTAAGATAATTGTTTACACTGATCATGCTGCACTAAAATATTTGCTCATTAAGAAAGATGCTAAACCTCGCTTAATCAGATGGATTTTATTACTCCAAGAATTTGACTTAGAAATAAAAGATAAAAAGGGAGTAGAAAATTCTGTTGCTGATCACTTGTCTAGAATGTACTTTAAGAATTCACAGGAACCCCCCATTAATGACTCACTCCGGGACGACATGCTTTACGGGATTAACAGATCTGACCCCTGGTATGCAGATATTGTTAATTTTATGGTTTCAGGTTATGTATCACCCGGAGCAAACAAGAAGAAGCTTATTTAGAAAAGCCGTTCACATATATGGGATGAGCCATATCTCTTCCGAGTATGCGCTGATGGCTTACTTAGAAGATGTGTGACCACTGAGGAAGGATTGAAGATCATCGACAGATGTCACTCATCACCATACGGAGGACACTATGGAGCATTCCGTACACATTCAAAGATCTGGCAATATGGATTCTACTGGCCTACGATGTACGATGACACGAAGCAATATATCTGTCAAAGGCACGGAAACATAAATACAAGGGATGCCATGCCACTCACCAACAACCTTCAGATTGAACTCTTTGATGTCTGGGGAATAGACTATATGGGTCTATTTCCCCCATCTAAGAAGTGTGAGTTCATCTTGGTGGCGGTTGATTACGTCTCCAAGTGGGTAGAGGCACTACCTTGCAAACATGCCGACAATATCAGTTCGAAGAGGATGTTTGAGGAAATCATATTTCCAAGATTTGGAGTCCCCAGGATAGTGATAAGTGATGGAGGATCACACTTCATTGACAAGCGCTTCGAGCACTATCTATCAAGACATGGAATCCGTCACAATGTCGCTACTCCCTATCATCCTCAGACAAGTGGCCAAGCAGAGACTTCCAACAAGCAAATCAAGAACATTCTTCAGAAGACGGAGAACGAGATGGGAACGGCATGGAAGGACAAGTTACCCGATGCACTCTGGGCTTACCGGACAGCATACAAGACCCCAATTGGAATGTCTCCATACCAATTGGTGTACGGAAAGACTTGTCACCTACCTGTTGAACTTGAGTTCAAGGCACACTGGGCCATAAAAAGATGGAATATGGACCTAGATATCGCCGGAAAACATAGAAGAATGCAATTATCGGAGTTAGAAGAATGGCGGGAGAAAGCATATCACAATTCAAAGATCTACAAAGAAAGAGTCAAGAGATGGCATGACAAGAGGATCAAGAAGAAGGAGTTCTCACCCGGAGATAAGGTATTACTTTTTAATTCCAGGGTGAAGCTTTTCGGGCATGGAAAGCTCCGGAGCAAATGGGAAGGACCATTCAAGGTAATTCATTCATCATCCCACGGAGCTATCACACTTCAAAATGACGAAGGTACGTTATTCAAGAAAACAAGTATGGGGGAGATTCCTTGACATGTCACACACACTTCGATCGCACCACTCCATGAACCAGGTACACACTCTGCACACTTTTATTACACACTTACACACTCACCTTAGTTTGTGCAGAATTTTATCTCTCTAAACATGATAAATTAAAAGGATAAAAATGCTTATAATCATGATCAATCTCACTCTGTGATATTTCCTGGAAACCTGCAATTATTAAAATTATTTCAAAACCCTGTGTTGCTAAAAGTCATTGTGGAATAAGAGATGGTAAGGGTATGAGTACCTTATTCTTAGTATCTTTATTGCTTGGAGAATTTGTTTTAAAAATCTCAAAATTATAGCTACCATCCTCAAGTTTTATATGCCTGCTAAACATGAAAATATTAATTAAAGCTATCTACTTTGTATTGAGTTTGTTCAAAACAAGTTAGACCCTTGTTGAGAGATTTATCATACTCCTAAGATCAAGACATTTTTATTCAGAAAGATTCACTCTTTCGAAGTATTATTGCGTTAGAGGCATGGGCTATGCAAAATTATGAATATATCGAGGAAATAAAAAGGAGCAAGTGCTCGATAACCTCGTGGAAAAAAATGGACAAGTGTCCGGCAGTAGAATTAGGGGTACCTCGGTATCCACCCAAAATGAAAAAAAATGAGATATGATAAAAATATGATGGAAAAAAATGATAGCCCATGGTCCCTCTAATAAGCAATATGCTAGTAAGAGTGACAAGTTTTTAATTTTCAAAGTCTTTGATCTAAAGAGTATGGTATTCTTCTCCTCGGATCCGGTTTTGACCATACACTTTGGGAGAGAGTGGGCTGCACGAATCTCAAAGCACATTTGAACGGTGAGAGATAGCGTGTACTGAGTACATATGTGCTGCAATACATATTCAGAGTTGCAGCCCCTCCACCCTCTCTCTGTGGATCCGGCAACTCTGCTGTGAGGCTCGGCAACTCCCACAGATCTAACGCGTAGCATTGTAGATCTAGGTTGCTAGCGGCTCGACCATTGTGGATTTGGCCAACTACGGGCTCTATGGAGATGACCTCGCTGACTCGATGACTACGGACTTGGCGGTGGGATTTTCATTATTTTTCTTGTGTGCAAAGGTTGACAGGGAACATATTTACCTTGTCGGTTGTAATATATATCCTTGTCGGATCCTGATGTTTCAGTAAACCTGAGCACTGAAAAGTCCGTATGTGCGGACACTGTGAAATCCCATCAGAAAAATACTTTCTATCCGGAAACCCCATGCAATTGTATTTTCTCTATCATTTTATCCCTGGTAGTATTTGCTTGTCGGGTAGTCAACATAATTAATATCCCTGAGGGCCGTTTGGACCGTTTCATTTGAAGGAATTGAAATCTACTTAATAAATTATGTTATTTGGCTTGAAATTTGATATTCCACCACTTTCCAAAATTCACATATAAGCCTATCTCAAATTCATAGGGTGAGACATGTAAATTGGTTTTACAGATCATCATTCTATGTTTCTACTTTATTACTTATAACACGTTTTTCAACTCGCTCCCCTAGGTAGAAATGCAACACATAAATATCTCTTTCGTATAGCCAACAATAATATACAAATATAATCCGTATACAATCATATTAGCTTAATTAATACTAACTCCGTTCTAAATTATAGTACTTTTTACTTTTTTGACCCCAACTTTAACCACTCGTCTTATTCAAAAATTTGTGCAAAATATCACTTCTTTTGTTGTGGCTTGCTTTATTAACAAAAGTTCTTTAAGAATGACTTAAATTTAACTATGTTTGTACAAATTTTTGAATAAGACGAGTGGTCAAACTTAGTATAAAAAAGTCAAACGGATTATAATTTGGAATAGAGGGAGTATTTATCTAAATTATGATTATTAAAATGGATTCAATTTGAAGGATCCAACGGGGCCTAATAGCTTTCCCAAATTTCTGTTTCCAGTAGTGACATGATAAAATGTCTCTCTTCGAGCGAGCAGCACTTAACGGCTAAACAGACGGCACCGTTATGGGAGGTAGTCAATGTCAAATAAGAAAACCGAGGACTATAACAGGAAGTGCTCCCGTTATAGTCAAATAATAAGAAAATAGAGAGAGTACTGTACATTTAATCCACTGTATGTCAAATAAATAGCTTTTTCTATTTCTTAAGCTTACCCCCAATAATTGTACTACTATTATTAACGCATATTTTCCAAAAAAAATTGATACTACTGTAGTAACCATAATGTTTTCCGCGCCTAAATTATAGAATCGGTTTGCTACTGCCGGACAGCTCAAGATAACAGAGGGCACATATGTATGTATGTATGTATGTATGTATGTATGTATGTATGTATGTATGTATGTATGTAGCAGTAGTAGTATGACGATGACTGACCTGCAGACTGCTGAAGCACAAGGGCTCCCACGGCAAGCTGAGGTTGCTGCTGCTGCTCAAGTGCAGAGAGGGAAAAAGGAAGGAACGGATGCAGTGGCGGAGCTGGTGCTATCTAAGTGAGTGAATCACCAGCACCGGTTTTACAGGCTTACCGGCTTCAATACTCTATAGATAAGAAAAGCAACAAAGAAAATGCATAATCAACAAAAAAACTGGATATAAAAGTAGTGAAGGATACACATGTGTTTCCATCTTTATCTTTATGAATCAAGAGATCCGCAATGTACAACATTGATTCATCCAATCTTAATAAAATATACAATCGGTGCCATCTGCTATGTCAGATGCATACATGAACATACCAATGGAATTTGGATTGATCTAGATTGGGTGGATGGATATTTACATTGGTTCAGAGGAGGGGCGTCACCTCTTGCCGGTCCGATGACCACCAGGCCACAGCAAGACGCGCATGCTATGGACACAGGCCGCAGTGCCGCGGCTCAACCTCTAGGCGCCGTCACGGCTTCCCCTCGATCCGACCTCTGGGAGGGGGCTGCTGGCTGCGTGCGGCCGTGACGGACAGCTGCTAGTCATGCGCTAGGGGTTTGGACATTAGTGAGTGCGGAGCGCCTAGTGAGAGGCGGCGTGCGAGAAGAAAGCTGAGCGCCAGGGAAAGGGCTGGGCTGGCGTACAGCGACGCAGGATGCCCCAGGCGCGAGGCCGAGCTGGGCAAAACTGGGCCGCGCGACCATGGGCTGCGAGCTTGGGCCAGGAGAATTTAAGAGGGACATAATAGGTTTTCTGGCCACGCCTAGGGCCATGGCCCTAGTGGCCCTAGCCCAATATCCGCCCCTGAACGGATGCCTGGATTCAGGGCCTTGCCAGTTGCTCGCTCTGATTCTTTGGCTCAGGCCTCATGGAGTTCTAGTATATACCAAATCGTGGTCAAGTCAATTAAAAGTAAAGAAACTGATGATCCAATTGAACAAGGGATCGGGAGTAGGTCGGAAATGAAGGAAGTGGCAGCTAGCTAGCGGCAGGTTGTGCAGTTTCCCAGGCAGTTGATTCTAAATTTCCTCCATTTTCTCATCCAAGCAGGTACAGCTGAAAGTGGTCATCAGATCCAGAGGTCATAAACATTGTTTCTGCAATTTGGGAATAGTAGTTGGCTGCCATCTACTCGATGATGCATGGTTTGAAGCATATATACAGTTGTAAAAATTATGAACCTTGCAGTTGTGGTGCTTTCTGCACAAGGATGGACATCGTACGTTTGAACTTTGAAATGGTCCTACTTATGTCATATATAACCTAGGAGGGGTCACTGCTGCGCGCAAATATGCATACATACCAGCTGTATGTTATTGTTAATCTATTCTACTACGTTGATTACAGAGTGTCTGGATTTTAATATCATTGAGCCTCCATAGCACCACAGTAGCCTCGAATAAACTTAGTAATTTAGTATTCATATGATGTGCATTTCTGTGGCTCTGTGCCATGTATATCTGTTCACTCACTTTTCAGGTTTGGGATACCAGTACTCCACCTGTCCATGTATGGAGCTGGGGAGAGAAGCAAAACATGGAAATTTTGATTAGTACAACCTGACAGGTACCTGTTGTTAAAAAAAACTGACAGGTACCCTATTGTAGTCTGACTTTGCTGTGTCTTCCAGACAAATATAGACCTTGTTTAGTTCCTCTCCCTAAAGTTTAGTCCTATCATATTGGATGTTTAAACACATACATAGAGTATTAAATATAGACTAAAAAATAACTAATTGTATAGATTGTGACTAATTTACGAGACGAATTTTTTAAACCTAGTTAGTCCATGATTTGACAATGTGGTGCTACAGTAAACATGTGCTGATGGCTGATTAATTAGGCTTAATAAATTCGTCTCGCGGATTACTAAGGACTTCTATAATTTATTTTATTATTACTATCCGAACACTTAGCTCCCATCTAACACGCACACCCCCTATACTTTAGCTCTTGGATTTAAACACCACCATAGTCTGTCTAATGGCTGGAAAACGTGTTGGGGGCCAAGAATAGAGACTGGTATTCTGTGTTTGAATACTCTGTTTCTAATGGCTGCCGCAGACCTGTTGAGTCCTGTTTAGTGTATAGAGAGGCTCGAAGCTCTGGGATCGGTCAATGCACATCGGCAGCCAGGGCTTGATTTCCTTTTGGTCCAACCCACACCCAGCAGGCAGCAGCAAGAGGCCAGCCAGCCATGGCGTCAGGAGCACAAAGGTCCACCATCTAGACAATGGCTTGGCGTGGCTATCTAAATTATAAATTAAAGAACATGCCTCATTCAACTTTCCACGAACCACAAATATCATCCGAACATGGAAAGTTACCCGTTTCTGCAAAATGCACAGTAACCACCACTTGCACTAATAATTACAATCATAATAACTCCCAAATAGAGTAAAAACAAAGGGGAAATTAAGCACAAGGGAAATCATGTGATGATTCAATACAGTGTCTAGAGAAAGATAATGCAGACATATAGATGGATGGCACACATTATCCATAGGCAGGGTGGCAGTACCTTAATTTCACTCCAAAATCGATAAATTGTTACCGATTCATGCCATAGCCTGGTTTTGCATACGTGGCCCAACCAAAGATGAATATTAAGGGCCAATATCTTAATAGCATACTAACCGTGATAACATATGCTGAATATGCCCATGCCCAAAATAGCCCCTTCCTCGTGCGCAGCGGTGGTAGTAGAAGAAGACGTCTCCAAATAAATTCCATATTCATATATAGCAGCACGAGAGAACTGAGGACACATGTGGCAATTGCACTCTTCTGGGCTACCGGAGCTAGCACCACATATGCACCAAGTGCAAAGGCAGCTGTCAAGCTTGTAACTGAATTCGATAAGAGATACATGGCTATGACTATGTGCATTTTGCACCTCCGGGGGCTCAACAAAGAAGACGCAGAAATAATGAGACCCATGGTAGCCATCAAGGACAAAACAAAGGCCACCGTGTTGGACGCGATGAATGCATCAAAAGCATACCTTCGAGCAAGTACTGGTGTGCCTCCATTACTGTGATCATCAGCTATGTAACCTCCAGGGACAGCAAAAGTTACACCAAATGTCACGGTTGTTATTAGAACTGACCCAATACACATAGCTGCCGTCGAGTCTTTCACCAGCTCCATTTCTTTACTTTCATCATGTTTTACTGTCATAGTTTTGTCGTCTTTCAAGTGATCATAGCGACGGACACCCTTCACAGCACCGGCAATTCTGAGTGTGCGACATATTTGTACATCACTATTCTGCAAAAGCAAAACAAATTATCAGCTGTTCCTCATGCTTGAAAATAAAATGAGCATATGGATTATTACCTGAGTATGGAACAATCCATCTTCGAGAATCTTATATTCTGCTATATCTAATGGAGTCTCCCCTCTTTTGTTTGGTAAATTTAAGTTCACTTGTGGATTCGCCAATAGAGGACAAAACATTTGAAGGCTCCCAGCCTCGACAGCAAGGTGAAGTGCAGTGTTCCCGTCGTTGTCTACCATATTCATAACCCATGATAGTGATAAATTTCCGCAGGCACTCCTGATTACATTTGCCTTTTTTTCCTCAACAGCAACATGCAGAAATGTCCTTCCCTTAGCATCGCGCAGTCTAGAGCTAACAGGACATTTTACAACAAACATGTCCACATTCTTGGAAGCACCTACAGAGGCAGCAACGTGTATGGGGAGAAATCCAGCATGGTCTGGTTGATACAGGGCATCCGGATTAGCTTCCAATACTTGTCGACAAATGCTTGATGGCTTCTTTCTAGCTGCGGCAAAGTGAAGAGGCGTACTCCCATTTTCATCCCTTTGTGTGGTAAGGTCCTTATTTTGCGGGCAAAGGTGTGTTTTGTTCCATTCTAACAATTCTGTAAGATCTGCAAACACAATTCTTTTGTCAGACTAGGCTAATCAAGGTGAGACAAAAGAATATTATATGTGAATCAAAGACTTTTCAGTTTGTTGGAATTGAATACACAACCAGATTAAGGACAAAAATAAAATATTATGGAGAAGTAACTGTATTGTCCATACATGACCATGAGTGTTAATCATGGACTTAAACCATGTACACAAATAGCAAATGAGATCATAGATACATTCCACTCAGTTATGGCTATCAGTGAACTACCAACACAAAGAAAAGCCATCGGGGGGGGGGGGGGGGGGGGGGGGCTTCCTGCTGATCCATCCTAATTGTGTACTCTTAAGATTTTTTTCCTAGGAATAGTTACTCCACAATCTTCTAACTATTACTAATTAGAGGCCCCAACGGAGGCTCCACGTTAATTCTTACTAGACGCATTGGGAAAAAAGATAAATCCTAGAAATTTTGACAATAATCAGAAATATCTAGCCTTTGATTTGGTATACTCTAATCATCATTCATCAATAATAGCCATTGGATCTATTGTAGTTTATTAAACAATTACCCACCACTGCCATTATGAAAATGAAAATACATAAAGTAACCCCTTAATTTTGCATATAAATTACCAAACGTCTACCACTACAAAAGATAATTCAAAATAAGCACCTATATTTGTATATAAATTATCCACAGCTGCCATTATGAAACATAATATACCCTAACAACGTGTCTAAATTATACAGCTTTGTCATTATGAAACATTATTTAATATAATCCTCTAACTTAGCATCTAAATTACCTATATCTACCATTATGAAAGATAATTTCAAATACCTCCGAATGATTTTATAAATTATCAACCTTTGTCATTATGAAAGATAATCCAAAGTAAAATTCTAAGTTTGCATTTAACCTATCGATATATATCGTTGTGAAAGATAATATAAGGTATTATGAATTACCTTTATATTATGTATTACCTTTATATTTGTATGTACCTTAGCCATTATGAAAAATAAACAAAAAATCTCTCTAATCTACATGTAAATAGTAATATATATTATTACAAAAAATAAATCAATATCCATAAAGTACGATACATATATATTTCTAAATTACAGAGTTATGTAATCGTGAAATAAAATAACTATAATGCTATGTTCCACCTTGTATATCAAATAAACAAGTATACATAGGATAAATATTTATTTTAACAACTTATGAAACATGGAAAAATATTCATTTAACAAACCCTAGCAATAACATTTTATGGGCAGAGCATTCCATTCTAACAACTTTGTAAGATCTGCAAACAGCAAGCATCATTCTTTTGTCACACTAATCAAGGTGAGGACAAAAAAATTATTTATGTGAATAAAGGTCATTTTAGTTGGAACACAACTAGATTAAGGAAAGGCATGGTTATCCTCCTCAAAAGATTATAGAAAAGTAACTGTTACTGCGTGTACCCAATTAAATCTCGATTGCATTTCAAACCCAGCTTGTAAGTTGGAAGCATGAAAGAACTATGCATGCATGTCTACCTCGGTGTCGGAGAATGCCAGCATGCAATGCATTCTGTCCATTTGGTCCAGAGAAGGAAAGCTTTCCATCACTACTCTTATCATAGAGTGCTTTCACAATTTCATCCTGTTCCAGCACGATGGCTAGGTACATAGGTGATGTGCCACCGTCTTGAGGAAAGCTGGCCAATTCTGAGTCCTTCCCCATCAGCAGGTCGACTATGTCCTTGTTCCCAATGCGGACAGCCTCATGCAGGGCTGTCTCCTTGTGCTTGTTTTCTTTCCGCAGCAGTTTCTTCATCATCCTGCTACTACCCTCGCCTTCAGCTAGAGTGAGATCAATGAGGCAAGCAACCATTTTGGAATTCCCTGCCCGTGCAGCGCAGTGGAGAGGGGTGTCGCCCTCGTTGTTTTGCACAAAAAGGAGATGCTTCGCTTTCCCGTAGATGATGCGAGCGCTGTTCAAGAAATTATCACCGTTGCAATAACCACAGGCGGTCACCACATGGAGTGCAGTGTCACCTTCAGCGGTGACCCCTTCCAGGACCAACTCATTTGCTTCTGTGTCACCATAAGAGCTTGCTAGCCGAGTAGTCAAATCTCCGTCGGTGCCGCCGCCATGGCCAGAGGCTTGACCGGCTTCACCGTTGAGAAGAGTCTGTAGCTTCTCAGAAGATCCGGAGGACGCCAGTGCTAGTAGATGGGGATCTATGTTCCCCAGCTGAGATTGAGGCTTCTCCATAGAAGCAGCGTGCTGCTTGGCCATCACCACCACCACCATCATCTGCGATTCGTCCTTCTTCACCAGGTCCTTCAGCTGCTGGACATCGCCACTGCCTGTGGCCACTACCAGCTTGGCGTCCATGGCTGTCGCTACCTGCGCATTTGCTTGCTGCTCAGTGGGAGAGGTAAGAGTTCCCTCCACTCCACTGTTCGACGACATCTCCAACTAGGAAGCTGGAGAGTTTTCTTTACCTATAGCCAAAGAATGATAAAAAAAACCAGAGGTCAGCGAACGACAAAGCTAGGAAAATTATAAAGGAAGAATGGGCAACGGTAAAAACAGTGGTCAACTAGACATAGCTAATATCATGCATAGTAAAAGGCCCATTGTTCTTTAATACGCACGGCCATTTTCAAATCCAGCCACGTGCACTAACTCACATGCGCTCCTCCCTCCCTTCTAGCGAACTCCTCCTGGCGCCCCACCGCGCCATGGACGGTGGCTTCGGGTGGATCCGGCAGCGACCATGACAGAACCGGCGAGGTAGGCTTCCTCCTCCTCCTCCTGGATCTGCTTCTTATGGTTCCGGCGAGCTCTCCTCTCATCATCTTTCTCAACTCCGGCGGGCTTAGAAAGAGAAGGTTTGAAGGGAGGAAGGCCAGGTCCGAGCAGGAGGCGGGGGGGGAGGGGGGTGGAGAGGAGGCTGCACGGCCATTTTTTAGCCGCGTCTTTTATTGTTTGGAATGGAGGGAGGGAGTACTTTCTAGCAAAATGCTTGTTGTAGCCAATAACATCCATGAACGGGCAGCCCCCTGGAGCATCAGACGAGAGAGGAGTGGCCGCCGACGTGAAGGCGTTGCGACTTGCGAGTCGGTGGCTCGGCGTCGCCGCTGAGGCCGCAGGCGGCGCTGCTGCTCCGCCTGCACTATCGTTTTCATGGGCTCCAGTGGAAAAGGCCGCAGGTGGTTTGGGCCTTCGGGAGTGGTGTTGCTGGGCCAGGATTCCACAGCGTGGGCCTTCTTTTTCCTTTTTTTTGTCCGACCATCAGGTTGGCCCACGAACTAAATTTTAGTAGACCCATGCTCACTCATACGTTTCGACTGAGTTGGCTTGGTTAAGGGACATTAGATTTGGGGCCGGTTTGGATCCTTGAAATTGAATTTATTCTAATAATTATAATTTAGGTATAATATAGCTAATATAGTTATCTACTATACACATAAAAAAACTCTACCCGGTGATATTAAAAACGTATACTATTTAGTCACAAACACTACCAAAAAAATCTATACCAAATACGTATATTATCTGACTAAAATCGTACACACGCTGAACAAAATCTCCGATAAAAAAACGATCGGACTCTGACTCGAATCTAAAAAACAACCGACTCTGGAAGGACTCTACAATCGGACTGGAAAAAAAAATAAGATCACCTACTCTGGGAAGGGCTCTACAATCGGACTGGAAAAAAAATGCGATCATTCAAACAGACACCTCAAAAAGCTCTAGAAAAATCTACTTCCATCTATATTTGCGTCTGTTGCACCGCTCCATCACAGTTGTACGTTGCATGCCCAGACTGGAAAAAAAATATGATCATCTTAAACAGACACCTAAAAAAGCTCAAAAACATCTACTTCTGTCTATATTTGCATCTGTTGCCCCGCTCTGTCGATCCATCATGTGCCACGAACCGTAGGAAAAAACCGCAATGATGACCTAATATCACTATCAGTTCATGAAAAAAATAGGTACGGTAGTGATGACCCAAATATCACTACTGGTTTAAGGGAAAAAATAGCAACAATGACTCGTCGGCTACTATCAATGCCAGTTTATAAGAAACTGGTAGTGACGGGGCCGACTGTGAAAGCAACGAGTTTATGTGCAAGGGAACCAAGTACTACAACAAGGTGTCATCACCCAGCTGAATGGATTTGAACGAAATGTAAAATCATTTATTAACTTTTTATTATTTTGAAAAAATGACTAAATCCGTTATTGTAGGTGTGGACAAAAAAATATGGTCCCAGTGCAATGCACGGCATGTATCTAGTATATGGAATATATTTGTGACACCCCGCGTCTAAAATATGCTTATATGGCCCACTCCTCACGTGGAATGGGCCTGCATACGCGTAGCATCTCTCTTACACTTTTGCCCTCCTAAACCTACAAAGTGGTACTAAACCCACCAACCATAACCATACATAAGCCACATGGACCAACTTACTCCTCCATGGGCACGTGCAGCAAGGGTTGATGCTCGAATACCATGCACGTGCAGCAAGGATTGATGCTCTGAATACCATCTGTAACACCCTGCGTTCAAAACTGCAACTTACCCCTCCACGAGCACGTGCAGCAAGGGTTGATGCTCCGAATACCCTCTGTCACACCCCGGCGTCCAAAACTGCTTATATGGTTCAACTCCGCATGTGGAACGGGCCTGCATACGCATAGCACCTCGCTTACACTTTCGTCCTCGCTTCGCGTAAAAGGTTTAATCCGAAGGTGCTATGTTTGGAACAATAGGGATTATAAGCTGACCATCACCCTCCTAAACTTTTAAGATAGTACTAAACACACCAACCACAAGCACATATAAGCTACTTGGGCCACATGGCCCAACTTCACAACTACTACAAGCTACTAATGGGCTGGGGTGTTATAATATTTGTATATTGATTGTTAGGCATACAAGGGACATACTTATATATTGCATTTCTATTATAGGGAAGTGAGTTGAAGAGTATGCTATAAGTTATACAATAGAATTATAGCATAGTGATCTATAGAACTCATTTCCATCTCCCACCCTATGAATTTGAGATAGGCTTATTTGTGAGCTTGGAAATGTTATAAAATGTCAAATTCCAAGCCAAATAGCCTAATCCATTAAGTAGATTTCAATTCCTTCAAAATGAAGGGATCCAAATAGACCCTCAGGGATCATGTGTTGCTTCTCTAACTTGTGAATATATAGTAGTAGATGGCTGGCATCTGCTCGATGATGCATGGTATGAATTATACGGTGTAACAATTATGATGTCTTGTTTTCTACACAAAGATGGACACCATGTGGACTTCATTGAGTTTGCAATGATCCTGATCATATAACTTCTTCCATCTCACTGATCCTGAGTTATTGGTGAAGCGCATAAAGGTCCATTGCCGGAAATTTGCGTACCAACTATCTTTTTTTTTGAAAATTGATTGGAGCTCTACCTTTCAATCAAGAGGGGAAAAAGAGTTGATTATGTACAAGCAAAACCAGGGTTAACTCGCCTAGGGGAGCAGGAAAAGGATAGGCTCTCTCCAAATACTAAACCCCCTCTAGCCGAATGCTCTCCTTTAGTCAATGTCGTCTTTGATCCTTGTTGCTACTTGCATCACTGGTTCAGAGGTGCTGTTGAATATGCGTCTGTTTCTCTCATTCCAGAGGTTCCAAAAGGTGTATATGACCATACCATTGAAGCGTCTCCGCTCTGTTAGGGGCACTATGGTAACAGCCTTCTCCCACCAGGACATGATCTGCAAGGGGTCCCCCTGCTACTATCCTAGACTAATATCCAAGTGTTCCCATACAAGTATTTGTCTCCAAACCGCCTTGGCATAGGGACAACAAAGACAAAGATGTAGACCAGTCTCTAAGGGCCCATTGCATAGAACATAGTGTTCCTGATGTGGACAGCCTTTCTTTTGCAAGTTGTCTGCGGAAAGGAGTTCCCCATGGATTAAAATCCAGATGAAGACTTTGCACTTGTTTTCAGCATGTGCCTTCCAAACGTGGCATACCAGCTATCTATCAGTGTATTGTACCCTGATTACAGAATAATCAGAATCCGGTTGGATTACAACATATTGACCCTCCATAGCACCACGTACGGTATCCTGGAATAAACTAGTTTTTGTGGTACTATGATTAGTTATTCCTCTTGGCTCTCGATCGTTATTGCATTGCATCTGGGCCTTGTTTAGTTACCCCCAAACTCCTGAATTTAGCACTATGCAAAAAGAAAATTCTCCGTCACATCAAACTTACGGTACATACATGAAGTACTAAATGTAGACGAAATCAAAAACTAATTGTACGGTTTGGTTGTACTTTGCGAGATGAACGTTTTGAGCCTAATTAGTCAATGGTTGGACAATTATTACCAAATACAAACGAAATGCTACAGTGCGCTACTGTGCCTACTTCTGCTATTATGAAAAATACATAAAGTAATCCCTAATTTTGCATCTAAGTTACCACCCCTGCTATTACGCAAGATATTCAAAATTAACACCTAAATTTGTATATAAATTATCCACATTTGTCATTATAAAAAATAATTCAAAATAACCCATTAATTTTGCAACTAAGTTACATATTTTTGTAATTATGAAACATAATTCAAAATAATTTCATCTAAATTACTCATCTTTACCATTTATGAAAGATAATTTAGGGGGGGGGGTTTGGAACTGCTCCACTTCGGAGTTCTGCTCCATCTCCAAAAAGATAACATAATTCAAAATAATATCATAAGTTTGCATCTAAAATAACCCTCTGACTTTGCATCTAAATTACCCATATCAACCATTATAAAAGATAACTTAAAATCTTACTATTACTAATTAGAGACCCCAATAGATATATCATGGTAATTCCCACGAGACTCGCTACAAAAAAAAGATAAATTGTACTGAAACTAAATTGAGGCCTCAATGGAGGCATCATGTTAATTCCCACTAGATGCGCTAGAAAAAAGATATCCTAGAAATGCTCACAATAATCAGAAACATCTAGCCTTTAACTTAGTAGATTTGAATCATGATTGCCGATAATGGCCATTAGATCCATTGTAATTTATAAAAAATTACCTACACATCTGCTATTATGAAAAATACTTAAAGTAACCCCCTAATTTTGCATCTAAATTACCCACCTCTACTATCACACAAGATAATTCAAAATAAACATCTAACTTGTATATAAATTATCCACATTTGTCATTATGAAAGAGAATTCAAAATAACACCTTTAAGAAATCTAATTCAAAATAACATCATAACATTGCATAATTACCCATCTTTTCCATTATGAAAGATAATTTTAATTAACCCTCTAACTTTGTATCTAAATTACCCATATCTACCATTACATTAATCCTCACAAGACTCGATATCGATATGATAGCGATAGATAGATCCTAGAAAAAGTCACAAAACTCATAAATAGCTGGTATAGATTAATCACCATTAATAATAATAGCTATTGGATCTATTCTATTTCTGAAATAACTACCCAACTCTACTACTATGTAAACCAACATAAAGCAACCAATGAATCTATACCATTAACAAATATGATCTAAGGTGGACATAAATTTGTATCTAATTACCCATGTCCTCCTATTATGATGGATAGTTTACTCACTTCTCTTAATATTAATATATTTAGATGTGACTAAAGTAAGCCAACAGGTTGTGCTAGCATGCATGAGCGATAAATATATATGTTATGTTTCATCAAATAAAAATATTTTCTTAAAAACAGATATACTAATGATACTAACAATTTTTTAAAAACCATATCAGTAATTATGACATATAATATGTATCGGTTGTTACTTTTTATATATTTATATATTTTAACTAAAATTTTTGGCATGTCTATATTAATAGTATAGCTATATGCAAATATAATTTATTCATAGGAAAAATCAATCATCTTGAGAAGTGTAGGAGACCACGGATGACAATATTTTCCTGGTAACTTATGTATTTAAATTCTATTGAGGTTAGCACTGCTACCCCCATCCGAGATCTCACTTCAAGCTTTATCATATTTGTTAGGTGACATGGTGCAAGTTCTAAATGATTGCTTATGGTATTGTTGTATTTAAGTACATACTATATGATCTAAAATCCTTATTTTGAAAAATGCAAAAAAGAGAGTTAAGAAAAGTTACAATAAACATAAGAGTTTTAACTTAACTTGAGAACAAAAAAAGAATGTGTAGCAGTCTATAAGAATAAAATTTGAAAAATTAAAATTTAGAGTCATGACTTCATAAGGTGTATGAAGCAACAAGAGTCACCATAGTTAACGGTAAGGCTTCAAACTAATTCCATATTTGAACAATACATAGATGTCATGCAAAATAAAAATATGAATATGAATGAAAAAAGTATAGATCTTCCCCCTTACAAGAAAATATTAATTAAATTATGATAACTGGATATAGAGTGTGAGTATCTATATGTCTTTTATGTTAAAAATAAATAAAGAGAAAACTTATAATTTAATATAAGTAATTCTTTATTAGTCATATATATATATATTAACAATAATAAATACTTATATATTCTAAAATTCTAACCCTGCGAGAGCATGAGTTGATGGACTAGTATTTTATATCAAGTTAATGATACTTATTTTGTATCATAAATGTTATTATACTTTTATATAAGTTGAGTCAGACTTCAAGTCATTTGACTTCTCGAAGAGCGAGGATTGCAACTTTTGTGGATGGAGGGAGTAGCTTAATAAAAGGGTTGCAATAACATCCATGCAGGTACAGGGACAACTCTAGCTGCGGTAGAGTTCACAGCGAGGGCAGCTACGTAGCAGCATAGTAATATTTTTTAAAGTACCAGCAGTAGTTATATGAGTGCATGACGACGACTGACCTGCACACTGAAGCACAAGGCGGGCTCTTGGAGCGAGCTGAGCAATCTGAGCTTGGTCGCCCGGCCGGCAAACTGAGGGTTGCTGCTCAAGTGCAGTGGAAGAGAGAAAATTAATTAGGGTAAGGAAGGATGCATGCCTGGATTAATTCAAAGCCTTGGCAGCTGCTATATATGGTTGTTTGGCTCACTACTCAAGGAGCTGTGTACACCGAGTGCAAGTGGTGGTCAAGTGAACTAGGGCCCGCGTGAACTAACGTGATTGGTTATTTGGTTTGGTGCGCGTGCGTATATAGTGGCTTGCAGTACTGATGCAGTATATATGCAGAAGAAGCCCAGGTGATGTTTGGTTGATGTCACAATGCAATGCAAGCTCCACTGATGTTTGTCTGGCGCGCGTGCCTAGGCCATGCTTAGATTCCAAAATTTGGATCAAACTTTGCATAGTAAGTGTCGCGTCACACTATAACAATTTTGTTTTTATTTGGTAATAATTGTCAAAACATTGATTAATTAGGTTTAAAATGTTCGTCTCGCAAAGTACAACAAAACTATGCAATTAGTTTTTTATTTCATCTATATTTAGTACTCCATATATATACCGACATTTTAATGTAACGGAGAATAGAAATCAGAGCAGAGCACACACACAGGCAGGCAGGGAAAGAATGAATCTGCCCGTCCGTCTGGTATCAGGAAGAGAGCAGAGCAGAGCACCAATCAAGTCCCTAATGTTAAACAAAGTCATATCATAATAATAAATTAATTAATAAACTAATGACCTGAAAATCATCAGCTGGATTGGATGGATCCTTTTGCTGTCCCGTGCCCGTCGGCCGGTGGGTCAACACCGCACCTGCCCGACACCTCCCACTCCGAGCACTGCTGTCGTGTCATGTTGTGTCGTCGTCTCCCCACCCCACCTCCTCTCCTCCTCCGCTTGTAGCTAGATGCTCATCGAGCGCCATTGGTGGTGTGGAGGGAGGTGAGGCCGACTCCCATCCAATGACGTCTCCATCTTCCGCGAATCGACGTGGGTGACCCAACAGCAACTGCCTCGCACGCCCTCCAGCCCTCGATTCGGGCGGGATCTGGCAGGTGGCCACGCCACTGCCGCCTTGCCTCGGGCGGCGCGAGAGAGGAGAGAGCTTCGGTCGCTCTCGGCTCGGCTAGTCGAGATCTCGGGGAGCGCCATGGCTGGCTGTTTCAGTTTGGGCGGCGCGAGAGAGGAGAGAGCTTCGGTGCTGGAGCTGGAGTGGCGGTTGCCGGGCCAGGATTCCGCGGCGTGGGCTGTATACATATAGCTAAGCTGCATTTTTCCTTTTCTTTTCGGTCCCTCAGGTTGGCACATGCTCCTTCATACGGTCCGGCTGAGTTTTTTTTTTTTTGATTGATCGGATCAGGTAAAGAGGCCATCAGATTCAGGGATAAGTGTTGTTTGTTTCTCCAACTTGTTAATACTATCCCTCAAAAATAAAAACAAAGGAAAAAAATTATGATGTGATTGCTGCACAGAGATGAACACCTTGTGGGCTTTATTGAGTTTGCAATGATGCTTACCATATAACTTCCATCTCACTTATCCTGAGTTATTAGTGAAAAGCAGGAAGGTCCACTGCAGGAAATTTGCCTACCAGCTATCTGTCAGTATATTGTACCCTGATTACAGAATCAGATTCCGGTTGGATTACAACATATTGACCCTCCATTGCACCACAGTATCCTGGAATAAACTTAGTTTTTCTGGTTTTATGATTATTAGTTATTCCTCTCGGCTCTCATTGTTGCATCACATCTAGCAATATAGTATGCATTTCTTATATTTGTTCACTTTCTTAGGTTTGGAGTATCACTACTCTGGTTCACTTGTCCATGTGTGGGAGTAGCCACACCTCAGCCATTTCTGTGTGAAATATTGCCGCGAAAATCAATCGTCTGGGATAGCTACAATGGCTCGGTGTGGCTAGATATAAATTAGAAATTCAAATGGCTCATTCAGACTCTGCACGAATCACTAACATCATCCGAATATGCAAAAGCATTTATCGACAAATACATAATATAGGGTCACCGTTCGCGTTATTACAAGCATAATAACTCTCAAATAACAAATAAAATCCAATGATACATATGCTTTTTCTAGGCCTTATATTTCACCCAGATACTATGTTCATTATCAGCCGTTAGATCATAATAAAATCTAATGATACATATTCTTTTTCTGATTAATCTCGTAACTTTTAGGCGCTTTCTGCGAACGTGAGAGCTCCTTTTAACATTGTTGTATAGACAGATCAAAGGGAAAAACTAAGCACAAGGGAAAATGTACAGGCGACTCGATAAAGTGTCTAATCTAATGAATCCTAATGCAGAGACACGGCACATCATCATCCACGGGCAGGCTGTGAATACCTTTACTACAAACCCACCCATAATAATATCGAATGTTACTGATTCATGTCATGTCATGTCAATGGTGTTGGTGCTTGTGCAGCTGCTTCTATTTTTGGATGAGAGCAGGTTTTGTATGCGCGGTGCAACCCAAGATGAACATTAAGGTTGGGAAGGGACCAAGAACAGAGGCTGCTACTCTATTTCTAACTACTGTAGACCCGCGCTTGAGAAGAGTCGCTGCTGCTGTCCTGTTGTTCAGTCCATAGAAGGCCTCAAATCATGGGATCGGCCAATTGCACACTGGCAGCAAAAGGTTGGATATTTTTTATCCCACCAAGCAGGAGGAGGTGAGCCGCGTGTGCATGGCTATCTAAATTAGAAATTGAAATGAATCATTCAAACTTTCCACGATTCACTAATATTGTCTGAACATTCAAAAGCATTAGTCGCCAAATACAGTAGCAACCGTTTACATTATTACAAGCATAATAACTCCCATCTGACAAACAGGTTAAAGGGGAAATTAAGGACAAGGGAAAACATCTGATGATTTGAATAGTGTCTAAAGAATCATAATGCAGAGTCCACGGGCAGGCTGACAGCACCTACCTTTAATTTCCTTCACTCCAAAAACCAAAAGAATTAATGTCACTGCCGTGACCACATATATATTTGCTGATTTATGCCTCTAGCTTCGAACCAGTAATGGTGCTGGTGCTGGTGCAGCTGATTCTATTTTTGGATGTGAGCGGGTTTTGCATGCGGCCCAACCAAAGATGAATATTAAGGGCCAATATTCAAATATCATATTTGATTTATGCCGCTAGCTTCAAGCCAGTAATGGTGCTGGTGCTTGTGCAGCTGCTTCTATTTTTGGATGTGAGCGGGTTTTGCATGTGCGGCCCAACCAAAGATGAATATTAAGGGCCAATCTTCAATTAGCATATTACCCACGATAATCATTGCTGAAAATATCCATGCCCAGATTAGCCCCTTCCTCGTGCATAACGGTGGTAGAAGGAGACGGCGTGTCCAAATAAACTCCAGTTTCATATATAGCAGTACGAGAGAAGTGAGGACACATGTGGCAACTGCAGTCTTATGAGTCACCGGAGCTAGCACCACGTAGGCACCAAGTGCAAAGGCAGCTGCCAAGCTTGTAATCGAAATGGATAGGAGGTATACGGCTGTGCGTAGGTGTATTTGGCGTCTCCGAGGGTTCAACAAAGGAGATCCAGAATACATAAGACCAATGGTAGCAATGGCGGAGAAAACGAAGGCCAATGTGTTAGCCACGATGAATGCATCAAAAGCATACCTTCGAGCAAGTATTGGTGAGCCTTCATGATTGGGATCATCTGCTATGTAACCTCCAGGCGCAGCAAAAGTTCCGCCAAATGTCACAGTTGTGATTAGAACTGAGCCAATACACAGAGTTTGTGTCGAGTCTTTCAGCACCTCCATTTCTTTACTTTCATCATGTGCTTCCAGAAAGTGGAAAGTGATGGGCTTGTTCGCTAGCGATTGGCTGGGCTGGCTGGCACTGTATCCGCTGGGCTTTTCAGCCCAGCCGTTCGGAAAGGCCAGCCCAGCCGAACGGCTGGAGCATAAGCCGCATGCCCGCACAACCTCGCCGAACCAGCTCCTCCTACCCTCATTTCCCATTCGCACCCGCGCGCCTAGGGTTTGCGCCGTCTCGCTGCTCTCCCGCGGCTGCTTGTGGGAGAGTCGCCGGTGGCCACACCCGCGTCGCCTGCGTCCAGCGTGCCGGCTTCCGGCGGTGTGCTCATCTTCGGAGATGACGACCGACGCCCAACCTCGCCAAAGCCAACCTCAGCGCCGCCGTCTTCCCAGCCGGTTCTGCCGTAATCCCCGCCCTGATCCGCTGTTTTCCCCGCCGGAGCCGCAGTCCTCCCGCTGGATCCGCCATCTTCGCCGCCCCCATTACACACGGTACATTCCAAACGACCCATCCGCTGTCTTCCCCGCCAGATCTGCTTGTGTGCGCGGTTCATGTTTGCTGCTTGTCTGAGTGAGGACTGATTGTCTGAGTTTACTGCTTGTCTGAGTGACACTTGTGCAAAAACCACTAGTTTACTGCTTGTCCGAGTGAGGACTGATTGGAGCCCATTATTTCATTTGTTAGGGTTAATTAGCTCATTGCTTAAGCTGGATTAGTGTCTAGTTAAGAGCAGGGAAGCAGAGCACTAGCCCTATTACTGTAATAGAAAAAAATATTACTACTAGTGTGCATGCATGCAGTCATCAAGAGCTGCTAGCTAGCTTCATCCTTAGTTTATTTGTGTATGAAAAGACTGTCAGGCGGTGAGCTTAGTATGGAAATGATTCAGCCCATAAGATTGAGATTGCACTTGGATTCGAGATCAATGCCAACGCAGCTAGTAATGAGTTTGGTTTTTTTTTTGTTGGGATAGGGGTGTGGCAGTGTGGTGGGGTTCTGTGTGTCAGTGTCTCTGTGGATGTGGGGCCGGGGAAGGGTGTGTTCCATTGTGCTTACCAGCCTTGTGAGTTTGGATTTTTTTTATTTCTAACCTTTTTAAAGTAAAATAACTTAACAAAAAATTAAGTTACAGATGTTACCCTTTTGGCTGTGCCAATCTGTTTAGAAATTGTAAACCAAAAGGTTTTGGTTTTCAAATTATTTTTGGTTATGTTAGGTTGAAAACAAAAAATGGGGCTTTGGACCCAGCCAAGATATATGGAACACTTTTGCATGCTGCTTTCCGATCCTTTCACTTCATTCATCAGCATACGTTGTAGCAATGAGTTTTTTCCTCCGAATTATTTGTTTGAAAGAAAGTTTTATATATGCTTGCCAGCTACTAAGTAACTGTTTGGCTTTTGGAGCCAAACAAGACAGATATCTGGAACACCTTTGCATGCTGCTCTTCTCCCTCATTCACACAAATAACTTTCCATTTACTGGTAGTGTAATACTGTCTTCTCCTAATGGCCAAGTTTAACCATGTCTACAGTGTAGAAAATACAGAGGGCAGATGGTGGAAGCGCTTGGCAAGATGATAGCCAGAGGCGCAGTACGTGTTGATTATATAGTAACAATACAAGAAAACAATCTCCTAGGAATACGGCATGGAGATCCATAGTTCTAGGATCCTATACAACAATTCCTAATTTACAGATTCTATCCTATAACCATGGACTCTCATACCGATCTCCTTAAGATTTACATTGACACATATTACAGACTATTTCTAACAGCCTCCCTCAATCACAACTTAGTTAAGTTGAGATTGATCTTGAAATTCTCAATTAGCCTCACGGGCAAAGCCTTGGTGAATCCATCAGCTACTTGATCCTTGGAGGAGACGAAGTCAATTTCCAAACGTTTCTGCTTGACTCGATCTCTCACAAAATGATAGTCCACCTCAATGTGTTTTGTTCTAGCATGAAACACAGGATTGCTTGAAAGATATTTGGCTCCTAGATTATCACACCACAATTTTGCAGCACTAGGACTCTTCACGCCTATCTCATGTAACAAAGTCTGTACCCACATAACTTCTGCTGTGGCATTAGCTATTGCTTTATACTCTGCTTCAGTACTGGATCTAGATACAGTAGGTTGCTTGCGAGCACTCCAAGACACTAGATTAGTTCCTAGAAAAACTGCAAAACCTCCTGTGGATTTCCTATCATCCACACAGCCTGCCCAGTCAGCATCTGAGAAAGCACTTACTAATGTAGAGACTGATCTGTGAATCTTTACCCCAAGTCCAGTGCACTGCTTTATATACCTTAATATTCTTTTCACAGCCTCCCAGTGTACTGTAGTTGGAGCATGAAGGAACTGACAAACCTTATTCACAGAAAACGAGATATCAGGCCGTGTTAATGTTAGATATTGCAATGCTCCTACAATACTCCTGTATCTCGTGATGTCCTGAGCTCCTAAAGGATTCCCTTCATACAGGGATAGCTTCTCACTAGTGCATAATGGAGTATTGACTGGCTTACAATCTGTCATGCCGACCCTCTTCAGTAGATCAGACGCATATTTTTCTTGTGTAAGCAGAATCCCACCATTTATTTTGTGTACCTCAATACCAAGGAAATAATGAAGCTCCCCCAAGTCTTTCAATGCAAAGTGTTCTTTAAGATCTCGAAGCAATGTACCTGTTGCTTGCTCGGAAGAACTTGCCACAATTATGTCATCAACATACACAAGAACAAAGATTGTGATGCCTCCCTTACTGAAGAAGAACAAGGATGTGTCGGCCTTGGATGCTTTGAACCCCAATTGAATCAACCGTTCACTCAGTTTGGAGTACCATGCTCGAGGAGCTTGCTTCAACCCATATAAAGCTTTATCAAGTTTGCACACATAGTTAGGCCGATTTGAATCCTCAAAACCAGGAGGTTGATGCATGTATACATTTTCTTCTAAGAGTCCATGTAAAAATGCATTTTGCACATCAAGTTGACGAAGAGACCATCCACAAGAGACAGCTAGGGACAGTATAACTCGAATAGTTGCAGCTTTAATTACTGGACTGAATGTATCTTCGTAGTCAATTCCATACCTTTGCTTGAAGCCCTTGGCAACCAGACGAGCCTTGTAACGATCTAGACTCCCATCAGATTTTCTCTTGATTTTATATACCCATTTGCATCCTATAACATTTGTTCCTTTCTGTGGCGGAACTAAATGCCATGTCTTGTTTCTCATTAGTGCTTCATATTCAGAGTTCATGGCCTGTTTCCAGTTTTTGTCCTGCAGTGCATCAGCGAGATCAGTTGGTTCACCCGTGCTTGCTAACATCCCATACCTGATTGTGCCATCAGTATAAATTTTCTTCTTCTGAATGCCGTGCTGGAGCCTTGTGACGGGCCGAGCTGGAGCTGCAACTCCTTCTGATGCATCATTACCACCGGTGGAAATAATCTCCCCCGGACTCCGTGTTTCAGCATCAGGTGATGGTGCTCCTACACCGATAGGTGGGGGCAAATGCACAGCGGGTTGGTCCTCATGTGACACCGAATGCACAGCTGGTTGGTCCTCATGTGACACCACCTCGGCGGGAGCAGGTACGGTTGACTGCCGGCCTAGCGACGTGGGCGCAGAGACCTG
This sequence comes from Saccharum spontaneum, assembly GCA_022457205.1. Classification (NCBI taxonomy): domain Eukaryota; kingdom Viridiplantae; phylum Streptophyta; class Magnoliopsida; order Poales; family Poaceae; genus Saccharum; species Saccharum spontaneum. The sequence continues at coordinate 61,068,169 of CM039595.1, forward strand.
TGGTGAGGACTCTGGCTGCTGGACCGAAGCAGATTCAGGCGCAGAGTTCAGCAGAGAGTCATCTCCGGCATCCGTGGTGCTCCTGCTAACCGTGACCTCGCCTGTATTTGGTACCTGAGATAAACTAGAATCTCCACCATATTTAGATAAATTAGCAGGCAAATTAACATGTTGATCATTCAAACTATTGTCCCCACTAGCGGCCATAGAATCAGGAGCTAAGAGGAGGATTTCAGAGCGTAGGCGAGCACCTGCATTGGGATGCAACTCGGCAAAGGGAAAAATTGTTTCATCAAATGTGACGTCTCTGGATATATAGACACGCCCAGATGCAACGTCCAGACATTTATACCCTTTGTGAAGGTTACTATATCCCAGAAAAACACATCTCTTAGAACGGAACTGGAGTTTATGGGCATTATATGGGCGAAGATTCGGCCAACAAGCACAACCAAAAATCCGTAGGGAGGAGTAATCTGGTTTTTGGCCAAGGAGACGCTCAAGAGGTGTAGTAAAATTGATAACAGCACTAGGAAGACGATTGATGAGATATGTGGCTGTGAGGAATGCTTCGTCCCAAAATTTCAGGGGCATACTGGCGCATGATAGAAGAGCAAGACCAACTTCAACGATGTGCCGATGTTTGCGCTCGGCGGCACCATTTTGTTGGTGTGCATGAGGGCATGAAACATGATGTGAGATGCCAATTTTAGTAAAAAAGGAGCTGAGCCTTTGATATTCACCACCCCAATCAGTTTGGATGGCTTTTATTTTGCGATCAAACAACCTTTCAACCAAGTTCTGAAAATCATGAAATTTCTGAAAAACTTCAGACTTATATTTAATGAGGTAGATCCAAGTAAACTTGCTGTAATCATCGATAAAACTAACATAATATTGTTTTCTGCCAACAGACTCGATAGCTTGACCCCACACATCAGAAAACACAAGTTCTAAAGGAGCACTAGACTGACTCACTGACTTAGGATAGGGCAACTGGTGTGCCTTTGCTTGCTGACAAGCATCACACACATGTTCATTATTGGACTCTGAAGCAAATGAAAGACTATTATTATTGATGACGCGACGCACAATCTGGGAAGATGGATGTCCTAGTCGTTCATGCCACCGAGAAAGAGTCATGCGAGATGCCGAGAGGACTTGTTTTGGTGGTGAAGGAAGAGGATAAAGCCCCCGATGACAGCGACCTTTAAGCAGAGTTTTCTTGGTTGCCTGATCCTTAACCAAAAAATAGGAGGGGTGAAATTCCATGTATGCAGAGTTATCAGAAGTAAATCGATGAACTGAAACAAGATTCTTGGAAGCTTTAGGTACATGCAGAACATTTTTTAACTGAAGATTGCGGCTAGGGGTAACAATAGTAGATTGACCAACATGTTTAATTGCCATACCTGCACCGCTTGCGGTGTGGATCTGATCACCATTGTTGTACTTCTCACGCATGGAGAGTTTCTCTAGCTCGCTGGTGATGTGATCAGTAGAGCCGCTGTCTGTGTACCAATTAGTGTCGATGTTGTAGGAATTGGTTGCTGCTGCTGCATGTCTTTCTTCAGGAACGAAGTCTTCATCGAAGCGATGCCAACAGCGAGCTGCAGTGTGCCCCTCCTTGAAGCACACTTGACAGATCGGCTTGTCCTGCTTCTTGTTGTTGGAGCCACCACCTTGCTGGTTATTCCTATGACTGCGACCACGACTCCCACCATTTGGAGGGCCGCGACCACGGCCTCGATAGGAACCACCACGACCACGATTATTACCGCGGCCTCCTCCACGGCCGGCCATGTTGGCCGAGCTCTGGTCAGCACCTTGGACCAGATCCATTCTGGTCTCGTAGTTGAGGAGTTGTGAGTACAACTCGTCGACGGTCACTGATTCCACTCTCGTGACGAGAGAGGTAACCAGCGACTCGTATTCCGCGGGTAAGCCGGTGAGTATGTACTCCACCAGCTCGTCATCACCTATTGGTCGTCCCGCGGCCGCCATCTCATCGCTGAATCCTTTCATCTTGGTGAAATAATCAACAGCAGATGAGTTACCTTTCTTGGTATTGGCGAGGGCGATGCGCAGATTCACCGCGCGCGCACGGGTTTGCGAGGCAAACATGGCCTCAAGTTTGGCCCATGCCTCAGCCGCCGTCTTCATCTTGGCGATGTGGCTGAGGATGCCCGAAGAGACGGACGTGAGAATGAAGCTGAGGATCTGCTGATCCCGTGCCTCCCATTCTTCGAACGCCGGGTTGGAAACCTTCTTGTCATCCTTGTCCTGAATCTCCTTCGCCGGTGACGGGGAGTCACCAGTGAGATGGCCATACAGGCGAGCGCCACGCACGGCCGAAAGCACCTGGGCTTGCCAGTTAGCGTGATTGCTCCTGGTAAGTTTCTCCGTCACAGCATCAGCCGAGAGAGAGTTGCGGTGGGGATGCATCGAAGAAGACATGATGGACGACGACTGGATCTATTAAATATTTGTGGCTCTGTATACCATGTAGAAAATACAGAGGGCAGATGGTGGAAGCGCTTGGCAAGATGATAGCCAGAGGCGCAGTACGTGTTGATTATATAGTAACAATACAAGAAAACAATCTCCTAGGAATACGGCATGGAGATCCATAGTTCTAGGATCCTATACAACAATTCCTAATTTACAGATTCTATCCTATAACCATGGACTCTCATACCGATCTCCTTAAGATTTACATTGACACATATTACAGACTATTTCTAACATACAGGACTGCAGCTTCATGTTGTTATGCACAACATTGTTTACCATCTCCACTTGACATGACAGTGTAGTATATGCACAACATTGTTTACCATCTTCTTGTTGTTAGTAATTTATAGCATCTTCTTGTTCAGTGCTAATTATTTTCCGGCATCTTCTTGTTGTTACGAAAGAAGTGAATCAACAATGACCTTCAATCATAATCCAACTCATCATGCTGCTTTTTGTTGCCTTAGGTCCGTGCAAGGGGGTCAGGCGCTGCCGGTGACGATTGCCCACACTGGCACATTCCTCATCGTCTTCGTTTTCTCCACCAGAAGCCAGGCCCTACAATCTGCGTTCAAAAGGACGCAAGCGATACAAAAAGGCAAGTCCCCTTGCAATGTTTTTACCATACATTTTTTCCCTACTACATGCCTTGCATGTCATTAATTCTTTTGGATTTTCTAAAATTCATCAAATGTCAGCCTCGCGAGCCAACTGGGATGACACCACCTACGCCTTTTTCCTTGATTTAGTCGAGAAACAGAAAGAACTCCGCCATTGGGCCCGCACCACCCCATCTAAGATTGGCTGGTCCAATATCACGCGTGAGTTCAACGCTAACACGCGCCGAGGCTACCACAAAAAGACGCTTCAGAACAAATACCATGACCTGAAACGGAATTACTTCAATTGGCGCGACGATCAGACCCATACTGGCCTGGCCGTGACCCGGCAACTGGTGAGGTGGCCGCTGATCCCGAATGGCTCGACCAAGCCTCTGGGGTACTAACTACACTCTTCTCGTAGCCTCTTTTTCCCTTAGTTAGGTTCTCCCTCACTAACTACTAACACGGCGACCACTGTATGACATTCAGGATAGTAGCGCTGCTGCTCAAAGGTACAAACGTCCACAATGCTGCCAGCACATGATCAGGATTTTGGGATGCACCCCACGTGACAGAGGGCAGCTGTTATCTGCTGGTGGGCATGAACCTGACGAAACTGTAACACCCCTAGGTGTTAAGCATGCATTAGCATCCAAAGCATTAGTCATAAGCATCACATACATGGTTATCATTGCAAGAAATATAAGCTCTTTTAAATTTAAATTTGAAAAGCAATTAGTTAGAACCCTAACTTTGAATGTAAGCGCTAAAAGGTGGTATACTCTTGGGTAATGGCAATTTTAGGTAATCTAGAGTAAATTAACATGATTTTTGGAGCAACTCTTGAATTCAAATTACCTCAATTTTTGCTTTTAAAAATATTATAGAAAAATGAATTTTTACTTAAAAATTTAGCTTTAAATCCCAAATTCAAAATCTATTTAGAATTTTGAAAAGTGCCCTACATGAAAGTTGTAGAGAATTAAATTTCAAACAACTTTTATTCTGGGCAAAAGTTCTGAAAACCTCTTTTTCATCTTCAAATTCAAATTTGAATCAAAATAGAAAATATACAAATTATTTAAAAAAAGAAAAAGGCTTTTTCTTCCTTAGCAGGCCGCGGCCACCTATTTGGCCCAACCGCGCTGGTAGCCCGGCCCGCGCCCCGCGTCGGCTTCCTCCCGCCCACGCGCGCGCCCGCGCGCGACGTCGTGGCGCCGCGGCAGGACTCGGCCGCCGCGTGGCCGAGCGACGGCGATGTCGCGCGACACGCGCCCCTGTGGCCCCCGCCGGCCCACGCTTACCCCGCCCGAATTCGCCTGCTCCCGCTCACTCGCCTCACTTCGCTCCTCTCGCTCCGCAGCAGCTCGCCAGCAGCAGCCGCGCCTCGCCGCGCCATTGCCGGCTCCCGAAGCTCCGCCACCACCGTACGCGCCCGTGGCCGCTTCTCCGGCCGATTCCTTCCGGGCTCAGCTCCGCCCCGCTTCCCTCCACCTCGTGCTCGCTTCCGTTCCGCCGTTGGCCGCTGCCCTCTTCCACTGCCGCCATGGCCGTCGTTGGCCGGCGCACATGGCCGGAGCTCCCTAACCCTCCACGCCTTCTCCGGTCCTAAGCACCAGCTTCCCCTTCGCCTCGCGGTGCTCACGCCTGCCTTCTCGGCCGCTCCCGTGGCCTGCATTGGCCGGCCGACGAGCTCCAGCGCCGCCGTGCCTTCATCTCCACCGGCGAGCCTCCTCCGGAGCTCCCGCGCCGCTCGGAGTTGGTGCGCTGGGTGCGCCTCGGTGCGGGGAGCATGTTGGTGCCCTCCCCATCGCCGGAGACCTCACCGGCGGCGAGTTTGCCACCGGTCAGCGCCGCCCCGCGCAGCTCCGGCTGGCAAGCGGGCCCCGTTGACCCGAGGGTCCTACGTGTCAGCGCGTGTGGGTGCACTGCACCGGGTGCATCCAGCGATTTCACCGGCAGATTTTTAAAGAATTATGGAAAATGATTTCTTAGAAATTATGAAATAGCTTTGAAAAATCATATCTCCAGATTTATAGCTCCAAAAATTATGAAACAAACTTTGTAGTGTTTCTCTTGAGTAGATCTACAGTTTAAAAATATTTCATGTTAATTTTGTGACACTTTTCTGTGTAAATTTATTTAATTGCTATAAATGCTGATATATTAGAAAATATGTAGTAAATAAAATAATAATGGGAAAAATGTGATTCTTGTTGCATTAATCTTTCTTGGTGATGTACTTCCTAGGAAAAATACTTGTGAAGTATGTTCTGTGAAAAATTATTGAGGTGTAGTTCAAATGCCTTTGATTGATAAATTTTGTTATTTTTAGTAGAGAGCTAAAGCTGTATAAAACATACATGTGATAATTTTTGTAGTATGTTAGTTTACTGTAAGTAACATAGGAAAAATGTGAAATATGTTGTTTGATACTTTTTCTAGTACAAAATAATTTCATGCCCATTGTTATGCTATAACTTGTTTATTTTGTATAGGCAGTTTTACATATTCAATTCTCATGAAAATTTAGTAGTAGGTTAGTTAGAGTAAGAGTAAGCTACTGTAATTTTTGTAGATTTTTATCTACACCAGAAATAGGTGTTGCTGTGTAACCCTAGTTAGATAGGAAATAAAAGATTATTTTTTAAGAGAAATTAAGATTAATAAAATATGTTTGGTGTATCTGTGAAGCATCAATATGTCTTGCTGATGTGGTTGGATGAGTTAGGTTGGTAAGATTTGACAACTTAGGATCACTTGTATGTGTAAGTTATGTGCTAATTAGTAGAATAATAAGGTGCATGTTTTAGGGTACATGTTCTTGGATGACGTGGACTACCTTGTAGAAGATGTGATTATAATCCAAACTGCCCACTCCATGTGATCATCTGCATATCATGTCATCAAAGTATTCTACCGTATCTGATGCATCATTCGCATGTTTGCTTATGCACTTGCATCATACATGATCGCAGGAGGAGTCGCAGGTAGCAGTACCGGAGGAGCAAGCTTGGACCGATCAGCAGGAGCCATAGGCACAGGAGGTGCCCGAGGAAGAAGAACCAGGCGAGGAGCTGCCCGAGTGCGTAGACCACCGTCCTAGCTCGTTCGAAAGAGGCAAGCCACGGAGCATCTTAAGTCTCCTACTTTATAAAAATAATTCCTTATTACTTGAGTTATGGTTATATATATATTATTGCATTAAGTTATAGGAGTTGAGTGAAACCGTTGTTGTATTATTATCCTTGTCCACCGGATTACCTTTTACCCTGTTAGGTCAGGATCGAGTCAATTGCTTAGCCATGCTTAGACCGGTAGAAGTCGGGTGATTTCCTGTCACCTGCGAGCTATAGGTGGATACCTAGTTATGGTTAGCTGTAATTGTGATCATGGAAAGTAACCAAGTGTTGGTAGATAAATGAAGACCGGGCGGAGTCTTATAGGGTTTTGGACTATAGTGATTCCGTCTGTGTCGATTAAGGACCGATCGTTGCTCGTCCCTCTTGTCATGTTGAACGCATGCCTCACATTTAGCTGGCCGAATAAAGTACCTTTCGACCGCGAAGCTAGTGACACTATTTCAAGCCGGGATAAACTCGGGTTGATAGACTGGTGCTGAAGGGGGTGTAACGGGGACGCGAAGAGTGAGCCCAAGGTGCGTCCTGGCAGTCGGGCGGTCTGGGTAGTGCGATCCATGATTGTTATCCCGCGGCTTCTTGGAAAGTGTCATTGATGATCTACGCGACCCTGACGGGGGAAGCATGGTTTGTGTGAGGAATAAATCTCCAGCTGGATAGGAATTCGATTCGAATCGCCGTCGCTCCCGGTTAGTGAGCACTTGACTCGAGCTACGGCATCATAGTAACAATAATGGAACACTGATGGTTAAGTGAATAATGTTAGAAATGCTAAACCTGTTATGGTAATTGAGACGCTACTAATGAATCAAGTGATTGCTTTAGCAATAGGTGCTTACCTAGCTTGAATAGGTTATAATAAAAATGATGCAAAAAGTACTAGTATAGTTTTTCATAACAACTCATACTTTTCGCAAATGAGTCAAGCCAGTTCACTGTATAAAGCCTTGCATGCTCCTTGGTGTCCTTTATTTCTGGTTTATGACGGGTAAGTCTAGCTGAGTACATTCTCGTACTCAGGGCGTTGTTCCCATTGTTGTTGCAGATGGTCAGATGTACTATGGTACTGCTCCAACTGTCTGTATCCGGCGATGGGCGACAACTAGGACCTTGGGCAATGGTCACTCTGTTTGTCTTATCTAATGCTTTTGTGGACCGTGACTATCTCCTGGCACTATATTTGAACTAAGTGTGTGTTAAAACTACTTGCTTCCGCTATGTTATTTTAAACTATGTTGTAATAACTTTTATTCCGAACTCCGATGTATTCAACTCTTGTTGCGAACTCTATGTAACATGTGAACTGTGGCTGCTAAATCAGTACGATCTTGGTTGTATGTTGGTTGGTTTGAAATCCCTCGTGATTTCACGGAATCTCGGGTTATACGGGTTTAAGTTTGGTAAATTATCCGCCTCGGTGGAAGATTTTCTTACTTAATCTCGTATAATTACGTTGATCCGTTACAGAACCCCCCCCCCCCAGTTGTCATATTTTAACAGCCTCCTGCAGTGTCAACTGGGAGAGGAGCGAACATTGAGACCGGAGCGGAAGGTGTTGAAGACAGTCGTGGGCAGCCCCTTTGTGAATATATCGGCATACTGAAGGGATGTAGGAACATGAAGTACCCAGAGGCACCAAGAGCTTCGTGCTCCCGAACAAAATGAAGATCAATCTCCACATGCTTGGTCCTTTGGTGATGAATGGGATTAGTTGACAAATACACGCAATAGACAAGAGTAGCATGTGTTAAGGGGCGATAAAGTTCTCCCAATAGTTGACGAATCCAACAAGCCTTGGCCACAGTATTGGCAACATATATTCAGCTTCAGCACTTGATCGTGAGACAGTGTGTTGGCGCTTGGAAGACCATGATATGAGATTGTCGCCAAGGAACACACAATAGCCGGAAGTAGAGCGTCGAGTATCCGCACAACCAGCCCAATCGGCATCCGAGTATATTACCAAGTCATGTGATCTGCTACGGGAGAGCGAAAGACCATACTATAGCGTGCCTTTGATATATCGCAGAATCCGTTTAATGAGACCAAAGTGAGACTCTCGAGGATCATGCATATGTAAGCGAACTTGCTGAATGGCATGAGCAATATCTGGTGAGAGGCAAATATTGCAAGGCGCTGGCAAGACTGCAATATAGACTAGGATCAGCAACCTGTGGACCATCTTGAGCGGACAGCTTGGAATGGATCTCGATTGGAGTTGAGCACGGGTTGCAAGCTGTCATATTTAGCCTTGTCCAAAGCACAGCATGTTTGGCTTGAGAGAGAAACAGACCTGCTGGTGATCATTTAGCAGAAACTCCCAAAAAAAAATAATGAATATGACCAAGATCAGTCATGGCAAATTCTTGCTGCAGAGAGCGCTGAAGAAGTGGCTGGGATGAAGCAGTCAAATTGGTGTCATCCACATATAGAAGAAGATAGGCCAGTCTGAATCGTAAAAAAAAATCAAGAGAAAAAGAATTAAAAGATGCAGTCAACTTAACCAAGCTGCAAATCACGTGTGACCCGGCGGAGCTCAAACATGGTTTGGCATAACCAATGAGCCCGATGAATACATGGCCCAATGGATATTTCTTGTTTCATTTTGCGTCCAGCCTAGCCCGATAGGTGGAACCGTCTGAGGGGTCATCATCAGGTCTAAGCCTGGGGCAAATAGGGCATGGGCCCATAAGGCCTTGCATTTTTTCTATTTATAAACGATAGAGGTGGTAGGCTTTCTCTTTTTTAAGGGTTAAAAAAAAGACTGGGTAGACGATGACTTTAGAGTATTTTTATTTTATTATTTGATTTGATTTTGATTTTTGATTTTATTTAATTTGATTTGGTTTGATTTTTATTTGATTTGATTTGATTTTGATTTTGATTTTGAAATTACGCACTATAGACAAGAAAAGAAACACCAAGAAGTACGTTTGATTTTTACTTGTAATAACGAACGCATTACTTTAATCTTGCTCGGAGCGTGACCTTTTCCATATGGCCGATAATAATGCCTCCATTAATTGGTCAGCAGAGACCATCGCATAAAGGAGAACGAAGAGGCAGCAGCAAGCCCTTCTCGTAGCACCACACCAACCAAGGAGAGCGACGCATTCGTCAGGCGCCGCCCATTCATTTCGTTCGATCAGGATTGGAGCAAAAAAAAAAGATATATAGCAGGAATAATCAGGCAAAATTGAGGCCAATGAACACGGCGGCACGTCACAGCTTCAGTCAAGAGTCTCCATGTTTCTAGACGGAATGGACCAACATGTTCAGACCTGATGCCAAATATTCGCCGTCTAATGGCATGTTTAGATCCATTAGCACTATTAATTAGTAGGAGACTTTTGACTGACATGCAAACATGTTTGGAATGGACCAACATGCAGGTTTAAAGTTGAAGATATATATGAATTATTATTAGCACCTATTGGCAATTTAAAACCTGCTAATGGAACTAATTGTTAGCAGCTCTTCAACTAATAATTAGTAGGAATCCACTAATACAAATTTTAGTTGCTGCAGAACAGGGCCATGGTTGGCTTCTTAAATGCCGATGGAGAGCTGTGGAATCAGATAGCGCTCGGTGGTGACTAATAATGAAATTGTATGGGCTGGTATCCATTCGTGGTGTGATCGAATGTAGTTCGGTCCAACCAAACGCCAAGAAAAGGAACTTATTAGCGCTGAACAGGCCTTTTGGCCCCAAACAAACAGCACCAGTACAAGATCGTGTGTACATACTGAACTTAGCCTCTTCATGTGTATCCGATATATATAATAATTTTTTTGGCTGTGTCAACTCTCTGTTCATGTATTTTATTATATACATGGTATGTGTATATATTTATTTATATCATACTTTGTGCGAGTGATAAGAGATAATATGAAAGATTTTTCTTATTTTTCTTGATTTTCTCAAGATTTTAAACCTGGCCATAAATAAACTTCGATATCTCGATATGGATATATAGAAAAGAAAATCAGCTCTTCGACAGTTAGAAAAGAACACGAAATGACTCGGTACAGACTATCAGATTATTGTATATTACGCCTTGATTAGATGCACCCTAAAAGTTAGAATTTTTCACTCTCTCTCCATCACATCAATCTTTGGACCCATGCATGAAGTAGTAAATGTAGGTAAAAAATAACTAATTACACAGTTTAGTTAGAAATCACGAGATAAATCTTTTGAGCCTAGTTGGCGACAATATTTGTCAAATAAGACGAAAATGGTACTGTTCACCCGATTTATTTTTTTTCAATCTAAACGAGGCCTTAGAGACAAAAATCTGGAGAAGCCGCCAGCAGGTCAAACCTGACGGTCGTCCTTGTGCACGACATACTACATAGTACAGTACGTGTCTCTCCCGTTTCGTTTTTTCTCTGCGTTTTTTCGTCAGGCTCATTACCGCGACAGCATGTGTAATTAATCGGTCCGGCCGACGACCAATCACAGCTACTTACTACAAATATATAATCCCCCAAAGCTTTAGCCCAGCTGCTTGCATTGCTTCCTAGCTCAGTTCCTCTCAGGAGGCCGGCAACACAGCTCGAGGAGCTAGCAGCTGGCCTGCAATGGAGCGTGCCAGGCCGCTCCTCGCGCTGGCGTCTCTCTGCGCCGCCGCCGCCTTCTTCTTGCTGCCCCATGGAGCCGCCGCAGGTGAGTCGCGAAGGTGACGGTTAGCCTCGACGACGATCGCGCCGTTGAGTTCCGGCGCCCGTATAGTACTTGCTTGTTTCGAATCGATCGGTTGCTTCCCTCTGACGCGTTGGCTGCATGGCCGTGTGCCCGTGTGTTTCTGTTTGTCTGGCAGACGGCGGCGTGTGCGGGAACGTGAGCTGCGGCATGGGGACGTGCAGCGAGTCCAGCGACTACGCCTTCGGGTTCGCGTGCCACTGCAAGCCCGGGTGGAGCCGCTACCACCTCGCCGCCCTACAGTTCCCCTTCCTCCCCTGCGTCATCCCAAACTGTAAGAATCAGAACCCCCACGCTCTCTCCACTCTCCTACTACAATGATTCTGCGCAGCATCGATCTGTCTGCCTCTGCCTCTGCCTCCATGCACGCCCACTCCGATGGTGATCGAGTTGCCACCACACCAAGCTCAGCTCTGGCGTTCCATCAGGGTCAACCCGGCCGGACACCGGGGAGCACTGCAGGATCGGAGTTCGTACGACCAAGTCCGCCATGGCATGCTGCAAAAAGTCATCCTAGTGTACCTATCACATGCCAGGAGTCAGCCAGCCCCTGACTTTCTACTTCGCCTTCCGAAGCTTCTGGTACTCGCCACTCGTCAGGTTCCAAGGGACCCCCAGTTTGGATGGTGGCGTGGAATTTCTCCACGCCTTCGCAGTTCGCACACGCATGTCAAACATGGGATACGCAGACTTGCCACGTGTCACACGAGCAAAGCAAACGAGGCACGAGCTGGAGTAACCAGCAGCCTGACGAACTGTCCTTGCTGTTTTGCATGCAGGCACCATCCACTCCTCGTGCCAGGACGGGTCGTCGTCGTCGTCCCCGGCGCCGGCTCCATTGCCGCCGCCACCGTCAGCGGGGCTGCCGCCGCTAACCACCTTCGACCGTACGTAACAGCTCCCTCCAGCCCGGAAACCATCATTTATACACTACTACTAGTACAAGATGTTGCAGTACGTCGCGCAACGCCGCCGGCAACCTGAACTAACTAATGGCGTCTGCTGCTTCCTGTTGCCACCAGCGTGCCTGATGCAGTACTGCGGCGACGGCGGCACCTGCGAGAAGGCGTCCGAGTTCACCCACCGCTGCAGCTGCCGCGACGGCTACGCCAACCTCCTCAACGACACCTCCTACCCCTGCTACCAGCAGTGTACGCAACCATATATATCCTCTCCCTCTGATCTCTGAATAAGCCTCTCTGATTCCAACTGCACGGCGAGCCTACAAGTGGACTGACTGACACCGGCTCGCCGGCTGCTGCAGGTTCGCTGGGCTCGGACTGCAAGGGTCTGGGGATCGACGTGATCAACGGGTCCACGCCGAGCTCGTCGCCGCCTGCGCCCTTCTCCTTCACCGTCAAGAAGTCCGGCGCCGGACGACCTGCCGCCGCGCCGGCACACACGCTCCTCGGGCTGCTCTTGCTGCCCACCTTCTACGGGTTCCAGTAGATCCAGTGAACGAGCTGTCAGGACTCAGGACGGGACAAAAGAAAGCACCACTGCGAGAATCCAGACACAGTTTTCACGAAATTTTTATTTCTATTACTACTCCAGGATACTCCCTCTGTCCCCCAATTAAAGACGTTTTAGCTCTCTTCCATATGCAGCATTAATTGCTTGAACCTAGATATACACGGTGCATAGATGCATTCAAGAATGAGTGAACCTGGACAGTTATTTTTGCTCCTAGAACGTCTTTAATTGGGGGACAGAGGGAGTATTTCCTACATGTAGCCTTGACCATCAGGAGCCGTAGAGTGCCATTTTTTCCATCGGGTTACTAGAGGTTGTATAAAGTTAAACGTTCCAGCAGATGAATAAATTGAAGCAGCTATACTAGTGTTGTCCTCTGCTGCTCTGAAGTGCGTTGAGGACTTGAAGTACTAGATGAAAGCGATAATCAACAGAGAAGAGGCAGGAACAAACAACCCCCTGCATGCAGAGCAAGATGCAACAGAACATAGTGAGTAATCTCGGATCTCCATTAAGGTTTCAGATCCAGCAGCATCATAACATAACAGTCACAGCTACCCGGTGCCGAAGCACGATCAATCTCATGGTCTACGATTATCTATCGCTATCAAGGCGATGCCATATACGATATGTATATACTATGTCTCAGCTACAGGGTGGCGACCCAATTACAGATCAGTTCTCCAGCTCTGTAGGACTGCATGTAATGCTATTGGTACTTACTACTAGTATATATTAAGATAATGTGAGGCAACTAGACTTGTGAAGCTATGTGATGTGAATGTGATCCACCATGTACCAGACAGACGGGTGAGGCGTCAACGGGGGTCAGGCGAGACTGGCAGTCGATCACTGGCAGGAGAGCGACATCTGGGCCATGAAGAGGTTGATGACGTCCAGGTAGAGGGAGATGGCAGCGACCACGTACTCGTTGTAGGTGTGGCGCTTGAGCAGCATGTGGGTGTCGTAGACGATGAAGCCCGAGAACACCAGGGTGGCCAGGAACCCGTAGATGGTCATGGCCACCCTTCCCAGCGGGAAGAAGAGCTGCAGTGGATCAACACATTAGACCGTGAGCCAAACATGTGTGACACGGGAGAGCACGGATCTATTGAGAGAAAGAGGAAGGAAGACGGGCGAACCTGGATGGTGAGGTACACCAGAAGTACCAGGAGGCTGGTGAACAGGAATGGGAAGGTGAAGCTGAAGTCGTAGCCCCTCTTGACAGCCCAGAAGGTGAAGCCGGTCAGCCCCAGAACAGCAGCAGCTGTGAGGATGGTAGCCTGCAGAACCACAGTGCCTATTGACAAAACATGAGCATTGTAGTATTTCATTAGATACCAGAATTAAGAAACACAAGATCAGATTCCAATACTAAAAGCAACGAAATTACAAAGTTTGTTTTAAGAAAGGACCCAGCCAGCCTCCCTATACCAATTGATAACAGGCACACAAACGAAACAAATAACAATGTTCTCATCAGAAAGCAACTATATAACATAGGATTAAAGCATTTTTTCATGTCATGGGTTCAAGATAGTCATGAAGTAACAGGGAACAAATAAACTATCACAAAGCCAACAAGGTTGATTAACACAAAAGCTAAAATAACACCAGATTCTACCACATATATTTTAAAATAAATATACATACACATATAAATTACACCATACTTTAGAAAGTCAGATTAACACTTGATTTAGATTTGTACTGAACCGTGGTCTACACAATATCAATTATTGCTTTATCCTTGGCAACACGTCTAATTTCTAAGCTGGCATATTAAATTGATGCATGCAAAGGTGTGCAGATACTCAAAAACAAGATAGGAAGGTTAAAAATTAACTTGCTTGCTTAAAAAAGCCATATCACAGATTCTCCACAAATATTGCACAATAATTCAAACTCACTCTATAGCTACAAAAAGAAAAAAGGTGAATTGGCGTGTGCCAGTTTTGCCTTCCAAAACAAAACCCAATCCAATTCTATCAAACTTGCATAGTTGCATACAGTTAAAATTTATGAAAAAATCCTTCAGCATGTTACGTCAAACCTTCTGTATATAACATTGTAGAAACTGTTAAAAAAACAGAAAACCATTTGCACAGACATAAAGAGGCCCCTAATGCAGGGATTGTGCATTTGTATGGCGTGGTGACACAGGATCGATCCACTACAAAAAGTTGACCCCAAGCACCCCCTTACCACAGCCAGCAACTTAAAACAGGGGAAATTCTAACCGAAGCTTCCAGAGGCCACGACATGAAAAACGTATCCTGAATTCTCACAGGGAACAGTAATTTTAAGAATCTCAAACATACGATTTCCCCAGAATGGTGGAGGATCACAGATCCATGACAATTCACCCACGAGAACTGTACCCATACTAATAAAGACCAGATCGGAAAAACCACCAGAATTTCATCACACGTCGCATTCCAATTTCATCCATCCACATCACAACAGGAAACAACGACACGAGAGGCAGATGAGGAATCAATTGCCCATACCGAGAGTAGTGGACGCGGACACGGCGATGCTGAGGCTGCAGCAGAGCGTGAACAGCGCGAGCAGGACGAGGTTCCTGGGGTGCTTCTCCCTGTACTTGAGCATGGGGAACATGACTGCAGAAACAAACCAAACCAAACAAACAAAACCCGCGATCGGTGATGAGTGATCCAGAACCTAGGAACGGAAGGATGGAAAGCGGAGGCGCGTGCACTCACCGATGAGCGGGGAGACGAGGATGGCGATGAACGTGGGCCAGACGGCGGCCGGAGGTCCGTACACGAAGAAGCGCGGGATGGGGCGCACGAGGCACGCGACGGCCGCGACCGCCGCCGTGAGGGCGAACTGCAGGGACAGGATGCCGTAGACCTTCCGCACGAAGGCCCAGCGCAGGCGCGGGTCCTCCTCCTCCGCCACCTTCTTCGCCGCGGGGGCCGCCTTCTGCTCCGCCGCCGCCGCCGCCGCCGCAGCAGCAGGGGCCGCGGGCACGGCCGCCTCCAGGTCGCGGGCCTCCGGGGGCGTCTTCATTGCGCTCGGTCGCCGGGCTGATCGCCCCGCTCGCTAGGGTTTGGTGGTGCGCGGTGGGGTTTTCGCGGAGGCAGGGGAGTGGCGGTGGGCGAGGCTGCGAAGCAGAGGAAGCCGGTGGGGTAAACGAAGCGGCGCTATAAAGCCCGGGCGCGCGTCACCGGCGCGCGGGCCCGGTGCAGCGGACCCCGCGTGTCAGCGACCTGTGATTCCTGTCCCTCTTCCCCTGGGGGGTTTCCAGTTGCCGCGGCGGTGGAGGGGGGCCCGCGCTCGCGGTTGCGGACGCGTCGAGGCGACGCGTGTCGACGGGCTACGGGTGGGACTCCGGTCACGAGCGCGTCGCGTCGAAGACTGGTGGGACCACGCGCTGACCTGGGACCCACCCGCAGTCAGCGTGGCGAACGTGAGCTGTGGTAGGTGGCGGACTGCTCGGATTCGATCCGGGCGGGGCAGGTGGGCCACAGCAGAGCTACCCGGGGCCGCGTGTCAGTGACGGAGTAAAGGGAAAGTTCGGGGGCTGTGGGGCCCGCGCAGCGCAGGCTTTGGGTGATGGGGACTTTGGGATTGCAATGCGATTTGCGACGCGACGAGTGGCCGGGACGGGTGGCTATTTAAGTGGCTGCCGCTGCCGATCCACCGGCTTGTTTCCATTGCATTGCGTACCACCGCACAACGAAAGTACTCCGAAGATGATGAACACGATGCAAAGCTTTTGTGAACAGGGATTGATCAAATCACAGTCGAGACGACGCGTGTCGACGCGTTTTTCTTTTCCTTTTCTTTTTTCCTTCTTTGTTCATGTTTGGGTGCTCGGGGATGGGATCGGATAACCATGTCACGCGATGTGTGTTTGGAACGGCGAAGAATTTCCAACGCAGATGGGTTAAGAGTCGATCGAGAGAAAACATTGAAGTACTGTCGGCTAAGGCCATTCTCAATGGGGGTTTCATGGCTTAGTTTTCAACACATCAATATTTTGAAAATAGTGCAGAAGAGTTTTATCCTCTCATGAAACTTTCATCATTTCTCTCTTCATCAATGCAGTGCCATGTCAGCGTATTTAATGCTCATAAAATTCTATGAAACGCTCATTGAGATTGATCTAAGTAGAGACGTGGTTGTGATCATAGTCCATAAGCCATAGCACAACTCTATTAGAAATAAAATTAGTCCGTGTTTGGGACCACGGTGCGATACGCCAATACCCAAAATGTGGCTGATAGCTCGGGACACGAGAATCACGAATGATAGTGTGTTCTCGGCGCTGGTGTCTAGTATAGCTTTATTAGAAATTAAACTAGTCCATATTTGGAACTGCAGTGCGATACCCAAAACGCAACCAATAGCCCAGGACACGAGAATCATGATGATAGTGTGTTCTCGCAATCAATGTCTAGCATAGCTTTATTAGAAACTAAACTAGTCCATGTTTAGAACCGCGGTATGGCGGGCACGCGGTGCGATATGTAAAATGCAACCAACAGCCCGGGACATGAGAATCACGAATGATAGTGTGTTTTTCGTGGTCGATGTCTAGTATATCATTATTAGAAATTAAACTAGTCCATGTTTAGAACCGCGACGTGACGGCATGCGGTGCGATACCCAAAATGCGACTGATAGCCCGGGACACGAGAATCACGAATAATAGTGTGGTCTCGCGGTCGGTGTCTAGCATAGCTTTATTACAAATTAAACTGGTCCGTGTTTGGAACCGCAGTGCGGCAGGCACACGGTGCAATACCCAGAACGTGGCCAATAGCCCAAGACACGAGAAATGATAGCGCGTTCTCGCGGTCGGTGTCTAGCATAGCTTTATTAGACATAAACTAGTCCATTTTTGGAACTGCGGTGCTGCGAGCACGTGGTGCGATGCCCAAAACATGGCTGATAGCCCGGGACACAAGAATCACGACCTAATAGGCCTGTTTTATTACTTGCCAAGATAATTTTAAAAGTAACTTCATGTAGTTATCAGAAACTTACTGTTTTGTTACACAGTCAAAATTCCAACTAACAACCAAATTCTAGATAAACTTTACTTGTTGTAGTCGTAGTAGAGAATCCACTCAATACGCACCATAGATAGATAGCGTACGGGTGAATGCCACCATGCAGGGAGGAAACCTGTACCGGAGGCGCCCACACTTGTGCCGCTGCGTTCTCTTCACACGCAACTTCTTCGCGCATGCTTCCATGGTAACATGCATGCACGCTACACACACAAACAGATCGAGCTCGGTATCTGTACAACGTACGTGTTTTGTCATCTCACAACCTTTATATTAATTTTTCCTCTCATCAAAAAATAAAAATGTACTGTACCACCTACCAACTCATCTCCTGAAAACAGACGGCCGGGTTGTTCACACACACACACACACGCATACAACATGCAGCTGATAGCGTGCATCTAATCTATGGAGGGAGGCTCGCTTGATATCCATGGAACGCGCGACGACGACCTTGCATTGCTCGATCCGGGCGGGCAGGTGGGCCACAGTGGTGCTATCCCGGGCCGCGTGTCAGTGACGGAGAAAAGGGAAAGTTGGGGGCTCTGGGGCCCGCGCAGCACATGCTTGGGCGACGGGGGGACTTTTGGAATGCAATGCGATTTGCGACGCGACGGGTGGATCAAGTGGCCTGCCGTGCCCGCTGCCGATCCAACGTCTGCTTCGATGGCATTGCGTACCACCGCAATACGAAAGTAGATGAACACGATGAAAAGCTTTTGTGAACAGGGATTCATCGAATCACCGTTGGTTGATTGAACACAGGAAAATACAAACACGCGTTCGTTTTTTTTTTCTCTCTTTTCTTTTCCCTTTTTTGTTCATCTCCTGGTGCTTGGGGGATGGGATAGGATACCCATGTCCTTTTTTGTGGAGAGCTTTACCTGTGTGCCCTTATAAAAGATGGCCGATCTCTGAAGCTCCTCAAAAAATCATTCTCTCCTCTAGCTCCAACACCAACTTTATTTTGCCATATGTGCCCTTCCGTCCATTTAACCCTCTAACGGTGTTAAATGACGCAGAGAAAAGACTTAAATGCCCTCTGGACTCTGGTGGCTCTGGTGGTTGGCTGGGATTTTGGCGCCAAAAGTAGGGTGGTTAACTACAGGAAGACGGGGCATTAGTAATCAAATGATGTGGCGAAATTTATCTGTGGCAAATAAAATGTTTACCTCACTAATATGACATTTATTAGTGAAAAAAATTATCACCACAGAACACATAATTAGTGAGAAAATATTATGACAATTTATAGTTACGACTTACAATTTGCTAGCTTAATTAAAATAGGACCCATCAGCTCCTTATTACGGGAAACGCTGCTGGCATCACACCTCACACGGCAGCTAGCAGTACGCAAACGTAACGCGTCTCGGTATGTTTGGCAGTCTGGGCATATGCATGCCTTGGCCCCCGTGCGAATGGAACGGGTGCGTGCGTGGAGGACCACTAGACCAGTGAGGCAGTGACCACACTGGTCTGTGCGGCTGTCGGTCGTGTTGTTTGTGGCAGCAGGAACCCGTTGTTCTTGGAGCCGTACTGGCGGCGTCACGCGGCGACCAGCGCCGTGGTGTTCTCGGGTGGCACCGCATGAGCTACACCACCACCGGCCGGTTCCAGTCCGTGGAGCTGGAGCGCCAGATCCGGCGCCTGCACAGGGCCGTGGGCAACGCCGTCGCAGACGACAAGCACCTGGTCTTTGCCAGCGGCTCGCTGCAGCTCATCAACGCGCTGGTGTATGCGCTGTCCCCGGACGCCATGGCCGCCAAGCCGCCGTCCAGAGTGGTCGCGGCCGCGCCGTATTACCCGGTCGGTCAGCCTTCTCAATCATCCATCCACCCATCTAACACAAGTCGTTTCTTCTGCTGATCCGATCGATGTATACCGAGCAGGCGTACAGAGTGCAGACCTACATGTTCGACGGCCGCGAGTACAGGTGGGGCGGAACCACGGCCTTGTGGACCAACTCGTCATGGACGAACTCCACCGACGGCTTCATCGAGTTCGTCACGTCGCCTAACAACCCGGACGCCCTGCTCCGCGAGCCCGTCCTCTGCAGCTCGGCGGCGGCGATCTTCGACCACGCGTACTACTGGCCGCACTTCACGCACATCCCTGCGGCGGCCGACGAGGACATCATGATGTTCACCATCTCCAAGCCATCCGGGCATGCTGGCAGCAGATTCGGGTATGTACGTACGTGTGCATGGGCAGGCAGAGCTAGTGACAGAGTGGTCCTATTTTAATTAAGCTAGCAAATTGTAAGTTGTAACTATGAATTGTCATAATATTTTCTCACTAATTATGTGTTCTGTGGTGATAATTTTTTCACTAATAAATGGCATATTAGTGAGGTAAACATTTTATTTGCCACAGATAAATTTCGCCACATCATTTGATTACCAATGCCTCGTCTTCCTGTGGTTAACCACCCTGCTTTTGGCGCCAAAATCCTAGCCAACCACCAGAGCCACCAGAGCCCAGAGAGCATTTAAGTCTTTTCTCTGCGTCATTTAACACCGTTAGAGGGTTAAATGGACGGAAGGGCACACATGGCAAAATAAAGTTGGTGTTGGAGCTAGAGGAGAGAATGATTTTTTGAGAGGCTTCAGAGATCGGCCATCTTTTATAAGGGCACACAGGTAAAGCTCTTTTTTTGTGAGCTTCGTTTGGACCTCGCAGGATGCTAGGGGAGGTTATGCCTCTTTTGATGTATCATAACAACTTCTGTGTTGATGCTGCTTATATTGGCTTATTTTCGCACTAAGTATCCTGCCATTTCGTTTGACGCGTATCACCAACACGTGGGCCCGGGGCTGCGGACCCGCGTGGCAGCGAGCCGCGTCTCACCCTCTCCCCTCGGGTCAGGGGTTTCCTGTTGCAGCGGCGGAGGACTCCGGTCACGAGCGCGTCGCGTGGCGGCTCTCCGAAGACTGGTGGGACCACATGCTGACCTAGGACCCACAGTCAGCGTGACGATGGCGTCGAGTGGAAGTGGTGGTACCGTAGTCGGCAGTGGACTGTTCTGATTTGATCCGGGCAGGCAGGTGGGCCATAGCGGGGCTAACCAGGGCCACGTGTCAGTGACAGGAGGAACCGTGGCTGCTTCCATTGCATTGCGTACCACCGCAATACGAAAGTACTCCGTAGATGAACATGATGAAAAGATTTTGTGAACAGAGAGTGATCAAATCACTGTTGATTGAACACAGAAAAATACAAGCACGCGTTCGTTTTTCTTTTCCTTTTCTTTTTCCTTCTTTGTTAACGTTTTGGTGCTTGGGGATGGGATAGGATATCCATGTCACGCGATGTGTGTTTGGAACGGCCAAGAATTCCAAGGCAAAAGGGTTATCTGCCTCCGTGAGAATCGATCAGGGGAAAAATTGAAGAGACGAGCAGGTTGTGACCATAGTCCATAGCATAGCTTTATTAAATTAAACTAGTACGTATTTGGGACCACAGCGTGGGTACCTAAAACAAGGCCAATAGCCTGAGACACGAGAACCAAGAATAATAGTTGTTCTCGTAGTGGGTGTCTAGCATAGCTTCCAATTTATAAACTAGTCCGTGTTTGAAACCGCGGTGAGGCCGGTACGTGGTGGGATGCCCAAATCGCGGCAGGTAGCCCGAGACACACAAGAATCACGAATGATAGTGTGTTCTCGCTGTCGGTGTCTAGCATAGATTTATTAGAAATTAAACTAGTCCGTATTTGAGATCACGGTTCGGCACACGAGAATCATGAATGACAGTGTGTTCATGGGGTCGTTGTCTAGCATAGCTTTATTAGAAATAAAACTAGTCCGTGTTTGGAACCGCGATGTGGCGGGCATGCCATGCGATACCCAAAATGCGGCCGATAGCCCGTGATACGAGAATCATGAATGATAGTGTGCTCTCACGGTGGCTTTATTAGAAATTAACCTAGTCTGTGTTTTGAACCATGACATGGTGGGCACACAGTGCGATACCCAAAACGCGGCCGATAGCTTGGCCTGGGACACGAGATCATGAATGATAGTGTGCTCTCACGGTCGGTGTCTTGTATAGCTTTATTAGAAACTAAACTAGTCTGTGTTTGGAACCACGACGTGGCAGGCACATGGTACGATATCCAGAACGTGGATGGTAGCCCGGGACACGAGTATCACGAATGATAGTGTGTTCTCGCGGTCGGTATCTAGCATGGCTTTATTAGAAATTAAGCTATTCCGTGTTTGGAACCACGACGTGGCAGGCACGCGGTGCGCATGAGAATCATGAATGATAGTGTGTTTTCACGGTCGGTATCTAGCATAGCTTTATTAGAAATTAAAATAGTCTGTGTTTGGAACCGCGATGTGGCGGGCACATGATGAGTTACCCAAAACACGGCTGATAGCCCAGGACACGAGAATCACGAATGATAGTGTGTTCTCGATCGCCATGCGTGTTCACTACCTTCTTTGTGCACCTAGGGTTGACTGTCGGACCAACAGTCCCAAGCTTGCAGCGAGTTCCTTTGCATCTAAGTCTTCAACCCTTGTACAAAAGTGCTAGCTCCAAGTTTGTTAGTCACTTGTTTACATAAGTTAGCATTTTCACAAATATTTTGCAAGGGTTTTGTGAACTCACTAGGTCCTAATGCACAAACATGGAATTAGTTCACCTAGTGGCATTTAATTAACTGCATTTCACTTCGAGTTTTCCCTCTTTATAGTATGGCTATCTATCCTAAACCAGATCACGTACTCTATTGAGTCTCGATCGGCAAAAGAAAAGCTCTAGCTTATACCTTTGCCATGATCCTTCTCTTTTCCAAGTTTGGAGCACTTGATCAACATTTTGGCCACCTCCATCACCTTAAGTGTCATCCTTGCTCCACCTTGGATGTGAACCAACCTATCTCAATAAACAACACTTAGAGTAGAAGGTTAGTCCACAATGATTTTCTCAATTTGTCAAAACAAAACATAGGGCTTTCAATGATGCTAGGTTTTAATAACTTAGCATGCAGCCTCTGCTTTCTCGTTTTTTTAGTTATATATATAAAAGAGAGATAAAACATGGAGACGGTGGCCAGGCTGGCCGCTTTCATGATGTATCTTTTTTATTATTCATAGTATAAGAAAAATATTTAATTTGTCATATATTTCATGTTAATCATCATGTGCAAGCGTTTGTACTATATCATAAATTTTTAATTTTTTTAGATATATCGTAAACATTAATATTTTTAGATATATTTAATCCAATTTAAAATTGCAATTAAATGCATCCTTTTGAGTTTCCTCAGCATAAGGATGGTTTGGGACGACATGCCTTGCCTCCATCGATGGCGAGGAAGTGACTAAATTAGACGGATGATTATCAAAGACATAAAAAATCAAAGATAATCCAATATAATAAAGGTAAAACATCCGCCAGGGGTTGCAATGCTCGAAGGCTTGGAACCGTGCGATAGAAGCATCCACGGGCATTGAATGTGACGAGTAGGGATGTAAACGCGGTGACATATATCACTGATATTATACATTTGTTTTCATATGTCTACTCAGATTTGGATTAGTGTCAGCTATGTCGGATAGAATATAATTAGACAATAATTAGACAATCGACATCACAAAATATGCTATTTGAGTATTCGGATACGGATATAGTATCGGATGTTGAATATCCGGACTCAGATACGCACAGATTTAAACTTTTCTAAATGAATTCGGTCTTGAATACGGTTGAAAAATATCCGTACCATTTTCACTCTTAGTGACGAGTGACAAATAACAGTACAATAGCATTGTACACGTACTCTCCACATCCTCTGCGTGTCATGATCATAAGTCAATGACCGTTGATCAAGCAGCATCGCCATGTACACAAAGGACCACTGCTAAACAACGGGATAATAGGGAGGGCACTACCGTCGTGCCTATCGGAATATTTGGGCCCGTTTGGTTTGGGCTCTGGCTCCACATTAGTACCGAAGAAGCTGAGCAGGAGGACTCTCAACTCTTAGCTTATTTTGATAGGAGAGAAAAATGGCTCCAGAAGAAGTGCTGCTACAATACAAAGTGTAGGAGCCATACAAAGCTATACCAAACACGCCCTTACACACCGCGCTCGCATTCGCGGGGATTTGTTCCACAACTCTGGAGGTGTGGCTCGATTCCACGCTAGGTTGAGTGGATTTCGCTGGGATACTCGGAACAATATCTAGTGGTGGAGTTTAGACATTTTTACAAAATGAAGCCAAATCAAATGTAATTAACAACAATAGATGCTATATTAGCATTTTTTGCCAATTAAATGATCGAATTAAATATTTAATTAAGAAATTGTTTGTATGAGAAGGGGCCATGGCCCACTTTGGCTGACCCTTAGAAGTATTCTCGAATGAGCTAACCTAACATGCATTTCTAAAAGAAGAAAGTTCAATTTACCTTGCTCAACTATTGTGATCGTCTGATTTTGCTCTCTGAACTACAACACTATTTTTTTACCCTCTTTTAAAACTTTTAAAGCTGTTTGTTTGTCCACCTTGGTAGTTTTGCTGCAAGGTGCCACATCAGAGAGGTAAATCGAAGTATTTTGAAAGTTTAGAAGTAAATCGGACAAGATTTTTTTTGAATATCAAAAAATTCATAAAATTAAATTTAATAAAATCTATCCATATATTTTTAAGTTTAAAATATAATACAATTAAAATCCTAAAATCTAGTTTAATTTTTGATAATTTGTTTTACCACAAAAAATTATGAAAATAGTTTCAGATTCCCCCCGAAATTCATGCTCTTTCTTATGGTGCCAAATTAGAACCATAAGATGATTCAAATAGACTATCGACGTCGACTAATTAGAATATATATAGCGGGAGTTTCTACTAAGAAATAAGCACCAAAATGAGTCTATCAAGATTCAAACAATTTCAAGCTAGCCATCATAAAATAGAGCATGATTTTAGAAAAAGAAAACTACTTGTTTCATAATTTTTCATGGTAAAACAAATTTTCTAAGATTAAACCAGATTTGAGGTTTTGTAACTGCATTATTTTCCATGTAAAAATATATAGACAGAATTTTGAACAATAGTTTTTAAGGATTTTCTGAATATTTTTTAAAATTATTTGTAGTCTAATTTTGTCTCTTGAACTTTCAGCTCAGTCCGATTTACCCTTAGACATGGCGCTATATTAGCAAAATCACCATTAATAAAATCATCTAGGATAGAAAACATTCGATTTTTAAAGTTGAGAAGATGGAATGGAAACAATGATTTTAAAAATTAGTTCGCAGAATCGGACGAGAGATAAGTTAGATTTTTTTCCTTTCCTTTTTGTTGAGAATTTTTCCCTTTTCGAAAAAAGGTTGGGATATTTATCTAGGCCCGGGTGCCCACGGCGATTGGGCCAAACCGAGGCCTTATCGAGCACAAATCGACGGGCCCAGCCTGGCGTGTCTGAATCATTCCGATCGGATGGGGGGGGGAGAGAGAGAGACTGTCGAGAGAGAAAGAGTCGGAAACTCGGAAAGAGGAGAGAAGTCTAAAGACTCGGAAAGAGAATATATATAATTATTAATTATATTGCGGCGAACGCCGAGGAAGTTACTTGAATCCCCAGCCTGCAGCTAGCGCGGCGGCACGGAGATGTCCGGCGAGCTGGTGCTCCCTACGCGTTGCGGCGACGGTAAGCTCTCTGGCGACGGCGGCGCGGAGTACCCCTGCGTGCGGCGGTACCGCCACCGGCGGCTCCTCACCTTCCTCTGGCTCCAAGGCTTCCGAGACACCCACGATTCGTACGTACACGCTCGCTCCTTGGTCGATTGCCTGCTTCTGCTTGCTTGCTGTCTTGGATCATTGATGTGCCTGCTTCTCGCTTCCTGTGTGCAGGATGCTGAGCGAGACGGACGCCATGATGTGGGTGCCGCACCTGAATCACTTCGTGCTGCATGACCAATGGCAAGATGCCAATCGCTACCTCTCCGGCTTCCTGCAGCTGGACACCAGGCGCCAAAAAAGCGTCGAGGCCATGGTCCTCAGCGGCGTCTGCACCGCGTTCAGTACCTTGGCCAACATCGTCGGCGGCGGGGAAGACGACCTGTCCAAATAGTACCTCGACCACAAAAGAACCATCTACCATGGCCAAATAAGGCTCCGCTCCATCATACTCAACGTCCAGCAAGCCAGGTCTGGTTTGGTTTATACAGAGATCCAGTAGTTCTAGTTCCCTATCCAAATTTACTCGCACTAGATCGCGCCTCACTTCTTTCCCCAATTCGTTCGGTGCTGCTGTCTGTTTGGTCGTGCGTGCCTCGAACCAAATCATCAATCTTGGGTGTGATACACATACATATATAGGGCCTCGATTGACTGGGAACGTGTGAAGAAAAAGGCGGCCGAGATTTTGGTGGAATTGGCATTTGCGACGCCGGAGCTCAAAGACTTGACCTTAATGCCGGGGGGCCAATGAAGCCGCACAATGTTCTTCCCATTGGCTTCGAGTATATCCCCACTGCTCCTTGCGTTTTATGTTCTACCAGCTTCCACACTTGATAGCGTGTTCATCTGATCTGATTGATCCGCTGGTCTCTGGTTTCATTGGTACTCCGTCTGTTCTTTCCAGTTTCCGCCGGAGGTGTCGCCCAAAGAAACAGAACCGGCGGCCAAAATCCCCTGCTAGAGTTGCCAAGAGCTACCTTGTGAGATGGCGTAGGTACTCCGATCCACGAATGCACTGTTACATGCTTATCTTGAGATGAACTGTATACAATGTTTTCCTAAACGTTAAACGATAAACAGTCGGTCACCCTTCGTTTAGCGTTTAGACCGTTTAAACGGTGTTTAAACGGAGTTAAACGGCCTAAACGGTTTTATACAATAACAATAAAATATACATATTTATGTAGGTAAAAATAAAATTTGCTAGAACCCATACATATTTACACATGTAAAAATCTAATATTCTACCAAATAATCTTGTTGGAAGAAATCTAAATCCCACGACACTTCATATAATTACAATGTTAATTAGTTTCATGTTGATTGTAATAGACGTAGTCCTTTATTTCACTTCATTATAGATTAAATGGTTGTTTAGCTCATTTAATCATGTTTAATCTGATTTAGTTTAAACCGTTTAGATGGGATTGAACGGTTTAAACGGGTTTAAACGGCCCAACCGTTTAATTCACCGTTTAGGGCCTAAACAACACGGCTGACTTCTGTTTACCGTTTAAACGGTGTTTAAACGGACTAAACGACCGTTTAGGCGAACAGTGACTGTATAATGATCATCGCTATATCAGTCTCACTGTTTGTTGTAATGTGTTTTCTCACATTGTTCCTTTTTTGTTTCTTCTGCAGACTGCCAGCTTCTTCAGATCCCACTCAGGAAACATACGACCGTAAAATACCATTCTTTCTATAAATATTTTGTCATTAAGCATTTCAGCTGGTAACATTTGCATATGAGATATATGTTTTCAATTGCAGAAAAGTTAACCTTGATCAAGGTACTGCATCGGATTGCAGATATTCTTGGTAAACAATCTTGTCCTCACACGCTAAATCAAGCTTATGTTTGATTAGCCTTAAGCTCAATTTCTTGTTGGTTAGTGCTTGGTAGCTTGAGCACACATGGATGCTATAAGTTTATCCCAAATTATTACATCGTAGCTTATCGTTGATAAAAACTGATTATCAGCTAACTTTGTCTATTCTGTTAACTAATTTGTTTGGGGTTAGATTATGTATGCTCATTTTTATAGCCAGATATTGTGTCATCATATTTACTGATGATGTTTGAACTTGTTGGCCTTCAGATGAATGTTTAAAAGCTGGTAAACTTCAGACAACTGGAACCGAAGGTAAGTTCACATTTTTTACATCCACTAAATAAAGCTGCTGTTTAAATTTTTTTTTGTATAAACTTAATCTCTAGATTTTGCATCGAATGTGTTACTTGTTGAATGCCTTTTGGATTTGGATTAACTGGAGTCCGACAAGAGGCAGGCAGGTTCATTTTGTTGGCCTTGCTGCTATCTGCTGGACAGTTTGGAAGACACGTAACAATGTGTGCTTTGAAGGGAAACGAATTAAGTCGTCCACCGAAATCATATGTCTGATCTGCTCTACACTAACATATTGGACAGGTCTTCAAAAGGATGCTATTCTCGGCACAGCTGGAGCAAGGCGCAAAAGTTCTCAAGATGGCGGCACTGCACTTCGGCCAGAAAGAACAAAGGCATGGAGGGGACAACATGATGGCAATCGTATGAACAAGGACCAAGCTGGTCATAACGTTGGGATGTTTTCTTTTGGTTTTTGCATTCAGCCTATGAGCTGTTTAAATGCAATTTTTTGTAAAAGCAAAGAACCGCCATTTTATATTAATTTATAAATGGGATAGTTAAGGCCTAAGCCAAAAGGTTGAACTTTTTAGAAGGGATGGCAAAGGTTTTACCGTGATAAGAAAATAAAAATACAAGTGCCAACCTAGTTTTTGAGTGGGAGAGTGCTCCACTCTACTACATGCTCAACCTTGGAGCCAACCTGGTAGAAAACGACCCAACTATCAATTCAACTAAGCCGATGACTAGCTAACCACCAGAGCAACTAAGAACAACTCCAACTAAGAAAGCAACTAACAAAAACGACTTGGAGCACCAACCAACAACACCCTTGGAGAAGCGCCATGGCAAACGGCAACAGATCACCAGCGGAAACTGGATCAAGGACCTTAACTTGCAGCACGGTGGCTTCAATAATGCGCAACACTTTATCGAGTACGTGGCAATATGGCGTTTGGTGCATTGTGTAAATTTGCGCCCAGAGGTCCTCGATGAGATCTCTTGGAAGCTCTGCGCTGATGGTGAATATTCTGTAAACTTAGCTTACAGAGCTCAGGGTTGACAACAACTAATTTTGGCAAACTTATTTGGAAGGTCTGGGACACCTGCATGCAAATTTTTGGATGCCTCGCCATCCAAAATACACTCTGGACGGCAGATAAGCTCCAGGCGAGAGGTTGGCCCAACAACGTTATTTGCCCCCTCTGGCGTAGAGAGCCAGAAATTGTCCTCCGCTTCCTCGCTCATTGCTAATACTGCATGCGTATTTGGGAGGAACTTGTTGCTTCCATAGGACTCAGTGGCCTCTTGTTGCCTTCCTGGTCACATGGCCTAATCGTGTCATCAATGGTGGACCTCCCTATTAGCTGTACCTTGCCACTCCAGGAAAGGAATGTGTTCTACGATCATCTAATGGTTTCTTGGGAAATTTGGAATGATAGTAATTATCATTTTGAACCACAAAGAGTTACCTCATAATCAGCTACTACAGGAAAAATAAAAGATGAAAGCGGGATGTGGATTATGGCAGGAGCGGAACATCTGGCAATTTTGACAGGCTGACACTGAGCGTTTTTCTTTTACACTCCACTATATAGTTTTTTTTTTGTACAGTCTTGTTCTGGCCTATCTTGGTTCACCTTTTTTTTAATATAATAGACAACCTTGCCTTGTTTGTTTTAAGAAATAAAACTCAGTAGAAGTTCCCTAAATCCCTTTCTAATCCTTGGTTTTTTAGTAAGATGAGAAAAATCTCTCTCCAACAACTCTTAATCTATCTTCCTAATCTTTTAGAACTTAGGAAAAGTCACCTTGTTGCGTAAAGTTATGCGCTTTTGAATCGCGCGTATCTTCTCTCTCGCACGTGTTTGCCGGCCAATCTAAAGGTAGAAGGACATGGAAAGCATAAAGAGTAGGAGAAGGTTTCTGATGCAAATGTATAAGAGAAAAAATATATAAAAGTGGTTAGAATAATTTATAAATAATATAGGATTCCTGATGTTAAATTGTCATCTATATTTTAGGAGTGAATTATTAAAAACTTTTGGAAATGTCCTTCTTTTATTACTTGTAATATTTTTTAGGAGTTGTAAACCTTCATGTTTTTAGGTAGAAAATATTGAGTACTCTTGGAGATACTCTAATCTATACCTAATAATAAAGAGGCAAAATTTCAGGCTCTTTTTTTTCGTCCATCCATTTTTTTTGTCTGTCTCCCTCTAACTACCGAACAATGGAGAGCTTCTTTTGTCCGGACTTGTATATATAACCCGTGCTCATACGAGTTAGAATAGCTCACGTGTAGACCAATGTGGAGGAGGAATCCTAATCTAAATAGATTTCGCAGATCCTGAGTACTCTAAATATAACTCTTCTATATACATCTAATAATAAAGAGACAAAATTCCTTTCTATTTTTTTAGGTATGGCCTGCCTTAACTAACTTCATAAATATAGAAACTATCTCGGTTCATATCCGATATTGTATTTGTTTTGGAAACTGACAGCTCAGCAATGTCGTATCCCAACGTGACTTGCTCATGCAACTCAAACCGTGTTTCCGTCTATAAAATACTACACCGAAGCCCATAAAATTTCTAGATTGATTTCTTTTTTTTCTTCTACGTTCTAATAGATCATATCTATATAGCATATACGCTGCCAACCTAAAAATATAGTACGTATATATATTTGCAAAAAAAAGTAAAAGAAAACGAATCTAAAAATATTAGAATAGACACTCATGATCTACGACTCCGACTCGGCAATAGCAAGGCCGAAGCCTTTCCAGCCCATGACCTGCAGCTTGCTCACGCAGGACGTGGCCTGACACTCATGTTTGACGGAACCGGCCATCAGGAGCGTCCGTTCTGATCTAATCTAGGCACGAGGACAAGGGCCTGCCATGGCAGTGCGACAGAATTCTGATATAGGTTCTCCATCAAAATGCATCACCATCAGACCAAGATTTGGAGCAGCGCTGCGATGGAGTCTCACCGCCATGCGCCGTCGATTCTCTCGGATGGACCAGCATCCAGGCCAAGAGGTGAGATTTATCGGTCTGCTTGTTTTGCCTGTTGTTTTTCTTCTCCTGTCCTCTTGTAACTCTATTTTGCCTCCTCCAATTGTCCGTAAGTTAATTATATGTTGCCTTTTTTTTCTTTTCCTATTTTTCTTCTGCCAATTTGTTCGTAATCCGTGTGTTATGTTGTTTTTTCTTTACCCAATTTTCTTCCAATGCTCTCTGGTTGCTTGACTATTTTATTCACAAAATTTACTTCGTGACGGTCGCGACGGAGCGCAACCGCGCGATGCCCTCGCCAGTCGAGATCCCCAAATTTGTGCTTTCCTAGGAGCACCAGGAGTCCGAGCGGTGCGAATCGGGAATGCACGATCATGGGGAGGGGTTGCTCGCGCGTATGGCCGTGCCGCCATCGGTGGCCACCATGACCATGCGTTGGAATACGCAGGGCCTGCCACTGAGGTGCTTTAGGGAGGATGCTGCTGCCGGTCGGGGAAGGAGTCACCGACGCTGATGGGCAAGGAATCGCCGACATGGGGAAGGAGTCACGCGCCGACGCCATTTTCTTTTCTTTTCTGCTTGTTCTTATACAAATTATAAACAAATAATAAATATAAACAGTTCTTTAAACCTTAGCTTTTATTTGCATCACTAAGCTATTGTTGGAGTTTTGGTTTTGTTACAACCTGATGAGGCAATGGCCCAAGCAATCAAACCATCAGCAAAAAACTTAAATAACCTATTACCTAATTTAATCTAAATAAATGTGTTCCAAACCTATACACATGTATGTGTCTCGAACTTATACACATAACAGTGCAATACGTGACAGGGTCTGGAACTCATATTTTAACTCTACCAACATATGAATATTATGAAAATTAAAGTTATGTTATATTTACGAGTAAATATTTATGTGCCTTACAACAGAAGAAAAAAACAATCGGAATTAGTATTTAAATTCTATAGAGACTTAATAAGACATTGTAATTTTATACCAATACTAATTTATATTATGGATGTTATGGTCAGCATACATTTAATTATACCAACTTTAAAATTTTATGGAAAGGATAAAACATAAATAGATATAACATTTCAGTCCTCATTTTGATGTTGCTAGTAAGATTATAAATTTATAAAATCGTACCATATATAGAATCGACATTCTAAAAGTATCTCCAACCGTACCAAATAAAAATGATACCAAAAAAGTAGGTTTTGGAAAGCATGGTAAAAAGTATATAGAGAGAAAGAAAACCATATATATGTCCTCCAACAATAATCCTTTCTACTTCCTCCGTCCACAAAAAAATGCAATTACGAATTATATGTAGGTCAAAATAGCTCAACTTTGACCGAGTTTATGATGAATAGTATTAAATATTTATGTCTATAACTAGGTTTACTATGAAAATATATTTCATAATCAATTTGGTGATACTTAATTTTTCATATATGTGTATATTTTATATAATCCTAGTGAAACTTTAAATTATTTGACTTTTTAAAAAGCAAAAATTGCTAATTTTTTTGCAGTCGGAGGGAGTATAGTAATTTTGGTTCAAAATAATGCCATGTCATCTTGTTGTGGCGATGGATTTGATTTTCTCGATTCCTGCATGTACGTTCCCGATGCTCACGTGCGGACGAATGCTGACGCGTCTCGCGCAGAACAAGAGTTCAGCACGACCCGGCCTAGCTAGCAGGAAAACTCAATATTTTTAAGCCTGCCCTCATTCTAGCCCGGCGGCGACGAACGAAGCCCCCAGACGACTCCAGTAAACCCTAGCAGAATGGATATCGTTCCCTATAGCAGCTGGAGCCGCCGCCTCGAAGGTTACGATTCCGACTCCGAGGACAGCGATGACACCGAGATGTGGCAAAACCCTTCTAGGTACGATTCCAGGATTTGGCTGAGAGGCCTGGATCGTCGCATCTATGACGTTACTGAAGTACCAGCGCCAACATGCCTAGTCTGTCACCCAGGTACATACACGCATTCATCAACTTCTCCTTGTTTTAATTTCTTACAGCAGTAGCAGAGATCGTTACCTAGATCTGCCGCAGTTTACAGTAACCTTTGCGGTGTTTTGCCGGCGGTCTGTGATTTGGAGGTTGATTGATTACCGTAGGTTCTTTGTTGGATCTGAAAATCTGATCAGTACTTCTCCCTTTCTGCTGCCCCATGTTTACTTTACCTTAGATCTTCTTGAGGAAGGATGGGGATGGCAAAGGCTGGTGCCATACATTCACGGTGACGTCGATTGGCCCGTCTTCGAGGAATACCTCAAGGAGTACTTCGTCCGAAACGACGGCGAGATTGCCGCTCTCTGCGCCAACGAGAAGCCTGAGAAAGACGGGGCCTATTTCCGCCGCAATGCCGCTAAGCTCGCCGCCCTTCACGCGAGAAGGAGGCGTGACAGAGATGAGGGCAAGCCTAGCCGCTGTGTCATCACCGACGAATCTGACGAAGATGGGCAGGTCATTGCTTCTGATTACGTCCTGGATGCTGCAGCCAGATTGGTAATAATGTCCTCCTGCATGCCTATTATGCAATAATAATGGATTTATTTATTGATTCGGTGTTGCTAATTTAAAATGTAGTAACTAACTTCATTGCCTCTAATGCCATGCATGCAAAACATCATGAGAAAAATTCACCGACGGTCCTTCAAGTTGGCAGCGGGTGTCACCTAGGTCCCCGAACTTTGAATAGTGTATTTCTGGGTCCCTGAACTTGGCTTCAGGTGTCATCTAGGTCCCTGAACTTGGCTTTAGGTATCACTTAGGTCCCCGAACTTTAAACAGTGTATTATGGGTCCCTGAACTTGGCTTTGGGTGTCATCTGGGTCCTTGAACTTGGCTTCGGGTGTCATCTAGGTCCCAATGCTGACGTGGCGCGGTCCTATATGTGGGGCCCACGTGTCAGTCGGTTAAATATCTATTTCGGGGGTACTGTAGCTATAATTTCTAAAATATTCCAAAAATTGTATCTTTTCCATATGATCTCGGATGAAGATGATTTTTATATGAAAAATGTAGCTCTTGACGAGATCTACAACTTTCTAGTTTTGAGTTTTGTAATTTAAGATCATTAAAATACTTTAAAAAAATTAAACAAATTTTCAGCAGTATATTAATCGCGTACAAGCGCTTGTCGCATTGGAAAAATTATATCTTTTTTATATGCTATCAAATGGAGATGATTTCTATATGAAAGTTGTAGCCCTCGATGAGATCTGCGACTTTCTAGTTTTGAGTTTTTTAATTTTAGGTCACTAAAATGCTCAAAAAAAATTAAACCAATTTTCAGAAATTAATATACTGTTGAAAATTGGTTTAATTTTTTCAACAGATCTCAAATTGGTTTAATATGATCTCGGATGAAGATGATTTTTATATGAAAAATGTAGCTCTCGACGAGATCTACAACTTTCTAGTTTTGAGTTTTTTAATTTGAGGTCGCTAAAATACTCAAAAAATTAAACAAATTTTCAACAGTATATTAATTCCTGAAAATTGGTTTACTTTTTTTTTGAGTATTTTAGCGATCTTAAATTTAAAAACTCAAAACTACAACTTTCATATAGAAATCATATCCATTTGATTGCATATAAAAAAGATATGATTTTTCCAATGCGACAAGCGCTGTTACGCGATTAATATACTGCTGAAAATTTGTTTAATTTTTTAAGCATTTTAATGATCTCAAATTAAAAAAACTCAAAACTAGAAAGTTGTAGATCTCGTCGAGAGCTACATTTTCCATATAAAAATCATCTTCATCCGAGATCATATGAAAAAGATACAATTTTTGGAATATTTTAGAAATTGTAGCTACAGTACCCCGAAATAGAAATATAACCGACTGACATGTGGGCCCCACATGTAGGACCGCGCCACGTCAGCATTGGGACCTAGATGACACCTGAAGCCAAGTTCAGGGACCCAGATGACATCCAAAGCCAAGTTCAGGGACCCAGAATACACTGTTCAAAGTTCGGGGACCTAAGTGACACCTAAAGCCAAGTTCAGGGACCTGGATGACACCTGAAGCCAAGTTCAGGGACCCAAAAATACACTGTTCAAAGTTCGGGGACCCAAGTGACACCTGCTGCCAACTTAAGGGACCGCCGGTGAATTTTTCTCAAACATCAATCCCCTTCTAGTGTATTGAAACGGAGACCTACAGTGTCGTTTGCAGTCCTGATGATGAACTCACCGCTGAAGAAATTAACCTGAGCGATCGGATCGAGAAGTGTGCGAATCATGTGATACATTCAGAGGATGAGTACCCTACTGCAGCTGCAGCCTTAGTGGTATGTAACATATGCCTGTTGCAAACTGTGC
Source organism: Saccharum spontaneum (assembly GCA_022457205.1). Classification (NCBI taxonomy): domain Eukaryota; kingdom Viridiplantae; phylum Streptophyta; class Magnoliopsida; order Poales; family Poaceae; genus Saccharum; species Saccharum spontaneum. Next base: position 61,102,851 of record CM039595.1, read on the forward strand.
AAGTAACTGTGGCTTCCCTGTTTTCTAGTACAGCCAATTACTATTTGACGTTTGCTAACTTTTTCCTACCAATTTTAAAGTGCATTGCAAAGGAGAACACCCTATCATTTGAGTTGCTGGAATCTGGTTTTGACACCACCCCATTGATGGCCCTGAGCAAAAAACTCAAGCAGATTGCCTGTGCTCTCATGCTATATAAAGGTCCTCAATCTGCTGCCGCTGCTGGCGCCATGGTGGTATGTATCTGCCCTTAATTATCAGGACAACTGCTACATCTACATGCGTGCTCAGTTTTTGTTGTATATATTTATTCTTTTTTGGTGGTATTTAGTCATTATTCTGATAAGCTGCTTCTTGTCACCAATTACAATATGATGATGCGTCGATCGAATCGCAGGGTTTAGCGAAGGAGGCTAAGTTCTTGTGTTATGTGATGACTCAAGAGGATTACATTCAGGAGGATTATGATTTGTGTCACTATATTCGGGCATCGACAACAGAAGCTTTGAAGAAGCTTATGCAAGAATCACATATTTGTGAAACTTCTGGTAACGGTGATGTAGTTTATTCAGCTGCCAAAACAGATACTCCGCATCAAAGTATTGGAACAAGCCTCAAGGGTATGGTTTAATAATAAATTAATAAGCTTTTCTTGTCTGGAAATATTGTTGCTTAGTGGCATTTAAATGTTTTCTGCATAGTTGGTTTCAGCACTGACTCAATCCCTGTCGCAATTTTATAACGGAGGGAGTCAGATTCCCTTTTTTGCCCCTGACCTTCGTTGTACATTCATCAAGTTGATTACAAGGTCCTCAAAGGACGCATTGGTCATTCTTATAGGCTATCCTATCCGCTGTAAAGCTGTCGACTTTCGTAATCAGGGACTTTACTAAGCCCTATTAGTCTTAGTCTGAATGGTGTTCGTATCTTGGATCTTGGGGGGGTCGATATCATATTTCACTTGATCAAGCACCGATCAAAAATCCTACTGAAGGTGACCATCCATCTTTGGTCTTCACGATTGATCCTTCTTTTGGAGTCTTTATCTTCGCAATTAGCTTCACGAAGGTAAAAATATCTTCCTTGTGGCTTTTCCCGAAGGCTAATCACCATGAAGCTTAGCATATGAAGGTGTGTTGCAATACGAAGCAAAACTGCAATGCCGAAGGTTATGTGATTAAATATTAGCGGATCACATTATCCGAGGCCAAATGCCTAGCAACATCCCCTTGCGAGGGAAGGCCTACTTCGAACGGCTGATCTAGCGAAATCATTGATTTGGGAAGCATATAGTTAATTTGAATTGAATTTGAGTAGTAGCTTGAATCAATTCCATTTTATTTTTGGAAAAAGAACTCGATTTTTAATTTACTTCAATAACTCCATGCATTATTTTAATCCAAAAACTTTCAAGTTGAAATTTTTAAGTAGGGCAAGAGTGGAGAAATGACAACTTGTTGACTTAATTGCTACCTGAAACACACATTACATGAAATCTTTTAAAAAGTTGGCATTTTTATATATATTATTACATAAAAATATGATTGTTACAGTTGGCGCTAGAGCTCCTCGTAAAGGGACTATTGTTGCTCCGGTGTGTTTTGATGATGACGATGATGTTTTTGATGAAGAGGCAGAGGCTGCACATGTTTCCGGCCTTGTCGATTCGACAGTTGACGTTGTTACTGGGAGTCATGTCTCTGTGCAGTTTGAAGAAGACGTTACCATGGGTTTGTTTCTTCTATGCTACTTTGTTGTCCTATTTATAGCTTCTTTATTGCTCCTGATTTGATCATCTTTTGTTTTAGGTGAACTGTTTGACGGATCTTCTTTGCAGAAAGAGATCGTTGTTGATGTTAAGTGCTCTGGTGGTGTTGTTCCATATGCTCCTGTGACTGTTGATGTGCTTGCTGGCATTGACGAAGCTGCATTTCGGCGTTGCATGGAGTTTTGCAAAAATGAAGGCGTGCTGCTAGATGCGTTTAAATTTGTTGGAATCGGGCTGGATAGGCTGAATGTTCTTCCTAAGGTTTCTGAATCACAGTTGTCTCAATGCATTGTTGATTCCTCTGTCGTTCCAGACGCTGAGGCTGAGCTCGCCAGAAAACCTTCGCTTGAACTTGCAGATGCTGCTATTGCTTTGTCATACAAGGTGATTGAGATTCGATTTGTTTCAATTATTTTGTTGATTTGTTTTTGTTCACTTGCTTTTGATTTGCAGAATGTTTTGCTGGCGCGTGGACTTCGTCGGTCACTAGAATCTGAAGCTCAATCTTCAGCTATTGAGAAGAAAAGGTTGCTTGATGAGATTGCTGATTTGAAAGCCCAACTGACTAAGAAAGAGGCTGAGACAATGGAATGTGTTAGGAACAATTTTCAGCTCCAGGAAAATGTTTGCGAGGCTACTAGGAAGTTGGAGAAAGCAGAGAAGGCTTTGGCAAGTGCGCATGAAGACATTGTGAAAGTGGAGCGCGAAAAAGGCTTGCTTGTGAAAAAACTAGAAGAGCAAGATTCAAACTTCCTTCATTTTGCCAACCAGACTTGGGAATTAAGCCGTGGTTGCTTTGATAAGTTTGGTGTGAAGCCTGAAGACCCATGCTGGGAGTATGGTGATTTCGTGTCATTTTTTAGTTGGTTATGCCGGCAATACGAGGATCTTCCCACTATCATTCAGACCGTGGCTGATTACAATTGCATGTATTGTAGCCGTGCATTGCTTCGCTTTATGAAGGAAGAGAAAGATCCTCTTCTCTCAAAGATTGAAGATCTCATTAAGGTTTCTACAAAGACTAACGAGATTGGGAGGAAGTTTTATGAGCAATATTGGAATTCTGGTGGACGAGAGATTGCATTTGCAAAGGCGAAGGCTCGAGTTCATAGGGTAAGATTAAGCGCTTTCTCTCTGTTTTACTTTGTTTTTGTGCTGATGGTTGTTTGAATTCTTGTTTTTAGCGGGAAGGAAAACTTGGTGCCCGTCTTGCTGCCAAGCGTGCTGGTGAGGCTTCGACTGTGCCTAGGGCTTTGGACAAAGATGATGCAAGGGATTGTCACAGATCTTAGCTAGGTTTATTGACTTTGTGGGGTCGTCTTGGATTGGGAGGGTGGTTTGTTTTTGTGAGCTTGTAAAGCTAACACTGCGAACCCTGCACAGGTTTCTTCGTTTGGACCTGTTGGGGAGGTTGTGCCTCTTTTAATTTGATGTATCATAATAATTTCTGTGTTGATGCTGATTATTGGCTTGATTTTCCTATAGCATGCATCATGTTGTAAAATGAATTAAAGCAAAACTCAAATTTACCAGAACACCCTGGTATTTACTGGTGAGGTTCCCTAAGCTAAGAATGATGCATGAGAAATATGACCATTTGAATTCCAGGTTAGTAAATGAAGCTTCTCTATAAGACTAGAGTACAGCAACATCAGGAAAATGCATTGTTCATCAATCGTCAGTATATAAGTCGTGGGAAAGTTACTTTACTGTCAAGTAGAAAAATCGCATCGTGACACCAAATTTGTATTTGGCAACATATATATTGTAAAATGATTTGGCACAACAGAGGATTTTACAGATCAAAGCATACTCAGTGAAGATGTTATTCTACTTCTTCCATTGCAGAGAAAAAACAGAGCACCATGGTACATGCAATGTAATGTGTTCCAAAGAAAAGAACAGTATCTCATTCTCACCAGGCCTGCATGGCTGAAAGTTCCAGTGGTTCGTTGCCTTTTCAGATGAAGATCCTGCTCATCAGAAGAAGTGTTCTCCCTTGGATTCTTCCTTATGTTCAATACCTGGTGGCCACTCTCTGCATTAAAACCCTCTTGCTTTACATTTTGTGGAATTATTACAATATGCAATGTCTGAAATAGGCTATTATATGATTTCTTGCAGTAAGTTCTGAATACTAACAGGGGTACAATAACTTTTCAGGAAGTAGAATGTAGAAACACTGAATTTGGCAAACAGATATGTGAGCATCAAATCACTGCATGCTATCCATAGATCAAATATTATTCCTAATTGAATCAACAATTTTTAAACATTAGATCCAATATTGTTAACGTCCCTCTGGCGAGCACTTTTGGTGTTCTCACAAACAATAATATAGTGGATCAACAGTGGAGATGAAAACTCATCCAAGTATCAGAGCAAACTGCAAACCTGCATTTGTCATCAGTGGGAGCTCGGAATTTTTAGCAGGGTTTGTCAAGCAACCAACCACAGTCGACGAGATTTGAGCACCGGGAGTAAGGGCATGGCATGCTGATTTTCCTACATTTGTCACTGATCAGATACCATAGTTAGTTTCTACCAGAGGTTGTCTACTAAAAACATACTGGAGAGGTGCTCTTAGCACAAGGTTAAACAGTTTTACCTGCGTTTGCCAATGGCGTCCCAGGAGTAACAAACACATTACGTGAGACTGGAGCAACAAGAACACCTGTACCAAGTTGATGAGTAAGAACCAGCAGGAGTGATATACTAACGAGAGACTTGGGTTTCTAGAAGGGGATGTCTAAATACCAAAATACAATGGAAGACTGGAGCAGCAGGTGTTCTTATCAAATAATTTGTCAACTTACCTGCATTTTCCACTGATGTCACCAGTGTTTATAACAGGGCCTGCCAAGCTACCAAACATAGTCTGCGAGAGTGGAGCAGTAATAGCACCTGAAGAAGTTGAACAGTTCAAATTAGTAGCAGGCAGCTACATATGCAAAGTGACATATCAAAGTTCGGCAAGGCTACTGCATTCAAGTGTTTTTTATGAATTATCATGCACCTTAATAAACAGATAAGATATAAAGCACAACAAAACGAGAAGGGAATAATGTAATGGACAACTTAAGCATCATGGATGTTTTAAAGATAACCTCTGCAGAAAAAAATGAGGTGACCACTTAGAGTTTCAAGGAAGAATTAAGAAAATGGAGTTTTGTCAGAGCAAAAAACATCTTGAAGGCAGTAAACTACAAGAATTTTCAGCATGGTTTGTTAATTTCGTAGTTTGTGAGACAGGAGCAACAGGAACACCATATTGAGTTCTGGCAATCAAAAATGAAAACAGGGAACCAGGTAATCTGGTAAAAGGTAAATGTTTGATGTTGCCACTACGTGGGAATGCAGTTCTCAGTTAGCATGCACATGAAAATGCAATTATATAGTGCACACAACCTCATGAAACGCATTGTCCTCCACTAAGATAAAACAATCAATAAGCTAGCAATCAACTAATCATAGTGGAAAAAGCAGAAGGACCCTGTGAAACAGGATACTGAAAAGGAAACTAGTGCAAAACATGGAAGTAAGCAACAAACTAAAGACGATAGAGTTTTTGAAGACAAGAGCTTCCTTCGTAGAAATTGGGCTATAAATACTGGCGCTAGAACTGATATTCTTATCAGTAGCGCACACCTTTATCTAGTACATTTGAGATATCTTAACAACCTATGATATAATGCATCAGTTTTAGGGATGGAGTCTTGTGCTGGTGTGAAAACAAGGCTGCTCAATTAACATACCTGCATTTGCCATCAATCCAATACCAGAGTTTCCAGAACCGCTTGTTAAGTTACTAAACATAGGCTGCAAGAGTGGAGCACCCATAGTCCCGAAGAATGGAGCACCAGTAGGTGGCACATGGCGTGCCAATTTACCTGCATTTGTCACTAAGATATAACTGAGTTTCAAGGAGGGGTTGTCTAAGTACAAAAATATATAGTATGGAAAATTGGAGCAGCAGGTGTTCTTAGCACGCAATTTGCCAATTTACCTGCATTTGCAACTGATTATATCCCAGTGTATATAGCAGGGCATGTCAAGCTACTGGAGATAGTCTGCAAGACTTGGGCAGCAGTAGTTCCTGTAACTAATTAAGCAGTTAAAAGGGAAGCTATGAGATATCAAGGTACTTATTACTTATTAGTTGCATAGAAACACATCAAAGCCTGACATGGCTGTTACACTGAAGTGTCAGCCAAATAAGAGATGTGAAAAAAATAGTTAACAGCGCATATATCTTCTTATTTAAGGATCAATTTCATAGATGAACAGAGCAAATAAAGATGTGCTACAGTTGTTGCTCTCTAATAATTAGAAATTTCAGGGTTCATCAATCTTTAGAGGCTGGTAGTGGCTTTAGAACTGATATTAACAATAGTAATAAAATTAGTGCACTAGATGCAAAAGGACTGGGACAAAATAGGTGTAATAGGTGCAGAAAACTTGGCATAACAAAAATGAGGTTAGTCATAGCAGCAACACAGTTAAGGCAAGACAGTTCCATCTAATTTAGCATGATATGAAACATGTCAAGTTTGCTTTTCTTTTGCAGAAAAGTACGAGGGACCACAATATAAAAAGAATACATGTAGAGCCAAGAACACAAATTGAAGTTGAAATGGAAAGCATGACCTGAAGCTGATTGGCATAATTTTCCTTTTTTCCCAGCATGGCAAAGCCGAATTTCATTACTAAATAGCAACGAAATTACAGAGTTTGAAACTAGAAAACGCAACCAGAACGCACCGCAAAAAGCCAAATTGGCATGAACACAGAGGGTCCAACTGGGGCAACCGCAACTACTACCTAGAAACGCATTACTCTGCTACACTGAGCGTTTAATTGCCAGAAGTGTCAAAATCCCGCGCAGCCGTTAACAGATTATTACATGCCCAGATTGCATTTAAACAGCTCACAGGCTGAATGCAAAAACCAAAAGAAAACATCCCAACGTTATGACCAGCTTGGTCCTTTTTCATACGACTGCCATCATGTTGTCCCCTCCATGCCTTTGTTCTTTCTGATGGAAGTGCAGTGCCGCCTTCTTGAGAACTTCTGTGCCTTGCTCCAGCTGCGCCGAGATAGCATCCTTTTGAAGACCTGTCCAATATGTTAATGTAGAGCAGATCAGACATATGATTTGGGTGGGCCAATTAATTCGCTTCCCTTCAAAGCACACATTATTACGTGTCTTCCAAACTGTCCAGCAGATAGCAGCAAGGCCAACAAAATGAACCTGCCTGCCTCTTGGCAGACTCCAGTTAATCCAAATCCAAAAGCCATTCAACAGTAACACATTCGATGCAAAATCTAGAGATTAAGTTTATACAATGAAAAGTTTATACACTAGCTTTATTTAGTGGATGTAAAAAAATGTGAACTTACCTTCGGTTCCAGTTGTCTGAAGTGGATGCACCTGAAGTTTACCAGCTTTTAAAGATTCATCTGAAGGCCAACAAGTTCAACATCAGTAAATATAATGCACAATATCTGGCTACAAAAATGAACATACATAATCTAACCCCAAACAAATTAGTGAACAGAAGAGACAAAGTTAGCTGATAATCAGTTTTATCAACGATAAGCTATGATGTAATAATTTGGGATAAAATTATAGCACCCATGTGTGCTCAAGCTACCAAGCACTAATCAACAAGAAATTGAGCTTAACGCTAATCAAACATAAGAAATTGAGGACAAGATTGTTTGCCAAGAATATCTGCCATCTGATCCAGTGCCTTGATCAAGGTTAACCTTTCTGCAATTGGAAACATATATCTCATATGCACATGTTACCAGCCGAAATGTTTAATGACAAAATATTTATAGAAAGAATGATATTTTACGGTCATATGTTTCCTGAGAGGGATCTGAAGAAGCTAGCAGTCTGCAGAAGAAACAAAAAGGAACAGTGTCAGAAAACACATTATATACAACAAACAGTGAGATTGAGCTAGTGATGATCATTATACAGTTCATCTCAAGATAAGTATGTAACAGCGCATTCGTGGATCGGAGTACCTGCGCTATCTCACAAGGTAGCTCTTGGCAGCTCCAGCAGGGGATTTTGGCTGCCGGGTCTGTTTCTTTGGGCGACACCTCCGGCAGAAACCAGCAAGATCGATTACATATAATCCAACAGAGTGACGACGGAGTACGAATGAAACCAGATGAACAAGCTAGCAAGTGTGGAAGCTGGTAGGTACTCCCTCCATCCCAAATTATAAGACATTCCAAGAATCTTGAAAGGCATCTCAACTTTGACCAAAATTATAGAAAAAATTTCAAAGATTTATGACATCAAATAGATATACTATGAAAATATAATTAATGAAGAATCTAATGATACTTAGTTAGCATCATAAATGATATTATCTTATCATATAAATTTAGTCAAACTAAAGATGTTTTGACTCTTCAAGATTCTTAGAATGACTTATAATTTGGGATGGAGGGAGTAGAACACAAAAAGCAAGGAGAAGTCTTTGAACTCCGGCGTTGCAAATGCCAATTCCTCCAAAATCTCGGCCGCCTTTTTCTTCACACCCTCTCAGTCAATCGAGGCCCTATGTATCACATATATTTGTTATGTTTATTTGAATAGGGAACTAGAAGTCTCGAACTACTGAAATCTCAAGTTCAAAAAAAAGAACTACTGGAATCTCTGTATAAACCAAACCTGGCTTTTTGGACGTTGAGTATGATGGAGCGGAGCCTTATCTAGCCGTGCCAGATGGTTCGTTGGTGGTCGAGGTACTGTTTGGACAAGTCGTCTTCCTCCCCGTCGATGACGACGTTGGCCAAGGTACTGAACGCGTTGAAGACGCGGCTGAGGACCATGGCCTCGACACTTGTTGGGACGCGCCTGGTGTCCCGCGTCAGGAAGTGGGAGAGGAACCGGTTGGCGTCTTGCCATTGGTCAGGCGGCAAGAACTGCTTCAGGCGCGGCACCCACATGATGGCGTCCGTCTCGCTCAGCATCCTGCGTGCACGCAGACGCACGCAGCGACGGAAGCGAGGAGCAGGCATTGCATGCGTTACGCTAGACGTAAATGATCGAAGACAACAAGTCAACAAGCAAGCAGGCAAATGCAGCAAGGGAGCGAGCAAGCGTACGTACGATCCATGGGTGGCTCGGAAGCCTTGGGGCCAGAGGAAGGTGAGGAGCCGCCGGTCGCGGTACCGCCTCACGCAGGGGTACTCCGCGCCTCCGTCGCCGGAGAGTTTGCCGTCGCCGTAACGCGTAGGGATAAACATCTCGCCGAACATTTCCGAACGTGCCGCCGTGCCGCGGGTTGGGGATTCAATAGCTTTCCTCAGCGATCTCTTGCATTCTCTTTTCCGAATTCCGACGACCCCTTTCCTTCCTCTCTGACTACTCTCTCCCCTCTCTCACTCTGTCCGATCGGCATCAGACACGCACGGCCGGTCCTGTTGTTTCTACTACCTCTTTTACGTCAGCAAGAAAGCAAGAAACTTGTGTGGAAACTACACCACTCAACGCTATACAAACTTGCGTGGATCATCATCTTCTCCCTCAGCCAATCAAAATCACTGCCACTGTGTGCCTTTTTTCTCCGTCATTTGTTTCTATCGGTCAATCCGTCCAAACCGCACAAGCGCTCGGCATGGCCGGACCTTATCGGCGTGGGATCCACAGGGTTCCTCACTGGCACGACTATTAGCGGTGGGCCCTGGCCTGGCCCACTGCCCAACAGAGGAGGTGTGACGACGGACAACGTCGACTCCGAGTAGAATAGGCTGAACTAGCCGGTTTCTCCTTCTGTAATTAGACCAGGACATCTTCTTTGAATCCGACTAGAACTGTAATCGCATCATAGCCGTCTCTCCATATATAAAGAGAGGCTATGGGCATCCCTAAAAAAAGAGAGATCACAAGACGTTCATAGCAATCAATCCAACGCAAAAGGCTAATATCGACTGGACGTAAGGCTATTACTCGATCATGAGGGCCCGAACCATTATAAATCGACTGTCTCTTGCATTAACCGTCAAGTTCTGTATACGCCGAAACCCAAACAACTATCCCGAGTACCCCCATGACAGGCTATCAGTGGTAAAACATCGACAGCTAGTGCGCCAGGTAGGGGCCTTCGGCGGATTTGCATCCGAGAGCTAGATGGACCTCGACAACATAATCTTCTCGACGGGATCAACCTTCATCTTTGGATCATGGATCTGCGAGGCAGATGACGATGACAGATTCAACTCACCATGAAGACCTTGCTATCTCGACGACTACGACAGATCATTGGAAGATTCGCGCGGCTCGTGATGTCTGATCCGGCTCAGATTTCACGGCCAACCGATTTCGACTCAAACTCAGGCTCTACATCCGAGATGGAGTCTTATTCGGGTTCTTTTTGTGCTCGACTGAGTTCTTTCTTGCTAGGACTCCACAACATGGCCTTAGTCCATCAAGAATTCAACTCGGGATATTTTTAGAATTCCTTCAAGAAGTTGGGTCCTTTCCCATTTGAACTCCATAACATGGCAACGTCTTATCACGCACTGCTCCAAGGATCAACCAATCTGGTGCGAAGGGTGCCGCTCACAGGAGCCCAAGAAGGCCTCGTAGTGACTATAACGTTTCAAGACTACATCGTCCACTGGCCAGGTTCAATTCCTGAGGATGATAGTACCCGGCTAGTTGGCACAACTACAGTTCTACCCTACCAAGGAGACTCAATCTACAACACTGAAGCCTCCACTAAAGTTCTCAACAACTCTGATAGTATAGAAACTAGCATCAACAACAGAACACTTCATACTCGAGAAGTATTCATGGTTCATCGTCCCCGATCACCATTGGTCCCTCTAGAAGCACCTGGCATCATATCATCAGATGAATCAGAATCCAATATATCACCCTTTGCTCAAGGACACGAAAGTGAAACTGAGAGCCAGAAGCAAGCCAGAGAGAGAAAGAACAAGCTGAAACAGGGGCACCGATGCCGTGCCAGGCAGCGCAAAGAAGCCTGGGCTAGGTACGAAGCAGATCTAATCGAGTACAATAGAAGGAAGTCAAAATAGGAAACAGAAGAGAGGCACGCAGCCGGAAGAACACACAACTCTCCTTACGATAAGATTCGAGAGTTAGCTAAAGAACTCGAAGCTATTTCTCGTCCCAACGAAGAACAAGAGCACCTTAGAGAAATTCTCCGATCAACAACTCTATGGGTACGGGGTGGAAGGACCAATTCAAAACATCCGGCTAGGTTAGTTTTGCAAAGGTAGGATAACCAAAGTCAACGGAGATAAGCTTTTGACAGGCAGGTCCAAATGGCAGCAGCAACAAAGGAAGCATGGGAGACCAAAATCAAAGCATTCGAGTTGAACGAACAAAGGAAAATAGAACCAGACCTCCTATTCCTTCAGCTCCTTGAAACTACTCTCGACGGTTTGACAACTAGCAAGAATGTGGAGCTGAATCTGAATACAGAGAAGTTGGAGTACCCGACAAGTTTCCTTGTTTTACAAATTGGCTTCTTTCAGTACGGCTACCTTATAAATTCAAGCCTTCCAACCGCTCAAAGTACGATGGCAAGACTGAACCTAAGTAGTGGATCAAGATCTACTCTCAATCAATCGAACTAGCTGGTGGTGATGACATCAAAGCACTCTTCATCCCCGTGGCACTTGAGGCCATGCCACTCCAATGGTTTGACAAGCTGAGCCCTGGATCAATCAGAGGCTAGGAGGACTTGCAGAAAGCTTTTTGCGAAAATTTCGCAGGCATCATTACGCACTCAATCACCCACATGGAACTAAAAGGACTCAAGTAGAAAGAAGGTGAAAGTGTCAGGGACTATTTTCAACGGTTTGGTGAATTGCGCGCTCAAGTGCATGACATCACTAAACGGGAAGTCATTGAAGCTTTTTCCTATGGAATTATAGCGAAGTGGAAATTTCAAGATTTCTACAAAGAGAACCCACGAAGCAACGAAGAATTCAAGCGCACAGTAGAAAAGATGATCACTGCTGAGGAGAAAACTCGAGAAAGAATTCCAGATCAAAACAACCGGACAACTCGGATAGACAAAATCATCAAAATAATGGGCACCAAGATAGGAAACGCGGGCCCGATAACATTGTGGCTGTAGCAGACAAAGCAAAGGAGTTTTCCAAGCCTAGAAAATTTGATGACATTGAAAATATGCACTGCATATGGCACCCGAACGAAAATCACATGACTAGAGATTGTCGCATCTTTATTGATCGATACACAAGAAAGGGCAACAATGGAGAAAAAAAGAAGATAACCGGAAGAAAAATGAAGACAATCAAGAAGATAAAGGATTTCAAAAATCCAAGGGAATGGTAGCAGTAAACTTCGCCGGAGTCCGGGTTTTAGAAGCAAACATCAAGACAAGCTGGCTCTTCGAACTATCATGGCAGCAGAACCGCTATTCTCAGATACCTCAATTGGTCACAGTATCCGATCCAGTTCTCAAGAGAAGATCAATGGACTAGCGTAGGAAACGCTAGCCACTACCCACTGGTGTTGGATCCAACCATTGCTGGTATGACCATCATGAAGGTCTTGATCGATAGAGGAGCCGGACTCAACATCATATTTTCAAAAACGCTAAGGAAGACGGGGCTAGAACTCACCGGGATAATTACTCCAACTAGCGTTCTTTTCTATGGAATAGTACCTGGCAAAGCCGCTATGCCACTTGGATAAATTACCCTACCAGTCACATTTGGAACTCCCGTGAATTACTGTACCAAGTTCATCATGTTTGTAGTTGTGGACTTTAAGTCATCATATCATGTTATTCTTGGAAGACAAGCATTAGCCAAGTTCATGGTAATACCGCACTATCCATATCTCTTGCTCAAGATGCCAGGACCCAAAGGCGTACTCTCCCTCCGAGGTGACTTGAAACGTGCTTTTGACTGCGACGTTCAAGCAATCCAGATCGCTGCCAAAGCACAAGCAGCCCGTGGGAAAGAAGAAATAGCTATCGTTGCTGCAGAAATGAACCCGGAGGAGCTAGAGATCCCGGCTAAGAGGCCTAGCATCCTTGCACCACCAAAAGAAGCCGACGTGAAGCAAATCGACCTGGGCACCGGTGATCCCTCCAAGACGGTGATCATCAATGCCCACCTCCCTACAAAATAGGAACTCGCGCTCACCAACTTTCTTCGAGATAACAAAGATATCTTCACTTGGAAGCCGGCCGACATGTCAGGTGTCACGAGAGAGTTGGTTGAGCACAAAATCGACGTTAATGAAGGCTCCAAGCCTATAAAGCAACGGTTCAACGTTTTTCTTCTGACAAGAAAGCAGCAATCAAGAAGAAAATCGCAAAACTGATGGCAGCCGGGTTCATAAGAGAAATTCTCCACCCCGACTGGTTGGCCAATCCAGTCCTAGTACAAAAGAAATGTAACTCTGGTGGATTGTATGTGTCATTGAGCTAACTCACTTGTGGGTAAGATTCTTGCGATGTCCAAGTGTCGGACGAGGTTTGTGAAACACCTCTTAGCCACCGAACCACTAAGTATTGGTCGACACAAAGGGGACTAGCGTGTCGGCAAGCACGTGAACCTCGGAAGAAAAATTGCTTGTCTCTTGACCTTTGGATTTCTCTCGGTGATTGGTTTGTCTACATATTGATTGGTTCATTCCTCGAAGCAACAGTATATTCATCCTACTCATATTTACTTTCCCGCAAACTAGTTGTCAAGCTGTTTAGTGTAGCTAGTCATGAGAGCTTGTTAGTTTGGTTAGTCTAGCTCATTTAGTTAGCCCATCATGAGCACACTTAGTGAGTAGCAACTTAACCTTTGTGTGACTAGAGATAGAAGTAACTAGAATTATTGGATAGGTGGCTTACAACCCTAGTAGAGTTAGAGCAAAACTTGCTACGCCGTTTTTCATACTAATCACTTTGCTCTAGTGTTTTGTAGATTTTTAAATAGAATATTCACCGCCCTCTAGCCATATTAGGACCTTTCAGATGGGCTTTTTCTGATTCACCTCTTCATGCACGTCTAGTGCACTCTCATCATCCTGCTCAACCACTTTTTATAGCAACTTAACATATTATTCCTCCCAGTACTAGCCTTCACATCCACTACCATGATGAAAACGGATCGGATACAGACGGATATCGCTGATATCATATTTGTTTTTATATTTATGTCCAGATTTGGATTCGAATACGGATAGTATAAAAAATGCCGGATAGGATACGATTAGATATCGACATCATAAATATGTGATTTAAATATTCGGATACAAATACGATATCGGATGTTAAATATTCGGACTCGGATACGGACGGATTAAAACCCCTCTAAACGGATTCGGTCTCGAATACGGTCGGAAAATATCAGTACCGTTTTCATCCCTAACCATCCCACTAAAATTAGAACACCGAATCAAGACCTTCGAATCAAAATCATCACAAAGAATGGCTACAAATAATAAAAAATGAGGCCAACAAGATCTAACCTTGTGATATGGACACTTATAGAAGATAGGGCCAAAATTGGGACCTCTATTCTTCACCCTGAACTCCAATAGAGTGTGCTACTTACACTTGTCGCATGTAATGAAAGGGAGCTCTGGCCTTAGTCACTGATGAACTCTATGCCAGGGCGAGGACCAGGACGGGGACGCCATCTATAAGGTGAGGGCAGCTACCTTTTTAGCAAAAACTAGTTGCCACAAGGGAGACAAGGACAGGAGATTGGGGATGAATGGGGCTGGGCCTGCACTGGTCAAACCAAGCAAATAAAGCCTTGGATTGTATATCACTGCCGGGTCAAAACATAAACCAGCAGTGATAGAGGTGTGCCACTGCTAGTTACAAGTTAACCTAATAGTGATATAGGGGCATCACAACTGCTTACTCCCTCCGTCCCAAATTATAAGTCCTTTTGACTTTTTGGGAGAGTCAAATAACCTCAAGTTTGACCAAATTTATAGAATAAACTAATAATATTTATGATACCAAGTAAGTATCATTAGATTCTTAATTAATTATATTTTCATAGTATAGCTATTTGATATCATAAATCTTTGTAATTCTCTATAATTTTGGTCAAACTTGAGATGTTTTGACTCTCCAATAAAGTTAGAATGACTTATAATTTGGGATGGATGGAGTACAAACTAACCCAACAGTGGTATAGGCTCATCACTACCGGTTTCATAACTAACCCGACAATAATACCAAAACAACACTGCTAGTTTACTATGGGAACTGACAGTGATGTCCGTTTCCTATATAGTGGAAATTTTCGTAGATATTAGCACCATGAAAATATTAGAATACTGTAAACTATAGATGTTTATTTTAGAAGCTTTTAGAAGGGGCACATGTTATCTTTCTATATGAGCCCTCATGGCCTATAAATAGAGGCACCCCTCTTGCCATGCCATCCATCCAAAAGCATGGTAGAAGTGATAAGGGAAGGTGTCAGTGAGGTGAATGCTAGGAAAGCCACTTAAGATGTGTGTATGTGTGTGTCTTTTGTAATATTTTGGCACAATAATAAAGAGTGTCTTCTTTTATAAGTGTTAGTATCTCAGTTAGGTAGTATAATAAGGAGTGTCCTCTTATATATGTGGCTACTTCTATGAAGGAGGAAATTTAAAAAAACATTGGTATGCCTAGAATGTTGTGAAAGACTATATTAAAAATAAAAGAATGTTTTTATTACTTGCAGATGTGCGCACATAGACACTTAAATTTGTATATCCATAATATTATTATTTTTATATAGGTATAAGCTTGGTAGAACCTTTGCTTGGCACTTCATGTCAAATAGTGAAGCGGAAAATTCTAAAGGTAGAGAAATTGTATTAGAACGATGCAAGTTATGCCAAAATTGGATGTCTACTCAGAATAGCGTTAGAAGTATGGTTGTAGATCACGTAGGTGGTAAGAAATGCACCCACCACACTTTGTTTGTCCAAGAACTCTTCAATTCTATAATTGGAGTGGAGCTGAAGTAGAAACTGAACATGGAAGAAAGTCCAAAGAGGAAAGAAGCTATGTTGCTTTTACCTAAATTGAATTTCGGAAGGACCCAGGGAGGCCACGTTGACAGACATTATTAATGAGTTCATAGATTATGGTTTTTTCTTCAGTCAATTGTCTCTGTGTGATATCTAATCCTAGTATTAAGGCAATTGTGAAAGACAAGATTCGTACAACTCTTGGGAAGACAAAAACTTTTTTTCCCTACTAATTGATGAGAAAGCAGCTAGTACAATGGTAGGAGTAGTAGTACCATCTGAGAGAAACAAAGTTACAGGTGTGTTCTTAAACCTCCATAAGAATATTTGATTATTGTTGGATCAGAACACTAAATGTTAAGTCATAAACCCTCTTCAATACAAGAAAAATCTTCTTTCTGCACGATTATCAGTATCGTCATTAAATTGTTGCTTTGCACTTAGTAACTATCTTTAATTCTTTTACAGATGTTGCTAATTCTCCTGTTTCCTAGGCTATGAGTAATTGCTTCATACACACTGCTGGTTTGACAACAGTTGCATGTGCAAGTAGATTGGCAACTTTTGTGCTAGAAGAACAAACTACAGACTATCATTTGGTAAAATCACTGATATATAAAAACTATAGTATGAGGTTACATGCTTTTCCAATATAAGGATCTCTCAATTGCCCCAATCTTGCCTCTAGTGCTGAGCCATCTATATTATGCCGGGATCGCTAACCTCTATGAACCCTAACCTCAACCTCTATAATACTACAACATCTTATATGGAGAACACCAGGGGCACAGTTGCATCTGCGGGTAAATTGATGATTTTTGTGCTAGAAGAACAACTACGGACTAGTTTTTGGCAAATCACAGAAACTCTGATATTATATAGGTACATGTTGCTTTCTAATATCATGCACCCCAAGTACCCCAATGCTGCCTCCAATGCTGAATAAACCACCTTCTGTTGAGATTCCTAGCTAACCTCAACTTCGACAATATTGCAACATCAACTCCTATTGCACACCAACCATCTCACCGTGCAGATAACACCAAGGACAAAAGTGATGACAATGTAGATGCCCAGGAGTATGAAGGGGAACATCACTGAAGTCAGCTGTGTGGCTGATATGAAAAGTGGTCACAATAATGAGTTCTAGGAGTTTTTTTGGAAGGTTTTCTATCAAACTATGTGCTCGGTCTTTAAGTCATAACTTTGGCCTGGGGTCATGTGACTCGATGCTTTTCCAGTAGGAATTATAGGTTGTCGTCTGTTTTGGTCAGGGCTGCCTTACTTTTGTCCCTATTTCCTCTCTCTTGTTTTAGTCTAGATCACATCAAATGCTTGTATTTCTGTTTGCTGAAATATAAATGGGGTCTCCTTGGTTCAAAAAAAAAGTGATGACAAGCCTGCGGTACACCCAAGCTTAAACTGAACCAGAAACAACAGGTCTGCTGGTAGTCACACCGATAGGATGATATTGAGCATCTCAAGTTCATGAAGCTGGTTGCATCTATCTTCTTCATCTGTCGTTTTTTTATACCTGTAAAACCAGATAGACTTTGCCAAAATATCAGTCAGCAAAGCATTATTGTGTTGTAAGCTATGTGTTGATACATCTCATGAGTTTTTTTATCAAACTTAAATGCATTGTTATTACAATGTTTGTTCTAGTCAACGGGATACGTTACTGGAAATAATATTTGTTCTAGCTTAATTTCTATGATGAAGTTCTTAGCCACAAGCCAACGAATTGAAACTCACTATTAGCTTCAAATTATTGGTTTTACTTCATATTTTGTTTCAATCATTTCCTTGTCATGTTCCGAGATCATATTGTCCTATTGCTCCACCATGATTTCTAGCTTATATTGATTGTCCTCTGCAATTGTGGTTGTGACCATCGGTTCCTCACACAATAAGCAATCATGAGTATTCAAACAAGGCCTTTAGATATATTCTTTCGAGAGTGTTGTCTTCATGTATTAGGCTCAATCGGTTGGGGTTTTGAGGTGGTGGGTCTCCCCCCTCGTGTTTTCTTGCTGTCTGTTGTGCCCATGGTACTTCATTGGTAATCCAAGGATTGCTGGCAAGTCTTTTGTATCATCTTGTAAACTTTGGTTACCCTTCCCCTTAATGAAAAATGGGTGAATGGCCCGATCGCGAAAAAAAGCAAACAAAATGACACATGGAAAGTTGAGAACACAACTGGTAGACGACTTGCATATATGTACTTTAGAATTTCTTTTTCTGGCAGATTAGGTTAGGAGAGCAACTAAATGATCGACTATTCATTAATTACCTGTTCATGCATGCATGTTAGTACATGCATGTAGTATATGGTGCACAACGTTGCCTGCTATATTTGTTTGCGTGTCGCTAAAAGTACTACGCTATTTGTTTGTGTACCGGCTTGTACGTCGTGTCTGTACGTGTTTATAGTACATTCAGAGAAGTAAAAGATACTGCAAACAAGGGGTCTTTCTAAAGACCACCACCACTCGAAAACAACTCCAAAATAGAGGTTCCGAGTACTGTATGAGAGTTCCTCTTGTATATTATAGGGTTTTTGTTCATTACTACACGTCATCTTTCTCTCGGTTTATTTCCGTTTACTTAGACTAGCCATAGATTCCTTCCACGAGTGTTTGACCATTCGAGATGCACCATGTTCACTTGAACTTATCAGTTGTGGTAAAGCGTTTTTCTAGCACAATAAAAACAGCATTAGCCCGTGCTAGCTCCGTTTCCCTTGCTCGCAATATACGTGTGAAAACATATGGAACATCCAAATAAAAAACGTTTGCAACATACGTCTGGAAACAGATGAAGCATTTTGAACAAACACTTGCGTCATGCTTCTGAAACATGCAACATATGCGACATGTGCAACATCCCCCGATCTACATTAGCAACATCCATAAGAAACAACTGCAACATACCTTTGAAATGACTGAAACACCTCAAACATATATTTGCAACATAGGGGAGAGGAAGCCCGGACAGGTCGATCTACTTTGAAACATTGAAATGAAACATTTGCAACATACATATGAAGGCAGATGAAACACTTGAAACATGCGTCGGAAACACTTGCAAAAACACCTGAAAACACCAGAAAAGTCATTGCAAAACATACGCAGCCTCCAGATAAAATACTTGCAACATATATGTGAAACATATGCAACATCTAAATAAACACTCTTGCAACATATGTCTGAAAAAGCAAATGAAATATTTGGAACAAACACTTACAACATGTGTATAGCCATTTGCAGCATATGCAACATCATCCCCAATCTACTTTTGCGACATCCATATCAAACACCTGAAACATATCTCTGAAACATCTAAAACACTTAACACATGCGCTTGCAACATGCGCATTCAGCAAGACCCTGGCAGGTGGGTGGGGCGGACGAGTGGAGCACTGCACAACATGATCCAGTTGTGCGATCACAGTGGAGAAGGAGGATGGTAGTAGGAGGGCGGCTGCATGAGTAGCGGCGGCCATCGAGGCCAACCTAGACGTGGCGCTGCGCGGCCAGCCCGACGCGGACAGCCGTAGCATGCGCGGCTAGCCCGATGGTTGCTTGGTCAGGGGCATGCACCAGAGGGAGGCGCACGATGAGGGAAGCGTAGCAGCAGCGTCGCGAGGCGGCACTACTACAGAAAATATTAAAGGAGGCGGGCAAATATGATTAATCGAGGCGGGCATCCAAAACACCTCCGAACAAAGGTCACGTTAAATCGGACCTTTTCCGAGGCAGTTTGGATGCCCGCCTCTGTTAATAAAATAAAAAATAAAAAAATCCAACAAGCCCATCGACGAGGCCCGCCAAAGCCCATCGAAGCCGTGGCCCCTGGATCCGCGCCGCTGCTGGATCTCGCAGCTGCTGTGGAGGGAGCCCCATGCCACCGCCATGGATCCTACAGCCGTCGAGGAGGGAGCCCCGCGCAGCCGCCGTGGATCCCGCAGCTGCCATGGAGGGAGGCCCGCGCCATCGCTGTGGAGCCCGGCGGAGGCAGATCGGTCGCCGTGGAGCTCGGTGCAGGCAAATCGGCCGCCATGTAGCATGGTGGAGGCAGATCCGCTGTGGAGCCCAGTGGAGGAGCGCCTGCACCACCCAAGGAGTGCCGCAGCCTCGTCGGGGTGCGCGGCCCCACACCGCGGGATCCGCGCTAAGCCACCCTGTGCCGCTGCCTGGAGGGGGTGGGCCACTCCGCTTGCGATTGGGAAGGTCCCCCCCCCCGTGCCATGGTCGTGCTCGCGCGCGGCAGGGAGGGGTCACCGTGGCCACTGAGGGAGAGAGAGATGGAGAGGTAGGAGGGCCAGTGCCACTGTGGGGAGGAGGGCCGGTGCCGGTGCTCAGTGTGGGGAAGTGGGCGATGCGAGAGAGAGAGAGGGTCGCGAGGAGAGAGCGCTCGGTGTGCGAGAGAGAGAGAGAGAGCGGGTCGCGAGGAGAGAGCGCCGACACTCGGTGTGGCCGCTGCTCGGGACTGAGGGAGAGGGAGTGGAGGATGTGAGTTAGGGTTTTTGGTGCTCACTGTATACATACAAGGAACCTGTTACCGGGCCTTAGATGTGCTGTTTGGGCCAATATTTACCGAGGCGAGTTTTATAATGCAACCGCCTCGGTTAATATATTAACTGAGACGGTTGTGTTATGGCAACCGCCTCGGTTAATCGATATTAACTGAGACGGACATTTTAAGGGAGCCCACCTCGGTTAATGTATTTTAGGAGGTGGTTATTTTTAACTGCCTCGGTTAATAAAAAGTGACCGTCTCGGTTAATGCCTCCATTAACCGAGGCGGTTTTCAGTGTTGCCCACCTCCGAAAAGAATTCCAAAACGCCTCGCAAAAGTGTTTTTATAGTAGTGCGGAGTGCACGCGGCATCCGATGAATTGGGATGCTCGTGGCCTATCATTATTATTGTTTGAATTTTATATGAAGACGCGGACCAGCATCCATGATGCTTAAAATGCGCACATGCTTTTGTTGTTGTTGCTGCTGCGGCTACCTACTGGTATAGGAGTATATCTCCATCCATCATCAATTGCCATAATGCCGCACGATTTAGCAAGGAAACTAACGTCAGTTTTAGACCGGCCTCTACCTATAGATACAAAGACTATTTTTTTTAAAAAAATAAAAGTTATAACGGCACAAGTAACATGGACATGATGAAACGCTTGTGACATCGATCTAGTACATACGTACGTAGCTATAATGCGTGGATCGATTGACGATCCACCTTTTACGTGACGCGCGACAGGGCAGTGTCCAGCATGTGGTTGGAGTTGGAGCGTGTCGGACGCATGACACTTTTATTAAAGAAATGCAAGTAGAACAACGACGCCTCTGACGATGGCGCAGGGCCTGTTTGATTGAGAGATTCGTTCATTTTCAATCTGGGAGAATTTTTTTTCTTTGAGAAACACCTGGGAGATGATGGATCGGATCACGTCGCCCGCAACGGGCCAACGGCAACACGAGCCCAGTCCACCAGCACGATCTGAGTGCATTGGGCCGAGCACCATCTGACCCCGTCTCTCCCTCCCAAAATCCAATGGCCCGCCTGGCCGTGGCCTCTTCCGGAAGTTTTTCTCTGTTCAGCTGCTGCTGTTCACGCAATAGTGAACAGTGCGCCGTGCCGAGGCGAGCCCATCGGGTTCGGACCCATTGCTTGCTCCGGTGTCACACGGGTCCCAGCAGCCATGGCCCATGCATGGCCACAGCACAGGCCACGCCAACCGCCCACGTGCGGGTGGACTAGACAGTAGACACTGGGCAGACACTGCAGCAGTGCAGAGTTCGGAGTTGAGACACCAGACACGCACGGGCGCGCTGGCGACGCAAAGGCTGCAGCTGCAGCACACGAATGCAGCCGCAGCCCGCAAGGACAGGGCCACAGGGGCATAGCAAGCCCTACCTGCATCTGCATGCATCAGTGTTGGTCGTCCATCGGTTACACTACACACATGACTCGAGATGGCGACGGATATCCGAAACCTTAGTACCTAACAGGTTTTACCTGATAAAGACGTGGGTATGAGATGAATTTTCTACCTGTGGGTACGTTATGGGCAAAATCCTATACCCATCGGGTATGTCGGGTACGAGTGTGGGTGTATACTACCCATACCCGCCTACCCGCGGGTAAAAAACACCCGTAGAAAGAGCCAACTACCCTCATCATTTTAGCCCATACAGTCTATGAATTTGGTCCAAATCCAACTAAACTCTTCTAGTATATATTTCTATGCCAATGTCTGTTAGCTTGTTGCAATGATGCCATTATATGAATGGTAGTATGTAACTTGTTGGAAACTTGGAATGATTTATTTTTGCATTTGAATGTTTGACATCTATGTAATTCTCGAGTATGCTATCGGGTGCGGGTTACTCGTCGGATAGAATTTACCCACGCGGGTGCGGGTATGGAAGCATTTTTCTACCCGTGTGCTGGTACGGGTAACCCGACGGGTACAATTTAGACCTGGTGGGTGCGGGTGCGGGTGGCCACTACCCGTCGGGTACGTACCGTTCCCATCTTGACTGTAGCGCTCAAGGACAGTAGTCAGCAGTCGACTGTTTCTTGGAGTTTGCTCTGCAAATGAAAGGAAGCAGAAATAATAATGCCCATGCTTGCATCAGCCATCATCATCTACCGGAATCGCTGCTTCTTCACCCCTGCTGTTACCGAACTTGTGTCAACCAGACTTTTGTTTTCAGGACCGATAATGCCAGTGTCAGGATGTCCGTCCGTCGCTGCCCGTCCGGACCCGTTTCTCACGTGCGCAGTAGACCGGCCCAATGACCTCTCAAATTCCCTTATTC
The DNA here is from genome assembly GCA_022457205.1 of Saccharum spontaneum. NCBI lineage: Eukaryota > Viridiplantae > Streptophyta > Magnoliopsida > Poales > Poaceae > Saccharum > Saccharum spontaneum. The sequence continues at coordinate 61,125,469 of CM039595.1, forward strand.
ATTTCTAATAAAAAATGTGCTCGTCCCTATTATTCACTCGTTGCTCCTATCCACTCGTCGCTCCAATCCGCTCGCCTGCCGCCTCCGAGGGGCAGCGCTCAGCCACCGGACTGCAGGCTCTGTCTGCCGGGCGCGGTGCTCGGCCACCAGATAGTCAGCCCTGCCTACCAGGCGTGGCGCGCGGCCACCTCTGAGCCGCAGCTGCCCTCTGACTCCCTGTCATGTTGCGTAGCTGATGCCTCCCTGCCGCCTCGCGCTACCGCCGGCCTGCCACCTACAAGCACCACCGGGCGGCTGCCTCCGGTGAACTTCACACGTCAACGAACCTCCATTCTCCCAAGCAGCAAGAAAATGTTGCGATGTGCTGAAAACACATGTTGCAAGCATATGTTTCATATGTTTTAGGTGTTTTATATACATGTTACAAATTGTTTCATTCGGATGTTGCAAAAGTAGATCGAGACATTTCATATGTTGTAATAGTTGTACATGCATGTTGCAAAGTTTTGTTTCCAATGTTTCATCTATGTTTTTGATATATGTTGCAAGTGTATTTTATTTGGATGTTGCATTCGTTGCACACATATATTACAAGTGTTTTATCTGGATATTACGTATGTTTTGCAATGATTTTCAAGTGTTTTCCAGTTTTTTTTGCAAGTGTTTAAGAAGTATGTTTCAAATGTTTCATCTGCCTTCAAACATATGTTGAAAGTGTTGCATTCGATGTTTCAAAAATAAATCAGATATTGCCTCAAGGACAGCAGGCGACTGTTTCTTGGTGCTTGCTCTGCAAATGAAAGGCAGCAGAAATAATGCCCCATGCTGCTGTACGTTTTGTGGTTGACACACCCGTGGCTCCCAGGAGAGTCATGCATCAGCCATCATCTACTGAGGCAGTGTTTACTTCCTTCAAAATTTTAAAATTTTTACAAGATTCCCCGTCACATCGAATCTTTAGACGTATGCATAGAGTATTAAATGTAGGTAAAAAAATAACTAATTATACAGTTTGTCTATAAATGTCGAGACGAATCTTTTGAGCCTAGTTAGTCCATGATTGGATAAATTTTACCAAATAACAACGAAAAATGCTAAAAAAACTCTACACCAACTTTTATACCATCTAAACACTACATGAATGCCTGCTTCTTCACCCCTGCTCTTACCAAACTTGTGTCAATCAGATTTTTTTTCAGGACACTAGCTGCTGACAGCAGGTGGACCTCCAAAAGTCTTGTCAATCCCCACTCGTGTACTCCTTCCGTATCCGTAAAAAAAAGTGTCGGCTCTGGATTTAACTAGATGTATAGAAAATATTACTAATATTTATATTTCTAAATAACTTATTATAAAAATATATTTAATAATTAATCTAATAATATTTTATTATCCACCACACATATTAATGGTTTCTTCTATGGCCTCGTTCGCTTTGCTGAAAAGACAAGCTGAAAAGTACCGTTGGCTAATTTATGAGAAAAAAACACTGATCCATCGATAAAAAAGTACGGCTAAAAAGACAAGCGAACAGAACCTATATCTATATCTAATAATAAAGAGGCAAAATTTTAGATTTTTTTTTTCGTCCAGCCCATTCATGGTCCAACCGTCCTCATCCACTCGCTCTCCACTTAGCCCCACTCGCTAAACGGCCCACCCTAGCCACTAGTCCGAATGAAGCCCACTCGCTACGCGGCCCACTCCAGCCACCAGTCCTAATCAAGCTGCGCTTGCATCCGGCCCACCCGCGGCCCAGTCCAATAACCAGTTCCTGGTCCACCCATGGGAAAAAGCTAAAAATTATATTACATGCCACAGGAGGGGAGGGATTCGAACCGTGGTATATAGGCTTTCAACCATGAAGGCTTACCACCGGAGCATACATGTTGCCGTGAAGGCTCATGAAGTTTTTTAGATTTAATGACGCTGGAACCTTCAAATATATGTTATGGTTCCTAAAACAAAATAAAAAAATAAAACTATATAGTATTGGTTGCATATATTATATGTAGTAGTGTTGAAATAGGTCCGTTGTTAGACTTACCAGTTTACTTTAGATATGACATAACGAACTCCAAACATATGTTCCACTGAGTATGGGCGTTGCAAGCTACTTGCAACAAGTTGTGTTAGTGTCGGAATCAAACTCTACACAAGAAAAAGGAAAGAAAAGAAGCAAAAGTCAGCCTAAGCTCCAATACAATGGAAGAGGAGTTGTAAACCAAATAAAAAAAGAATTTTCTACCCTATTCTCAATTTCAGACTATACTCCAATCCATTTTGTTTAAAGCACCAAGCTCTTTTACACAGAAAGGAGTCCTCAGAAACAGATGTTTGAAGATAGCAATCGAACTTATCTTCGCTCTTATAGATAGAAAGCCCCAACATTCACTCAGGCACTAGATCACAAATAAAATTTAAAGTATATAAAAAATAAACCAACTATCATGCCAAGTGATTAGATCTGCAGCAAATTTTACAAATCAATTTGTCAGGTGAATAGATCTGCAATACATTTTACAAATTAATTTGTTAGGGGTTTAAAGAAGCAATAAATTTGATTTCTACCTCAAAAACTAGATTTTACTAAACATGTATGCAATGCAACAACCAATAAAAGTGTATTCTTTATTTGGAGGAAGAGAGTACTTTTGTACAATTTGATAAATTGATGTCCCATTCAAAAATGAATTGTACTACAAAGTGTTTTCATACCATTCAAAAATGAATTGTACTACAAAGTGTTTTCATAGTGTGTCACTCTATCATGTACCATACAAGACATAGTACAGAATTTGACTCCAAAGTGAATTCAAACACATGACATGATCGTTGGATAAATCTTCTAGCCACATGTGGTCTCAGTGACTATGCAACTAGCTCCCGTTGCAACGCGCGGGCATATTTGCTAGTATTTAGTTAAATTTGAAAGGGGCTTTCTAACGCCCGGATATCCAGACAAAAGCGCGCGTCCGGACGCCCGCGACGCGCCCGCCACTCATCCCATCGTGTGCCCGCCTATGCAGCCCACGCGGCGCACTCGTCCCTGCACACTCGCGGATATGCGACTAAACAACCATTGGAGCACATCTCCCTCGGTTGTCAGCTATCCCCGCTAGTGACCAAAACGGATCAGCAGAAAAGGGCAACGCTCCAGCGCCCCTACCTTTTCGACGGGTCCCACGTCGAGTGGTTGTCTCCCACGAGCTCCCACTGGATGCCTCCACTCACGGACGCGCATCGGGGCATACATGCTAGCCCTGCTGCTCACCGCGCCCTGCTGTTGCTTGCGCCCTGCTGCTGCTCGTCTACGCCCTGCTGCTCACCTACGTCTGCTCGCCCTACTGCGCCCCTGTGCGCTCGCCCGCCCAATGGGGACCACCTGCGTCACATGAAACACTTGCAATGTGGAGAACTTGTTACAACATACTTCTAAAACAGATGAAACATTTGGAACATATGCTTGCAACATTCAGATAAAATACTTGTAACATATGTTTGAAAATAACTAAAACATTTAAAACACACACTTGCAACATGCTCTGAAACACTTGGAAAAAACTCCTGAAAACACTTGAAACCTTTGCAAACATCAGCAACATCCGGATAAAACACATGTAACATATGTGTGAAACATATGCAACATCCAAATTAACACACTTGCAACATACGTTTGAAAACACAGATGAAACATTGGTAACAGACCTTTGCAACATACGTATACAACAATTGCAACATATGCAACATCTCAATCTACTTTTGCAACACTGATATAAAAACACTTGGAACATACCTCTGAAACACCTGAAACATACGTTTGCAACATACTCTTTCAGCGCAAACATCTCCTTGCTACTTCACAAATGGAGGCTCATCGGTGCGTGGAAGTCACCGGTGTGCTCGCTGGCGGCACGGAGCTGGGTGGTGGCAGCACGAGCACGCGGTGCACGCAGAGGGCGGGTGGTTGGCGCATGGAGGTCACCGGTGTGCTCGTTGGCAACGTAGAATTGGGCGGCGTAGCATAGAGGGCTGGGTGGGGCAGCACAAGTAGCGGTGATGCAGAGGTCGGGTGGGGCTAGCGCGTGTGGCCCATTTCCGCCTCGCATACGTCTTCCACCGCAAGCAACATCTCTAGGCCTATGCGAGCCACCTCTAGGTACCTCATTGTCTTCACGAGCAACTAGGCCTGAGGATTTTGTTGTGCTGCTTGGGGAAACAAAGCAGAGCAGAAAAAGGGAAACAGAGCAGAGAAGAATGTTAACGCAGTTGAAACAAATAAGAAGCGAGGAGTGAATGAAAATAAGAGATATATGAAAATGAGCCGGGAATAAAAAAAAAAGGTAAAGTTGTGGTGCACGTCGGACGTCCTGTTTGTTTGATTGTATTTGTGCAGAGCCTTACCGTATATTTATTTAGATATATCAACTTTTATTTGTTAAAACTTTTTTGGTAGGTACTGTACAGTAATATAAGACATAAATCTTTGTTCCTGAATCGATCACGTATGGGATGGAGCAGGTTTCGATGTCATGCCCTGTGTCCAGCGTCTAGAGACGCTAAAATATTGCGTGTATGTGTATCAGCTCCTACTGCTGCAGCGTTGATGTATGGATCCATTGAAGTATATATCTCAATGACTCAATCCATCATCAATTTCCATAATGCCGCGCGATTTAGCAAGGAAACCAACGTTAGTTTTAGGCCTATACCTATAGATACTAGGACTATTCTTTAAAAAGTTATAATGACACAAAGTAACATGGCCATCATAATGAAACGCTTGCGACATCGATCTAGTTCGTAGCTATAATATAACGCGTGGATCGATCGATCAACGATCCACCTTTTACATGACGCGCGACAGTGCAGTGTCCAGCATGTGGTTGGACTGTGTCGGACGCACGACACTTGACGATCATCAAATGCGCTGCCCCACATCCCAACCGAACAAATGATCGCATGAGCTCCCATGCGCTGCCCCGCGCCGCATGTATCCCACGCTGAATGAGTGGCCGCCCACGCTTCCATGTGCTGCCCCCTAGAAAAAGGATCGGTACGGGGCACCGCCTGACTGTAACTGTTTTCTTGGTCATCATGCGCGAGTAGGGGTTGGTCTGTCCGGATGGACGGACGCCTTAACCAAGCATTACCATTTCCATAATGACGTGCAATGTAGCAAGGAAGTCAACGTTAGTTTGGGCCTCTCTCTAACTATAGATATAAATAAAGACTATAAATAACAACACGAGTAACATGCACATCATGATGAAATGAAATGCTTGTGTTGTGACATCGATTTAATACTAGGTATAATGTGGATCGATCGACTGACGATCCATTTTTTTTACGTTGACGCGACAATGTCTAGCATGTGGTTGGACTATACTTGGCCATGCAGCCCGAGGCCCGGTGGCCCGGCCCGCGGCCCAGCATTTTGGCCCGGCCCGAGCACGGCACGACCCGGTGGCCACCGGGCCTAGGCTGGCCCGGCCCGGCCCGAGGGACCAGGCCGTGCCTGGGCCGCCACCCAGGCACGGGCACGGCCCGGTCCAAGAGGCGGCCTATTAAATTGATAACCATGTGAATATTTGTCCCAGCCCACTGCAATCTATACATATATATAATATCTTCATCACTCCAAACCCTAACTTCCTCCGACTCCCACTCTCCCAAACGGCGCTGCTCTTCCCTTCCCCTCCCCATCCGCCGCGCCGATCTTCCCTTCAGCCCCTCCAGCTCCAGGGCGAGCCGCTGCGGCCGCCGGCGCTGCCGCCACCTCCCACGCGGCCGGAGGGCGCTCCCTTGTGCTCTCGGGCCGCCCGTGGCACGCAGGGCACGCCGTGCTCTCGGGCCGGAGGCTAGGCACGGCCCATGGCGGCACGACGCAGACCAGGCCGTGCCGGCCCGACGTCGTGCCGTGCCGGCACGGCACGGTCCGTTGGACATCTATGGGTTGGACGCATGACGCTTGACAATGCATGCTTTACGTACAAAGAAAGAAAGCAGACACAGAAGCTAGCAAATCCAGCTGAGGAAAAGAGCGCGGAGAAGAGAAAAAGGGACCGAGCGGATCCCAGGACACACACATGGATTCAACTGCCAGGGTACGGACGAGCGCGCTCGCTGCTCGCATCGTCTGCCGTTAGGGCATCCGCAGTGTATAGCACCACCCAAGGTGCTAAGTCAGGACATGTCATACAGGTACTAAGATTTCTTTTTCTCTCCAATGTGAAGTGACCACCACGTGCAAGACTACTAGGATGGGAAGCAAGCTAGGAGAAAAATATTTTTTAAGACAGAGCACCGGGTGCTTAATTTTGCCACATGTGCCAACAGGTGCTAGGATAGCACCGGCCCTCCAACGTGATGCACCTGTTTTTTTCTCTTTCTCTCTCCTACTAGCACCTCCTTAGCAAGTACGCTGGAGCTGCTCTTAGACGACATGACCAACTCCTGATCCGAGTCTGACGATGGCGCAGGGCCTGTTCAGTTTCAGCGTGGGTCCTGGGAGATGGATCGGATCACGTCGCCCGCAACGGCAACACGAGCCCAGCCCAGCAGCGCGACCTGAATTGCATTGGGTTGGGCCAACCACCGTCTGTCTCTCCCTGTCGGTTCCCAAGATCCAATGGCCCGCCTGGGCTGGGCGTCCTCTCTTCCGGGAGTCAGCTGCTGTTCACGCAACAGTGAACAAACAATCGAGCCCATCGGATTCGGACCCAATAATGCTTGCTCCGGTGTCCCACGGGTCCCAGCATGGCCACACCCACATGCATCCCACGCCAAACCGCCCACGTGCGGGTGGACTGGACAGTGGACACTGTGCAGACACTGCACTGCAGCAGCAGCAGCAGCAGCGAGAGGGTTCAGACACGCACGCACGCACGCACCGCCAAAGGCTGCAGCGCACGCATGCTGTGGGGTGCAATGCATGCAGCCTGCAGCGCTCAAGGACAGGGGAGCAAGGCCTGCATCTGCATGCATTAGTGTTCGGTAACACACATGACGCATTGTACACTGTGCCAAAGTTTCTGAGCCGTCACGTCAAATGTTTTATAAGATGTTAGAAGGGGTGTTCTGATACTAATAAAAAAACTAATTACAAAATTTGCTTGTAAACCATGAGACGAATTTATTAAGACTAATTAATCCAGCATTAGCATATGGTTACTGTAGCACAATATTGTCTAATCACGGACTAATTAGGCTCAAAAAATTCGTCTCACAAAATACACGCAATCTGTGTAATTAGTTATTTTTTAGTCTACATTTAATACTCTATACATGTGTCCAAACATCTGATATGATATGGGATAAAGTTTTAGAAAATGAACTAAACAAGATCTTATTCCCTTTTTTACGAGTACTAGTAGGAGTACAAAACAATTGAGTTTTTTTTTTTCTTGGAGCTTGCTCTGCTGCTCCATGTCCATGCTATTTTCTACTCATACGTGATTGAGCCTCGTTTAGTTACAGAGTGTAAAGTTTCATGTCCATGCTGTTTTCTTCTGCTCCATGTCCATGCTGTTTTCTACTCCATGTCCATGCTGTTTTCTACTTTTTTTATGAAGAAATAGTGTTTTTTTCTTCAGTGAACAGTGCTTTTCAGCCGCTTTGCACGTATCAGTGTTGGTCGTCCATCGGTTACAGCCGTGCAGGTGTGCTACAATTGCTGTTCATTCCCTTTTTTACGAGTACAAATACAAAACAATCAAGTTTTTCTTGCAGTTTGCTCTGCCGAATTGTCCATGCCATGCTATTCTAACTTCCGTGACCACGATTCGTGAGTTCGGATTACATTTGACATTAAACCATTAAGAACTATTGTCCCTAACTCATCACAAAGTACTACTCTTGGTAAAACCAACTAAAACTCTTATGCTCTAGAAAATGGATCAGAGCCTCAGAGGGACCGATTACTCGTGAGGGTACGTGTGACAGGGGCTAATATCTAAAGGAAAAAAATTTTCTCTATTTAATGTCGTCAATATTTATTAGGTACATAAATATATGTACCGAATCAAGCAATTTCCTATACAATTTATTTTTTTGACATAAATAAAACAACTAAAGTCTCGTCGATCCCCACTCTCGTACCGCACGGGTGAGTAGTGTTTTTCTTTTTATATGCAGAGCCACATCGGATATGTATTTATATAAACTATTTTTGATGAAAACTTATATAAACTAGGAGTATTTGCTTGCCAAGAAGCTTTATCTATTTTTGCAGGTACTCGTACACAGTAGTACGTACTCCTATAGGACATACCCTGATGGATGATTGCAGGTGACGTTGCATGTCATACGTGTCGTCAGGTGAGACACGCTGAGACAGAGACGGGAGCGTGTACGTGTATCAGCTAGTACTGTTGCCGATGATACGGCCGTTTACCATTCTACAGGACTCGTGAGGCCTACCCTTCTGCCGAAGTAGGAGTGTAGGACTGTAGGAGTATATGTCGTCGGACCATGCATGGTCTACCTTACGCCCTTCCTGATCGATTCCTGCCACGACAAAGTACATACTACGATACAAATTAAAATTGTGCGTGCATGTACAGAGACAAGAGATAGGCGGACGATGTTAAAAAAAACAAAAAGAGAGAGAGACAGGCGGACGGCCATGGATGGATAGACCATGGATGTATGGATCCATCGACAAAATAGTCTTGCATGCCTTGTTGCTTTCATCATGCCCTAGAAAACTGGTTGGCGCGCCGAGTGACATTTTTAGATACTTCTTGCATATATAACCTCGGCTTTCTCTTTAGATGGAGTTTATGCAGATTGGATTTATGGAGAGACGGTGCTTGGCAATGGGATCTGATTCTATGAAGAGTACGAGGTGCTTGATCGTGTGATTTAAGAATTAAGAGGGAAGCCCTCATGAGAGTGAGCCTGGCATACACAGCAGGTCAGCAGCCCAACGGTAGGAGGAACTATCGAAAACAGGCACATCACCAAGATGGAAATATATATCATATTTCCATTCTAGATTGGGCCTAGACCACAATCTACTCTCCTTATCCCTTTGTTCAATTTGATTTGAGACCCAAAGATACTGTCTTCAGTTAAGTTCGACTGCAGAGAATCTGTTCCATATCGTATGACCTATCTTATATATCAACATGAAATTACTCGCAAAAAAAAAGGGTTTCAAACATAAGCACAGAAAAATATAGGACAGTGAGATGAAAAGGCAATGCAAAAGTCCAACTGATAAAATTATTAACTGTATGAACAATTATGCCCCATCGTACTCTCTATTTCAACTCTTAGTTTTCTAACTAAGCAACAGTATGCATCAATAGCTGAACAAATTTGGAGAGCAGCTGTTTCAGAACAATGGGGCTAACTGTCAGGTAGTCAAATCCATCTGTTTCTTTTTTTTCATCATGCCTAGGCACATTTTTCGTTAAGCAGGAGTATAGTTTTATTACAGCAATAACCGGCTACGGTAACCAAAGTTACCAAAGCCATTACCAACTAGGCTCGCACGTGATTGTAATTACACACTAAATTGTTTGGCGACATAACGACAACATTAGGCAACAATTGCACAACAGGAGAAGACGATGGCACTGGAGTCTAAGCCTCCACAGTGTGTCCAGCTCAGTCATATCAAGATCCATGGCTGCTGGGTCGAACTTGCTTGAGAAGAGAATTTGCAAGGCATGCTGCTTGGTTGCCGACATCGGACCTTGGAAGGCGACCTTGAACTTACGTTCGATCTCCAAGTCAACGGTGGCAGCATCGACGTCCAACCCGAGCTTCCTCATGAGTACGATCTACGCCTGCCTGGTGGAGTTTGCCACGCGAGGCCTAGCAGCAATGCGCCCACTGCATCTCAACATGTGGATGGAGACCAGCGTCCGGGAGCGGCGTAATTTTAGGCCACCACGGATGACTGGCGTCTACAGCGGCAGGAAGATCATGGCCTCCAGCTCTTCCTGGACCAATACGGCGGCTACACATCGATGGCCGGCTGTGGTTGCACGATCGTTGTCAGCATGCTGTCTTGATCAATCCTGAAAGATGAACAGCTGAGCGTGAAGAGGGCCCGCGAGACCGGAGGCACGACTGACGACCGAGCAGCAAGCTCCGCCACCAGCTCCATCGGGTCCGGCCCGGGCTCAACATGGCACGGGCGGTGAGGAATGACAAGCTCGATCCCGCCGGCAGCGCTACGGTCATGGTCGTCAGCGGCAGCGTTGTCGAACTAGCGATGGCGGGGCGGCGTGGATGGACCACGGTTGGTGCGATCTAGCCAGCCACTGACGCTGGCCACGCCCTCCGATACATGGTACACCGAGGAAAGGTGCGCCCGAACTTCTGCCGACGAGATGGCTGGCCGGTTCCCCACCAGCGAGAGCGACGATAACGAGGGAGAGGTCCGCTTGAACTGCGGCGAGCTCTGCGCTCCTCGAGATGACGAAGACCTCAACCTTGGGACGGCTATCGGTGTCACCCAGGGTTGATGATGGCAACAACGTGAAGTCGTGGTGTTGTAGCGGCGACGTTGGCGGCGACATTGATTGCTGCATGCTAGGAGGCGACGATGGAGGTGGTTCCCGGTGTGGCCCAGCATGACATCCCGACGACATCCTGGGTCGCCTTGGGCCCGTGAGGCGACGCAGTGTTGAGGCACGTTGACCGTGCCCAGCCCTAGAGGACGAGGACCTGCGCGGTGGCGAACGACCTCGCCTGCAAGCCCTGGCCCGATGGCCGGTGCCCCGGCATTGGAGACAACGGGACGGGGTGTGGCACTGAGCGGCGACATGACCGTGCGCCAGGCAATTGAAGCAACGGCCCACTAACTCCAGTAGGACAGGGCACTAGCGTTTGGGGCTCGTTCTCCCTTGGCGGCGCAAGCTCGATGACGTGGAACTCGTCAGTGTCGATGTTGGGCCCTTGGCGAGGCACATGCATGGCCGGGGAGTGAGGTCGTGGACGCTGACGAGAAGTGTTAGACACCGACGCCCTATGCTGTGGGCCAATGCGCTGGTGCACAGAGACGCGTTCAGCCCACGTCCGACGGCACCAGGACCACCTGCGGCCATGGCGCTTGCTCTACCCAGCCCCCTTGGCGCCTTGGCTGTGCCAGCGGCATGCGCCGACCCGGCAGGCGCATCATGTGCCTCTTCGATGGGGGAGGCCGAGAGGCCCCGCCAAGTAGTCGCCGAGTATGTGCCGGCATAGGGGGAGCGCTCGTCGTCGGAGCCGTCAGAGTCTACCCATCATGTACCCTTCGATCTGCCGACGGAGCAGGGGAAAAACGGAGCAGCGTTAGGGGAGAGGGAGGAAGGGGAGCACTCAGCACCGGTGGTGGAGGTGGTTGCCGTTGTCGAGCAGGCTAGGGGCGTTGAGGGAGACGTCAAAGGCAGCGGCCACTCCGTCGCAGCGGCCGTGGAAACGCTCGCGCTGGGGCCGCCCGGGTTGGATCCGGCCGCAGCGGGTGCTCCGCCGTCGGCGGGGGCGGCGCTCGGCCGGCATCCAAGTGGCGGCGGCAGCGCTTCAGTGAGGGGGCATCCTACAGCGTCGACGGATGTAGGGGCGAGTGGATCCGCCGGCTCGGGGTATATGGGGAGGGGAGGGGAGGGGAGAGGGAGAGGGGGAGGGGAGGGGAGGTGGAGGGAGGGGCCGCCGGCACCGGGATGGTGGCCGGCGACGGCGGCGGCGGCGGGGGGTTGGGGGTCGATGAGGCAATATCTTTTCGAAATAAAGAATCCATCTGTTTCCATGACTGTATCCAGAGTCTTGTTAGCTGAGCTTAGGAACGCGAAGCGTGCATCCTTAAGCCCATGACAGTTGTGCTTTTCAGCTAAAGCCAAGATGGTCGCGGCGGAGCCCGTATCAATATACTTGCACAGTTTATCTTCACAGATCAACTTCAGCCTATCCAGGTTATACCTGTCTGCGGCGACAGGCAGATGCTGAGCCATTGCACATTCCTCTCCTTCATTCATCTCTGGCAGGGTGTCCGTGTAAATGAAGGTGAGCAGTGCATCGAACACCTCTGGCTCCATGTCTTCTATGCGTATGGCGTTGGAAGTGGTGCTCTCTTTAATCGGACCATAGAGCTCCGCTTTGAACACCGGCGACCGTGTCAAGAGAACAAGCCGGTGAGCAGAGAACGTCTTCTTGCCAACTCGGAATTTGACATCGGCGTCCTCCTTGCTCAGCAGGAGATCACCGTAGTGCCGGTGCATGTCGGACGGTGGCACGTCCACTGACGGCGTTCCCACGGTTTGAATGTCCCTCATGATGGTCACATCGAACCTGACAGTGAAGGAGTCATCCCTGAGATGCTCGGATTTCCCCAGAGCTTTCCTCTCGATGAACTTTGGGTATGCCCAGCTCCCTTTCTCAGCGAAGTCCACGAATCCGGTGACTTTGGTGTAGGATGGCAGCCGCTTCCCGTCCTGGTCGAGTTAGCTGATGGCTTCCCGTCCTGCACAATGGATGGCGAGAAACAACGATATGAAATCGACGTTGTCGGCGGCGCTCCCATTGGGGTGAGGATACTCCACGAACCAGGTGTGCCCTCCCCCCTCCCAGGCGTAAGTGGCGGGAATCGATACGCTGCCCATTGGGGACCTCCTTGGTGCGGGAGTAGGACACGATCTTAAGCACGTGGGAGCCGGTCACAGCGTCGGCGATGATGGCGGAAGCGAAGTGCTAGCCGTTGCCGCCCCACTGTAGCCAGCGGCTGAAGAGGGCAAGGATCCCGGCATGGTCGCATGGAGGGCAGCAATGGAGGGCGTGGCGGCTTCGCACGGAGGAGATCGAATCCTCTGGAAACGCTAGCTACACGGTGACGATGAACATCCGATCAAAATCGGACGAAGCAGACAAAACAGGCGACATGGCCTAACGAGTGGCCGGAGTGGATGGGGCAGGATTCCTATAGGCCATGTTTAGTTCAAAAACACCTAAAAAATTTTACATAGTACCTATCATATCGAATCTTTGGACGCATGTATGGAGGATTAAATATAGGTAAAAAAATAATTAATTGCACAGTTTATCTATAAATGTCGAGACAAATCTTCTGAACCTAGTTAGAGCATCTCCAAGAGTTTGGCAAATCAACTTGGCATCCATCTATTTTTAGCAAAACAGAAAAAAATTGTGCTCCAATAGTTTGGCATCCAACTTGGCAAATTTTAGCAACTTGGCAAATCTTCCCCCTCCACGCGCATATTTGCGCGCTGAGCGCGAGCGCGCATCCGGCTTCGCGTGCGGGGCTCTTCGTTTCTTAGCGGGGCTCTTCGTTCGCTTAGCGGGGCTCTTCGTTTCTTAGCGGGGCTCTTCGTTCGCTTAGCGGGCCTCTTCTTATTTTACTAAGTCCAAATGGCAAACTCTTAGAGAGAGTCTATTTTTTCACTTGCCATATATTTTAGCAAATTGTCAAATCATAATATTTGTCGTGAATTTTGGCAAATTTTTAGAGATGCTCTTAGTCTATGGTTGGATAAATTTTCCCAAATAACAATAAAAGTGCTACAAGAATTTTTTTTCCCAAAAATTTTCGGATCTAAACAAGCCGTAAAAGATGTACGCCTGGAAAGATGTGCAACGTGGATGCGACAAATTTGAATTTCGTACTAGTACTGCCCGCAAAATATAAAAAAGAAGGAATTTTGTACTTATACGCGTCTACGACTAGTACTGCTTATGGCCGTCAAAACAATTTTTAGGGCCTCGTGCAAGCAAAACACTAATGGCCCGGCAGTCTAATGTTTTAATATGATAACTCAAGTATATGGTACTATTAATAAGAGTTAAATTGCAACATATATTTAATTCATATAAAAAACGATAGTACATCAAAGAACAAATAACTATTACAATTACCTAAAATAAAACTATAGTGCTTTAATGCTTTTCAAAAAACACCTTCAGGCAGAATATTATTGAGATAATTTTATCCAAAATATCTTTCTCAATAGTTAAAAGAATCCGATATAAATTAGAAAATTAGTGCACCAGGCCTTGACTGAACTGAAAGTCTAAAATCACTTACCGAGTTACCGTCTTCATTCAGTGCCTTCAGTCTTGCATCCGCTGCGTCAAGGAATGGGAAAAAGTCTAATTGACCCCCTCAACTATTGGGGGTGGTCTACTTTACCCCCCAAACTATGAAACGGTCTAATTTATCCCCCTGAACTTTGCAAAACCGGCCAAATCACCCCCTCGAGCGGTTTTGGACGGTGGTTTTGCTACAGTAATAGCAGTTTTGCTACAGTAACGGTGGTTTTGTCTTTTCCTTTTTTATTTATTTCGTCTGAATCTTTGAAAAATCATAGTAAATCACAGATAAATCATAAAATGGAAAATCCAGTTTTGTTGGACTCCACGTGAGTAGATCTACATAGTGAACTTATAACATAGTATGCTTTAATACAAAGTTTTTGTTGTATGAATTATTCAAATTAATTACAGAAAAAAATAGATCAAAATTTACAGCAAAAACTTTGTACTAAAGTATGCTATATTATAAGTTCACTGTGTAGATCTACTCATGTGGAGTCCAACAAAATTGGATTTTCCATTTTATGATTTTTCTGTGATTTATTATGTTTTTTCAAAGATTCAGACGAAATAAATAAATAAAAAAGGAAAAAGACAAACAACTGTTACTGTAGCAAAACCGTTGTTACTGTAGCAAAACCACCGCCCAAAACCGCTCGAGGGGGTGATTTGGCCGGTTTTGCAAAGTTCAGGAGTAAATTAGACCGTTTCATAGTTTAGTGGGTAAAGTAGACACCTCCTAATAGTTGGAGGGTCAAGTAGACTTTTTCCTCAAGGAATGGGGAACGCCAGATACGATCTCGGATGATGGATTGATCGGGGAGGCGGGGAACGCCGGAATGGCCGCAGGCCCGCAGCGGCCTAGCAGCACGGCGAATAGGAAGGATGAGTCACACGTGAATACATCGCAGGATCAAATGGACCTAAAGGAACCGTATGAGCCTGAATACATGTAGTATAGGTGGGTGTACTCATGGGCCCCAGCGCCATGGGCCCCGGCCGTCGCACTGCCTGCAACCCTATGACACGGTGACGATGAACATCCGATCAAAATCGGAGGGAGCAGAAAAAAAAACGGGCGACATGGCCTAATGAGTGGCAGGATTCGTATAGTAGAAGACGCCCGGGAAGATGTGCAACAACAAATTTGAATTTTGTACTAGTACTACCCGCAAAACAAAAATTGGAATTTTGTACTAGTACTCGTCTACGACTAGTACTTCTTCATGGAGCTCCATGCTTCATGTGTTTACGCTCTGCTCCCTACCTCAACTCGGTGCATTTATATTTCCAAATACTTTTAATACGAAAATATATAATGCATGACTAATCTAATGGCATTTACTTAGCAGTATCATATAATTGTTAGAGCTCATTTGTATTTGCTCCAATTTGAAATTTCTTGTAATTTTTAAAAATATAAGATGTGCTCTCTTTTTGGGACAATATCGCGAATGTAACATCATGAATTTAGCATAAAAATTCTATGCTAATAAATAGGAGTTGTTGGTCAAAGGTTTGTCTCCAATGAAACAAACCCCTGTTCGGCTGAGCTTATCAGCACGGCTTATCAGCCGTGAAACAGTGTTTTTCTCTCACAGCAAATCAGCCACAGCTGGCTTATAAGCTAAAAAAACAGCCTGCCGAACAGGGCCACTGTCTTGTCTTTTTTAGGTACATAAATAGTTTTTGCTACTCCCTCCATCACTAAATAGTTGTTTAAAGTCAAACTTTTTCAAATCTAACCGAATTTATAGAAAAGAATGCCAAGATTTATAATATGCTTATTTGGTTTCACATTTTTTCCTATAAATCCAATCAAACGTGTGAAAGTTTGACTTAGTGCAACTTTAGGAATTTATTTATTTAGGGAATACATTTAGATATATGTTTCTATACCTAATAATAAATTGTGAAAATTTCTGCACACTTTTTAGTTTTCACCATAGATTCCTGTCTGCCAGGTGGTCTGGGTTTTCTCGTGGCCCAATTTAACTAGCCCAATGGCCCACTCTAGCCTGTGGTCCGAATAATTTCCGGTAGCCAAAAAAATGTGCCACCGGTGAGATTCAAACCCTGGGCACTAGGATTGATAAACAAACTGCCTACCACCACATTACAACATGTCATGTGTTACAATAATACCTTTATATTTATTAGGTAAAACTTCTGCCATATAAATTTCCTTTCGTTTGATTTTTTGTTGGCCTTCCACCCGATTTTTTTTTGTTGCATCCGTTATCCTCATAGGTGGTTTTTTGATTGGTTTTTTTAAGAATAATTATTATGAATCTTTGAACCCTGATTTTTCTTTACGATTTTTTCTACTAAGTTGTTAACATAATTTTGATTAGAAAATATTCAAACCTAGATTAACATGTGATTCACCTAATCAAAATGCGAGTAGAAAATTTAAATAGTTTATTATCTAATCTGGTCTAAATAAATGTATCTATACAATCATCAACAACGGCTAGCATGCGAAAACTCAACTCAAGTAAGTTTTCCATCTAACTCTTTATTGGCATTAATATGCTGCCGCATCAAGGAGGTGAGCCCGGACGCCATCCATAATAGCTCCACATCTATATCAACAACACTGTCTCACCGAAAAGACGACTCTGGATGTCATCGTGGCCGGCTCCGCATCTACACCAATGATACACGTCTAATGCACGTAATGTGGTCATCATAAGATAAATTAGAGCTTTTGAAGTTTATAGAAAGGGTAAAACATAAATACATATATAAAATTCTACCCTCGTTTGCTATTAACGTTTAATAGCTTTTTTTCTTCCTGTTACAACGCATGTATAATAAAAAATAAGAATTTAGAAAAGTCATAATGACATACTATTCAAAAGAGAGAGTACACGTGATGGACGACAATGCAATGCTTGTGTAGAAAGAAAGCAACAAGCAATTCCAGCTGAGGAAAATAAAGCAGAGAACGAAGGGAAAGGCCTTGCTTAGATTCTAGAATTCATCCACAAATTCCACTATGTAAAAAGAAAATTTTTCCGTCACATCAAAATGCCGGCACATGTATGAAGTACTAAATATAGATGAAATCAAAAACTAATTGCACAGTTTTGTTGTACTTTGTGAGACGAACATTTTAAGTCAAATTAATCAATGTTTAGACAATTATTACCAAATAAAAACAAAATTATTACAGTGTTGCACAGTGTTTCGGGTCCAGAATTTGGTATCTAAACAAGCCCAAAGCTAATAAAGGGTGATGATGTATCGAGCGGATCCTACGCTTTGTGTGTCCCATCCTCTGTCGACGTCGCTAGTTTGCTTGCTTGACCGGGCACTGTTGCAAGGGAGAAAGTAGGGACGGCGAGCCAGCTATAGGGCGAGCCGGGGGGACAAGGAATAAAGCACGGCGTGGACTCACTCGAATACCCGATTGATCGCAGCCGGAGGCGGTGTCGTCGTCGGAGAGGATGGAAAAGGTATGCTGGCAGCTGGTGTGGACCCACCTCTCGCGGCCTGCGCGCCGCACGTCGAGTCCCGGAGAAGATGGCGCGCCCGGAGCCAAATTTTTCCATCATGACTCTACAGGACGCTACAGCGGGGTTTTCCCTTCAGGCCACGTTTAGATGCTGAAAAAATTTTAACTATCACTTTCGTCTTATTTAACAAATATTGTCCAATCTTGGACCATATATGTCGGTGTTCGGACCCGAGAGGTCCTAGACCAACGAGTAAATGCTGCGTGTCCCTTTTCTGGATGGTGATGCAAAGAGAACACACGGGGATTTATCCTGGTTCAGGCAAGAGAAGGCCCTACGTCCAGCGGGGGAGAGGAGATGTTGTATTTCCTTGCACCGAGGTGCTTGCGTAGGGGTTACAAGCTTGCGAGAGAGGGTGATGAGCCCAGGTCTCAAAAGAGGAAAGAGAAATACAAGATAATTGCTTGAAATGTTGATCGCTATCTGGTGCTTGGCTTGTTGTTCGTCGTCCTCTCCAGAGCCCTGGCCTACCCTTTTATAGGACGAGAGGAAGCCGGGGCAACGGGTGTATTGAGATGATGTTTCGTCGATCACTGTCGAGGTGACTGTAGCGACGTGTTCTAGAAATGGGAGGCCATCCCTGGACTCCATGGCGTTACAGGGGACGAGACGCTGAAATGACCCGGAGCTCTGCGTCATACCGTCCTTTTTTTCCTGTTGCGTCGTATTAGGCGTCGAGGCCGGGTCGAGACCGATCGGATAAGTCCGAATCCCTAGAATCGCGGTGTACGGACTTTGTCGTATCCTTCCTCGAGGGTGACTAGTGACGCACAATGTGCGGTGAGGTGGGTACAGTGACGTTTTTCACCTCCCATCACGGGATGGGTGGTAAAACAGTGAGAACTGACACTGGTATTGTTCTCACGTCGACCACGCGCGCAGCCATGCCGGTAGGTGGTAGTAGGTAATTGCATTAAATGCTAAGGCTTTTGTCCTGGGGTAGGTAAGGAGAGGGGGTCGAGCGCCTCGACCCGGGCTCACGCGAGTCGGAGTGCTCTCGGTGGGCGATCGAGCCTCGTGCGGGTCGGAGCGCGGTCGAGGGTTCCCGTCGAGGGGGCCTCGTACGAGTCGGAGACGGGATGCGGTCGAGGCATTCCGTCGAGCCAGCCTCGTACGAGGCGGACCTGTCGCGCGTTCTGAAGTAGGCTGTGTTTTGTCGTGGCTTAGTCGTTTTAGTTTTTATTATCGTTAAATGTGGGTACCCCTATACTATTGGTACCGACAGTAACCCCCGAGCCTTTAGGTGAGTGTATATTCACTCTCCTAGAGGCTTTTTGCCGATGAACTGGAGATGAACTGGAGTCATAGCGCCGTGTGTTTTTCTAGTAGGGGCGTGCGAGCGCCCTTAGGACTTCTCCGGTGGGGGCGCGCGAGCGCACCCGCCGGGTGTAGCCCCCGAGGCCTCGGTGGAGTATTGAGAAAGTCTCCTCCGAGGTCTTATTCGTGGTTTACCAGGGAGTAGTTGATGCGGCCGAGCCCCCGAGCCTCGCGCGCACGAGGTCGATCGGAGTCCCTGCCGTCTTTCGTTGTCCGGCCCTCACGCTCTTCCTTCGGAGAGGAGGAGGAGGGGTGGGGAACGTCGTACTACCCCGTTCGGGAGAGTCCGGCGATCTCCGGTGAGCTGCTAGCGGGGAGATTCGAGTGAGAGTCCATGCTCCAGTCGTTAGGAGTCGGCTTGTGGCCCGGAGGCGCTCTTCAAAGATGCCAAGGAGTGGTCGTGCGGATGTCGGTTCCCTGCGACAGGATCTGAGGGCTCGATGCCTCCCCCGAGGGGATTCCTGCTTCGACCTCGTCCTTTGGCCTCGAATACGTCTTGGGGTGCCTCGAGAGCGTGGCTCGAGCCCTGGCCATGTACGGGCGCAACCCTGGTCGTCCCTTGCTCTGTTGCTCGAGGGCAGCTGTCGAACCCAGGTCGAGGGCCAGCTTCCGTCCCCTCGAGGCTTAAAGTGGGCTCGGAGCCCGTTATGGGAATCTAGGAATATCCTTCCGTGGATCTCGCCCCGCCCGTTAGCCTGGCGCGCCTTTTTAGGGCGAGATCAGCGCGGTAGTGGGCGACGTGGCGTTCGGTTACAGCGTGGGGGACGGCCACGTGCCTTGCTCCTTTTCGCGCGGCCGTTAGACTTCTTCCCGGCCTATAAAAGCGAGACCCGGGGGTCTGTGTTCCCCTCCGGTTCTCTGCGCTCTTGCCATCCTTAGCCTCAAGAAACCCTAGCCTTCTTGCGCCTTCCGCCCACACTGCCGCCGCCGCCGCCTTCCCCTCCGCTCATCCCCCTCCCGACAGCGCCAATGGCCGAAAAGAGCCAAATCCTCCCCGCCGAAGACTGGGCCACTTCCTCGGTGACGGAGAGGAGGCTGGAGGAGCTGGTCGAAGATGGGTTGCTGCGGCCGAGGACGAACCGGTCGCGGCCGGAGTGGATAGCGCCGCCGCCGGCCCACCGGGAGCCGGCGCCCCCGGAAGGATACGTGGTGAGCTTCGTATGCTTCCACGAGCGGGGGTTCGGCATCCCTTCGTCGGTCTTCATGCGGGCGCTCCTCCACTACTACCGGGTGGAGCTCCATCATCTTGCCCCCAACGCCGTCGCGCAGGCCGCCATCTTCGCGGCGGTCTGTGAGGGGTACCTCGGGGTGGAGCCGCAGTGGAACCTGTGGCTTCACCTCTTCAAGGGCGAGCTCTTCGCGAGGAGAGCGGGGGAGAAGGGAGTTCTCTACGCGGCGCGGGTAGGGAGCTGCGTCCTGCAGTTGAGGTCGAGCCGGGCGGACCAGTACATCCCGGCTCGCCTCATCTCCTCGAACAGCGGGTGGCACGAGGGCTGGTTCTACCTCCGCAACGACGACAACCAGTTGCCGAAGTACACCGGCCGCGTGCTGACCGCCCGGGATGACCGCTGGATATACGGAGTGCCGGATGCCGAGAAGCCGCGTCTAGACCCGTTGCTGGCGGCGCTGCAGCAGCTTCGCGCTCGAGGCTTGACGGCGGCGGCGGTAGCGACAGCGTTCCATCGCCGCCGGGTGATGCCGCTGTGCCGGCGTCGCCTGCGCCTCGACCAGATGACTCCAGAGGCGTCTCTGGAGGGGAGCCGGATGTCTCATGAGGCCCTCACCCTCGAGGAGGGACTTCGTCGAGCCCACTGGATGGTGGGGACCTTCAAGGCGGAGGAAGCTGACCGGCTCCCCATGAGGCCCACCGAGGGGTTCGAGCCCGTGGTGAGTTCTTTTGAGTTGGTACGCTTGTTTTGGTTTCGTTCGTTTCTCGGACCCCCTTAACCTGGTCGACGCCGGTGTGCAGGACTTGTCGGCGCTGCGGGAGACACGACCGCCGGTCCCGGAGGACCAACCTGCCCGGGACGCTCGACGGCAGCACGCCTCGAAGCAGAAGGAGGTCAAGGAGTCGACCAAGAAGCGGGCGGCCCGCAAGGCCAAGGAGGCGGAGGCGCGGAAGAAACGCCGGCGCCAGCAGGCCCTCGACGGGCTTCCTTTGGAGCCGTCGCCCTCCGAGACCATGTCAGGGGGAGATGACGACAGCAGCGGCGAGGATGATGATGCCTTGTCGCGGTACGAGGCCGTGACCGGGCTGGGGAGCCTCCCAGACATTCGCCCCCTGCTGGAGCCCATCACGGGGTCATCCTCCTCGATCATCGTGGTCGAGGAGGTTGAGGAGGACGACGAGGAAGAGGAGAAGAAGAAGAAGAAGAAGGAAGAGATGAAGGAGGCGGGCCCCTCGACGGGAGGGGCTGCCTTGCCCCGGACCCAGCAAGCGGGGTCGACGGGGGTGCCTGCCCCAGCCCAGGCCCCGCAAGCCCGGGAGGAGACCGGGGCGGTGGCGCCGACATCGTCGTCGGCGGCGCCGCCGTCAGGCGTGAGGACCCGAGGCCAGCTGGCCTGGGAAGCGCAGAAGACGCACAGTGGTGCACCGGCGAGGGCCCCACGGAGCGCCCGGTCTGCGAGTGGGGCTGCCGCGAGGCCGCCGCCTGCCGCCTCGGGCGGCTCGGATCGTGCGGGGTCGAGGCCTCTGGTGCCGATCTCCGGGTGAGTTTTCGGGCTAAGGGGATTTGTCTTTTTTCGAATTCGTCGGTCGACCTCATTTTTAACTTTACAGGCTGAAGCGGAAGGCGGAGCACATGGGGCCCACCCCCGTGAAGTCTCTCCGGGCCAGTGCCGTCGTCCTTAACCGGTCGGCGGAGCAGGACGCGGCCTGGGTCCGCGAGGTCGAGGCCGCGAAGGAGCGCCGTCG
The DNA here is from genome assembly GCA_022457205.1 of Saccharum spontaneum. Lineage (NCBI taxonomy): Eukaryota > Viridiplantae > Streptophyta > Magnoliopsida > Poales > Poaceae > Saccharum > Saccharum spontaneum. The sequence continues at coordinate 61,147,258 of CM039595.1, forward strand.
ACAGCAGGAGGCTGCAGGCGCTTCGACGGTCGCCGGCCCCGACCCTGCCACGGCGAGGTCAGACCCGGCGAGGGTAGTGGCGCCTGGCCCGGTCGAGGTGGAGCCCAGGGCGCTACCCTCGGCCGAGGCCACCGTTGAAGCGGCCGCGGAAAGAGCGGGTGCCGATGCGACCGCGGAGGGAGCTGCACCAGCACCGGAGCAGGAGGTGGCGCTGGCGAGGGGGCCGCAGCCACAGCAAGACCTGCCGGCGCGGCCGGTGGGCACGGCGGAGGGCGAGGCCGTCGAGCCTTCTACCGGAGCCCCGGAAGAAGTGGCGCTGGAGGTCGAGGTGCCGGTTGCGGGGGCGCCGTTGGCCGGAGCGCCGGTTTCCGAGCCGCCAACGGGCGAGGTACCGGCCCCGGAGGCGTCGACAGCGGAGGCACCAGCTCCAGAAGTACTGGTTGCCGAGGGGCCGGTCACCGCCGAGGGGCGGGTGCCCGTGGTCATTGCCCTCGACGACGCCCCCTAGACAGGGGAAAACAAATAATGGGGGCCGAGGGGGGCGAGGCCACGAGCCGGGCCGATGCCTCGACCTCCGCCGGGGCCACGGGAGCTGCGGGCGAGGGCAACGAGGCCGGCCCTTCGACCGGGCCGGGAGGCGCCCCGGCCGCGTCGACATCGTCGTGGCCTGACTTCGCCGCGCTGGCGATAGCGCGGGCTGAGGAGGAGATCCCGAGGTGGGGGGGCCACCCCTTCAGTTTAGGGACGCCGCGAACCTCGACGCCGAGCCTATCCTCACTCTGAATGACAGAGATGAGGTGCATCGCTGGCAGTACCTCGAGGGCGTCCACCAGCATCTCGATCGGCTACTCCGCGTGGCGTCCGACGCCGTCTCGCGGGGCATGCGGGATGCCACCGAGGTATGATTAATCTGTCAGCTTATTTCGTGGCTCTCAGTGTCTTTTTTCTTTGGTTTCATTATCTTTTTTGGTTTTCTTTGAGTTAGGAACTGAAGGAGACCTCCCGCCGCAAGTCACTCTTCATCCGAGGTGAGAGTGGCGTGTGGGCGTCACTGTCCCGGCAACGGGCCCTGGTCGAGGAGACCCAGAAGAGGCTCGCCGATCGGACCGCTGAGATGGCGGAGCTGCGCACCGCCTTCTCGACGGTGAAGGAGGAGGCGATCCAGGCTTGGGCGGCTGAAGCCGTAATGCGCACCGAGGTGGACAAGGTCCGGGAAGAGGCTGCCCAGGCCCGCAGGGACCTCGAGCCCCTGGCGGCGCGGGTCAAGGAGCTCGAGGAGGACGTCTCCCAGGTCAGCCGTCAACGTGACCTCCTCAACGTCCAGATCGGGCAGGTCACGGCCCGGTTTAGTGCGCTGAAGGACGAGATCTCGGGGCTGAACGGGGCCGTCCAAGAGAAGGACGCGGCGCTCCAGACCGCCCGCCAAGAGATCGAGGCACTGAAGGCGACCGTCCGTGGGAAGGACAGTGCCCTCCTGGGGCTCCGCGACGAGGTTGTGGGTTTAAAGACCCACGTCGAGGGTAAGTAACTTGTTATGGCCATGGAGTTGAGGCATCGCGTTGTGTGCTAATTTGCCTTGTCATGTTCCAGAGCTGGAGAGTGAGAACCGGGAGGCCCACTCGTCCGCCAATTCCCTGCAGAGCCTCCTTGAAGCCGAGACCCGGAGGACCCAGCTGCTCGAGGGTGCGATCACCACGGTGTGTGACGGTCTGGGGGTCGAGCCTGACGCCGACACTGGTGAAGACGCTCCAGGGAACTCCTTCATCCGTCGCGTGGCGGCACTGGGCCACCTTGCCCGGGAGAAGATTCGGGACAGCCTCCATCACGGCGTGAAGAGGGCGCTGGCCGTCGTCCGCTCGGGGTTCGTGTTCGACATGGAGCTCGTTGCCGATGGCTTCATCACAGACCCGGAGCGGACGGACGAGGAGAATGAAGACGCCTGCCTGGAGCTGATTGAAGCTGCGGAAGGGCCTGGGAGCCGCCTGGCCTCGCTCTTTGAGCCTGAGGTGGTCCCGCCTGCTGACGATGAGGGCCTGTGAGCCAGATCTGGGCGCAGAGGCCCATGTAATAAGTTAGTTATTTTGAATTTTGGTTGTGGTGGCCTTGGAGGCCTAAAAACTTGAAACACAAACTGGTTCGTAGTTAATTTAGTTTTATTCGAGCCTTTCTTCCTTTTATTGCTTGGATCGTGTTCTCGTGTGATTTACTTAGCACGCAGTTGCGCTCTTTGGCATAAGGGAGCGAGTGGAGGTACCGTAGCCTCGGGGGCGTAAGTAATCTCGTAGCTCGACTGCCTCGAGCTTCAGGGTGCTCTTGCGGCCTCGTGGACCATGTGAGAACCTGATCTAAGCGGCAGGGAACGTAATCTCTTTTAGAGTTGGGAACCGTCGTTTAGGTCTCCCTAGTGTGAAGTTGCACCTCTAGAAGGTGTAAGGACTGAGTGGAGGCACCGTAGCCTCGGAGGCGTAGGTGAGACTCCTGGCTCGAGGGTCCTTTCGAACCTTAGGGTGCTCTTACAGCGCCGTTGATCTAAGAAGCGGTTCTTAAAATTTAAAAAAGAGTGTAAGTTTTTTCGGGGACTAAGGGGTTCCCCCCGTGTAGCCCCCGAGGGAGGGTCGATTCTGGTAGTACAGAGTCGATCCTTCCTCACTGTGAGACAAAAGTTTTAGCATTGCTGTATTCTTTATTGATGAAAAAGGAATTACAGAGCCTCGAGGCTTTCTAAGGAAAAAAGCGACGTAGCTGTTCAATGTTCCAAGCGTTGGTGAAGATTTCGCCCTTCTCATTGGATAGCTTGTAGGTGCCTGGCTTCAGTACTTCTGCGACGATGTACGGTCCTTCCCATGGCGGTGTGAGCTTGTGGCGTCCTTTGGTGTTCTGGTTCCACCGTAGCACCAAGTCGCCGACGTTGAGGTCACGCCTGCGGACGTGTCTGTCGTGGTATCGCCGGAGACCCTGCTGGTACCTGGCAGAATGTAACAGAGCCACATCTCGGGCTTTCTCGAGCTGGTCGAGGGCGTCTTGTCTTGTGGCGTCATTATTTCTTTCGTTGTAGGCCTTCAGCCTTGGGGATCCGTACTCTATATCAGTCGGGAGCATAGCCTCGGACCCATAGACTAAGAAGAACGGAGTGAACCCCGTGGCTCAGCTCGGCGTTGTTCTTAGGCTCCATAGGACCGAGGGTAGCTCAGCAGCCCATCTTTTGCCATGTTTGTTTAGCTTGTCAAAGATTCTGGGTTTCAGGCCTTGTAGGACCATGCCGTTGGCACGTTCCACTTGGCCGTTTGTTTTTGGATGAGCCACGGCCGACCAGAGCACGCGAATGTGATGGTGGTCGCAGAAGTCCAGAAACTTTTTCCCAGTGAACTGGGTGCCGTTGTTAGTGATAATACAGTTTGGAACTCCAAAACGATGGACGATGTCGGTGAAGAAAAGCACAGCTTGTTCGGACCTAATACTGGTGATGGGGCGAGCCTCGATCCACTTGGAGAATTTGTCGATAGCGACGAGCAAGTGGGTGAAGCCGCCAGTTGTCCTCTTTAGAGGTCCGACAAGGTCGAGGCCCCAGACGGCAAACGGCCACGTGATGGGAATGGTTTGCAGAGCATGTGCCGGGAGATGAGTCTGTCTCGCATAGTACTGACAACCTTTACAGGAGCGTACTAGCTTGACGGCGTCAGAGACCGCGGTCGGCCAATAGAATCCTTGTCGAAAGGCGTTCCCGACGAGGGTTCGAGGCGCAGCGTGGTGACCGCAAGCCCCCGAATGCAGGTCGCTGAGCAGGTTCCTGCCTTCCTCGTTTGTGATGCAACGTTGGAGGATGCCTGTAGGGCTGCGGCGGTACAGCTCCCTACTGTTGCCAACGATCACAAAGGTTTTGGCCCGGTGAGCGATCCGCCGAGCCTCGGTCTTATTCGAGGGGAGGTCCCCTTGGATAAGGTAGTCGAGGTACGGAGCGCGCCAGTCAGGCTCGAGGCCAGATAATAGGGTCGAGCTTTCCGCCTGCATGGCCTCAGCCCCGGTCGAGGGGGCTTCGGTCTTAGGTGGGGGGTCGAGTGACGTCCCGTCGACCCCTCCGTCTGGCCTAAGGTCGACGGATGGCCGCTGAAGATCTTTTGCGAAAACGTCTGGTGGAACCGTAGTTCGACTGGACGCGATTTTTGCGAGTTCATCGGCGGCCTCGTTATACCTGCGTGCGATGTGGTTGAGCTCGAGGCCGTGAAACTTGTCCTCGAGGCGCCGTACTTCGTGGCAGTAGGCCTCCATCTTGGGGTCACGGCAACTCGAGCTCTTCATGACCTGGTCGATCACAAGCTGGGAGTCGCCTCGAACGTCAAGGTGTCGGACCCCGAGCTCGATGGCAATTTTCAGCCCCGTGACGAGTGCCTCGTATTCAGCGACGTTGTTCGACGCAGGAAAATGAAACCGGATGACATAGCGCATGTGAACCCCGAGGGGCGAGATGAAGAGCAAGCCCGCGCCTGCTCCTGTTTTCATCAACGACCCGTCGAAGTACATGGTCCAGAGCTCGGCCTGGAGCTGTGCGGGAGGGAGTTGGGTGTCGGTCCATTCAGCCAGGAAGTCTGCCAATACCTGTGACTTTATAGCCTTGCGCGGTGCAAAAGATAAGGTCTCGCCCATGAGCTCGACCGCCCATTTGGCGATCCTACCCGAGGCTTCCCGGTTCTAGGCTATCTCTCCCAGGGGGAAAGAAGAAACCACAGTAACCGGGTGGCCCTCGAAGTAGTGTCGGAGCTTGCGCCGTGTCAAGATGACCGCATATAGCAATTTCTGGATCTGAGGGTACCGGACCTTGGTTTCCGAGAGCACCTCGCTAATGAAATAGACCGGTCTCTGGACGAGCAAGGTATGAGCCTCCTCGGCCCGTTCGACGACCAGGACCGCGCTGACTACTTGTGACGTTGCAGCGACATAAAGTAGGAGCGGTTCTCCTGGGGTCGGAGGGACGAGAATTGGTGAGTTAGAGAGGGTGATCTTGAGCTTTGTGAGGGCTTCCTCGGCCTCGAGGTCCAGGAAAAATGCTCTGATTTTTTCAAGAGGCGGTACAGAGGGAGCGCTTTTTCGCCGAGGCGCGAAATGAAACGGCTGAGTGCCGCCAAGCAGCCCGTGACCTTCTGCACGCCCTTCAGATCTCGGATGGGGCCCATCTTGGTTATCGCAGAGATTTTTTCTGGATTGGCCTCAATGCCCCGTTTAGACACGATGAACCCTAAAAGCATACCTCGGGGGACGCTAAAAACGCATTTTTCTGGATTGAGCTTGATATTCTTTACCCGGAGGCATTTGAAGGCAACGTCGAGGTCGTTCACTAGATTATCGGCTTGTCTGGTCTTGACTACGATGTCATCGACGTATGCCTCAACGGTTGGTCCGATGTGTTCTCCGAAAACGTGCTGCATGCATCGCTGGTACGTTGCCCCTGCGTTCCGGAGACCAAAGGGCATCGTAACGTAGCAATACATGCCGAACGGGGTAATGAACGAAGTCGCGAGCTGGTCGGACTCCTTCATTTTTATCTGATGGTAACTGGAGTAAGCGTCTAAGAACGAAAGAGTTTCACATCCCGTAGTTGAATCAACGATTTGATCAATGCGTGGCAACGGAAAGGGAACCTTTGGACATGCTTTATTCAAACTAGTATAGTCTACACACATCCTCCATTTCCCACTCTTTTTCTTAACTAATATAGGATTAGCTAGCCACTCGGGATGGTGAAACTCCCTGATGAACCCGGCCTCCAATAACTTGTGGATCTCTTCGCCGATGACCCTGCGCTTCTCCTCGTCGAAGCGGCGTAGGCGTTGCTTCACCGGTTTGGACCCGGCCCGGATCTCCAAGGCGTGCTCGGTGACTTCCCTGGGTATGCCCGGCATATCCGAGGGACTCCACGCAAAAATGTCGACATTTGCGCGGAGAAAGTCGACGAGCACGGCTTCCTATTTCGGGTCGAGGGTGGCGCTGACGTTCAGCGCCTTCCCGTTGGGATCAGCGGGGTCGAGGGGCACGAGTTTGACGTCCTCCGCGGGCTCGAAGCTGCCGGCGTGGCGTTTTGGGTCGGGAATCTCGTTGGCGAGACCGTCGAGGTCTGCGGCCAAAGTCGCCGACTCCAAAACCGTCTCGCCGTGTTCGACGCACTCGACGTCGCACTCGTAGGCATGTTCATACGAGGGCCCCACAGTGATGACGCCGTTTGGGCCGGGCATCTTGAGCTTGAGGTAGGTGTAGTTTGGCATGGCCATGAACTTGGCGTAGCATGGGCGCCCGAGGATGGCGTGGTACGTTCCACGGAATCTGACCACCTCGAAGGTGAGGGTCTCCTTCCTGAAATTGGCCGGTGTGCCAAAACAAACGGGCAGATCGACCCGTCCGAGGGGTTCCGCCCGCTTCCCTGGCACAACTCCGTGGAAGCCCCCGACGCTAGGCTGTAGGCGCGCTCTCTCGATCCCCAAGAGGTCGAGGGTCTAGGAGTAGATGATGTTGAGGCTGCTCCCACCGTCCATGAGTACATTGGTGAGGCGTGTGTTGGCGATGATGGGATCAACAACAAGAGGGTAGACCCCCGGATTGGGGATGTAGTCCGGATGATCATCACGGTCGAAAGTGATGGCCACCGTAGACCAGTCAAGGAAACGAGGGACCGCCGTTTGTACGGAGAAAACCTCTCGCCGCTCTCGCTTGCGCTGGCGCGCTGAGAGGCGGGTCGAGGGTCCTCCGTAGATCATGAAGCAGTCGTGGATCTCGGAGAACCCCTCATCCTTGTCATCACCCTTTGGGTCTTCCTTCTTGTCGGTGTTCTTGCTGCCTCGAAGTACCTGCGGAGCATATAACAATCTTCGAGGTTATGGTTAATGGGTCCCTTGTGGTAAGGGCATGGATCTTTAAGCATTTTGTCGAAGATGCCCCCGCCGGGGGGGCCTCGAGGCTTCTTGCGCTCGGTAGCGGTGACAAGCTCGTCGGCCGGGGCCTCGAGCTTGCCCTGCTGGCCTTTCTTCTTCTTACGATTGTTCCTCTTGGAGCCACGGGTGGAGCTCGCGGGATCGTCGGCCTTCTGCTTCTCTTTGTCCTGCTCGCCTCCGAAGATGGCACCAACTGCCTCCTCGCCGGCGGCGAAGTTGGTGACGATGTCCATCAACCCATTGGCAGTGAGGGGGGTGTGTCGGCCTAACTCTCGGACCAACTCCTTGCAAGTGGTGCCCGAGAGGAAAGCCATGATTACGTCAGAGTCGGTGACGTTGGGGAGCTCGGTGCGTTGCCTGGAGAAACGCCGGATGTAATCCCGAAGGGATTCACCCGGCTTCTGCTTGCAACTCCGGAGGTCCCACGAGTTGCCGGGGCGCATGTAAGTTCCCTTGAAGTTTCCCTCGAACACCCTTACGAGATCACCCCAGTCGTGGATCTGCTGGGGCGGAAGATCCTCGAGCCAGGCTCGAGCGGTGTCGGAGAGGAACAAGGGGAGCTGTCGGATGATGACTCGGTCATCGGTGGCCCCGCCCAGCTGACATGCTAAGCGAAAGTCGGCGAGCCAAAGTTCGGGTTTGGTCTCGCCGTTGTACTTGGCAAGAGTCGTGGGAGGGCGGAACCGCGCTGGCAGTATCGTTTCGCGGATTGCCTTGCTGAAGACCCGAGGGCCCGGAGGCTCGGGTGAAGGACTGCGATCCTCCGAGCTGTCGTAGCGCCCGCCCCTATGCACGTGGTAGCCTCGAGCCACACCGTCACCGTGCTTGCGCGTGCGGTGCTCGACGATGTTGCGACGGGTGTCTCGAGGCCCTTGGTCGTGAGTCATATGCTCGGGGGCGGGAGCCGTTCGAATTCGTCGGGGAGGTTCGGGATGAACCGAGGCCTCTCTCTCCTGTCGGGAGGGCTCTGCGAGCCGCTCCGAGGCGGGCTCGCGTCGCCTCGAGGCAGAGCTCTCGGCCTGCTGCAGGGCAGCGGTCTCGAGGAGTTCTCGGATCTCATCTCGAGCCTGGCGAGCATCGGGGTTTGACAGCTCGGGCATATTACGTAGGAGCATGGCGGCGGCGACGACGTTCTGGCTGGCTCGAGCGAAGACCGGGGGGTCGGTTACCCGGTCCTCGTCGATGCGACGGTTGACGTCGTGAGCTCTTCCGCGAGCTCTCCCGCCAAGTGCGCGCTCCGCACGCTCATGCTCGAGAGTTTGTTGGAGTAAACGCAGGTTTTCTCGTTCCTCGTCGAGCCTTTCCTGCAACTCGCGGATTTGGTCGAGCTGCACCCCTTGATCCGCAAGGAGTTGAGCCTCGCCCTGCTCGGCAGGGAGCCCGACGTGAGGGGGCGTGTGCCTTCCTCCGACCGGCTTTTCTTCCTGCGAATCCGACGCGCTTTCAACATCGACGTTGAAGCATTCACGGGTCGGATCGTAGGTGTCATCAGCCGAGTCGGAGTCAGGGGCGCCGAAATAATAGTATGACGGGGGAATGCATGGCCGTTGCGGATCGCCACTAGGGTTGCGGCGTGGGGAAGCGGCCACACGGGGTTCTGTTTCCGGTGCCTCAGTAGAGTCCAGATAATCAGAAGCCGGTGTGGACGCAACGAGGTCCAGAGCGGAGCGTAGATGGTGCCCAGGGAGTTCCTCATAAGCACTCATGCGAGTGCTCACGGAAGAAGCGTACGCCTGGGCAACCGAATTTAGCCCGAACGAGAACGGCGAAGGAGATGTGGCTGTCCACACCGGAACGGGTGCTCCGGGTAGCGGTGTTTCACCGGACGGAGGAGCGGCAGGATTCTCTGTCGGCATGTTGCCCTCGGCCAAGCTCATCCTCCCCAGATCTCCAACGAGGAAGTCTGGGTTGGAGTCCGGCTGGGGGGCGCCAGACCGAGGAATCCTGTCACCCTCCGTGAGATGAAGATGATGGTTGCGCCGGGCTCGTCGCCGTCGGGCGGCTCGCGCCTGCCTTGAACGACGATACCGGCGGATCGCTCCCCCGGGCTAGGAGAGCTCGTAATCCTCGTCAGTTGGGTGCCTAGGTGGGAGTAGGACCATGTCGTAGCCGTAGCCAAGTGACATGAACTCCAAACTCCCGAACCAGATCACCGTAGGCAACGGGATTGGACGATTGGGGTCAGCCATCCAGGAAAAAGGTGGGAAAGCGACGTTGGCACGCAGCGATCCCCTACCTGGCGCGCCAACTGTCGGTGTTCGGACCCGAGGGGGTCCTAGACCAACGAGTAAATGCTGCGTGTCCCTTTCCTGGATGGTGATGCAAGGAGAACACACGGGGATTTATCCTGGTTCGGGCAAGAGAAGGCCCTACGTCCAGCGGGGGAGAGGAGATGTTGTATTTCCTTGCACCGAGGTGCTTGCGTAGGGGTTACAAGCTTGCGAGAGAGGGTGATGAGCCCAGGTCTCAAAAGAGGAAAGAGAAATACAAGATAATTGCTTGAGATGTTGATCGCTATCTGGTGCTTGGCTTGTTGTTCGTCGTCCTCTCCAGAGCCTTGGCCTACCCTTTTATAGGACGAGAGGAAGCCGGGGCAACGGGTGTATTGAGATGATGTTTCGTCGATCACTGTCGAGGTGACTGTAGCGACGTGTCCTAGAAATGGGAGGCCATCCCTGGACTCCATGGCGTTACAGGGGACGAGACGCTGAAATGACCCGGAGCTCTGCGTCATACCGTCCTTCTTTTCCTGTTGCGTCGCATTAGGCGTCGAGGCCGGGTCGAGGCCGGGTCGAGACCGATCGGATAAGTCTGAATCCCTGGAATCGCGGTGTACGGACTTTGTCATATCCTTCCTCGAGGGTGACTAGTGACGCACAGTGTGCGGTGAGGTGGGTACAGTGACATTTTTCACCTCCCATCACGGGATGGGTGGTAAAACAGTGAGAACTGACACTGGTATTGTTCCCACGTCGACCACGCGCGCAGCCATGCCGGTAGGTGGTAGTAGGTAATTGCATTAAATGCTAAGGCTTTTGTCCTGGGGTAGGTAAGGAGAGGGGGTCGAGCGCCTCGACCCGGGCTCACGCGAGTCGGAGTGCTCCCGGTGGGCGATCGAGCCTCGTGCGGGTCGGAGCGCGGTCGAGGGTTCCCGTCGAGGGGGCCTCGTACGAGTCGGAGACGGGATGCGGTCGAGGCATTCCGTCGAGCCAGCCTCGTACGAGGCGGACCTGTCGCGCGTTCTGAAGTAGGCTGTGTTTTGTCGTGGCTTAGTCGTTTTAGTTTTTATTATCGTTAAATGTGGGTACCCCTATACTATTGGTACCGACAATATAGGCTCAAAAGATTCATCTCGTGATTTCCAACTAAACTGTGTAATTAGTTATTTTTTTTACCTACATTTAATACTCCATGCAAGCGGCTAAAAATTGATGTGATGGAGAGAGAGTGAAAAAACTTGGAATTTTGATGTCATCTAAACAAGAGTTGAGAGCGGACCTTCCTCTCTCTCTCATCTCATATGGCACCTATTGAAATAGTCAAATGACACATGGAGAGTTGAGAGCACAACTTGTAGACGATAATTTTTTTTCCACTAATACTAGAAAGCGGGTGTCCGGAAGCACCAATGGTGGACCGCGCGACACCAGCCCAGAACCATGCTTCTCCGTTCCTAAACCAAAAAAAACTAGCTCTTCCACGTACTCGTTTCTATCTATTCACTTGCTCCTATCCACCAGCTTGACTCCGGCGCTTGACCGCTTGGCCTAGCCAGGCGTGGCATGTGACCGCCTCTGAGGCGCAGTGCTCGGGCGCCGACCCTGCCAGGCCACTCTGACGTGCCGCCGCCGCCATCCCCCACGGTGCCTCCATCCCCCGCTATGCCAAGCCCGTTCTCCGCCGCGCCTAGGGTGCGCTGGCCCAGGCTGCGGAGCAGGTGCTCGCCCAGGGGTGCTCGCGCACCCGTGCAGATGCTCACCCAGGCCGCCGAGTAGGTCCTTGCCTAGAGGCGCATCGGTGAACTCCATGCGTCGTAGCGATGTCGAGCTCCGTGATTTGTCCAAGCAGCAAGGTGACGTTGCGCGCTGAAAAACCATGTTGCAAAAGTATGTTTCAAGTGTTTCAGATGTTACATCTGGTTGTTGCAAGTGTTTCATGTGGATGTTGCATATGTCGCAATTAGTTGTACACGTATGTTGTAAACTTTTGTTCCCAATGTTTCAGTTCTTTTTTCAGACGTAAGCGTGTTTATCTTAATGTTGCACGCGTTTCACACATATGTTGCATGTGTTTTATCTAGATGCTGCATATATTTTGCAATGGCTTTTTCAAGTATTTTCATATGTTTTTATAAGTTTTTCAAACGTATGTTGCAAGTGTTTCAGCTGTTTTTCAAATGTATGTTGCAAATGTTTCATTTGGATGTTTCAAATGTAGATTGAGTGTTGCATCTATCTCGCCTTCTGCTGCCTCGATTCAGTGTCTTCTTCTCTTCTCGATGCTGGTGATGTTCGGGCAATGTGGGCCCGTGTGGGGACAGGCGGCGTGGGTGGAGCGAGTCGTTCAAGCGGTGCAGAATCCGAACAGGTAGGGTGTGCGAAACGGAGCAGGCGCGGGGCATGGGGAGCGGCGTCCGGACGCAGGCCTCGCGTCGGACGTCCGGACACTGGTTGTTCTATTTTTTTAACCTTACTTGCATATAATACTTATGGATTTCTTTTTCAGGAGAGCATCTACCTGTTCGTGCATGCATGTTACATGCATGTAGTATATGGTGCACAGCGTTGCCCGCTATATTAATTCATCCTATTCGTTTGAGATTATTAGCCAAATCAGCCAGCCAGCCAGCCAGCCAACCAACAGTATTTTTCTCTCAAAAAAAACCAGCTAACAGTATTTTCAATCACTCAGATCAGCCCAAACGAACAGGCTAATTTGATTGCGTGTCACTAAAAGTACCGCTCAATTTGTTTTGAGTGCCGGCCTGTCGTGTCTGTACTGTATGTGTTTACAGTACATTCAGAGAAGTAAATGACACTACAAGGCGTCTTCTAAGACCACCGCCACTCGGAAAACAACTCAAAAATAGAGGTTCCGAGTGCTATACGAGAGTTCCTCTTCCTCGCAGAAAAAAAATGAGGGTTCCTCTGGTATATTTTAAAGTTTTTGTTAATTACTACGCGTCATCTTTCTCTCGGTTTATTTCCCTCTACTTAGACTAGTCGTAGATTCCTTCAAAGGGTGTTGACCATTCGATATGGCTGTCATGGTGTGTTTGGTTCAGCCGTGACTTTTGAAACAAGTAGCTATGGGCTGTGGGCGCTATGGAAAAGCTGATGTCAGATATAAACTATGAGAAAGATGAAAGTCGTTTGGTTAATAAGCTGTGGTTTTTAAAAAAACAGTAGAGCAGATCCCACATGTCATTCATAGCCCTCTCCACTCAACTTTGTCCCTTTCACTGAGCCCCTTCTTCCTCCTACTGGCCAAGCTATGAAGGAGCAGGCCTGTGGTAGAGCTTGTGCGCGGCGGAGCTCGCCTGCGGATGTGCTCGTGTAGTCATGTGTGGAGGCGCTTGCTTGCGGCGGAGCTCGCGCCCGATGGCGCATGGCATGGGAGCGGAGCTCGCGTGCGGCAGCCATCGAGGAGAAGAAGCGTGAGCCCTGATTCTCACGCGAATAGGGGAAGGAATCGAAAGAAAACGAACGGAAACGTACATAACTAGTGGCAGGTGAGTAATTTTTGTAAAAACTTGGAAACGAAAAGTAAGTGAAAGCTAGAGTGAAGGTGCAGTGGAATTTGTACTAAAGCGACAACAACTTTAATTTTGGCCTAATGTAGTTGTGGCTTTTTCACTCATTTAGTTTGCTTTTAGCTTTTAGGAAAGTAAAAGTAGGTTGCAAGGTCCAACCAAAAGGGCCCTCGGAGGCCTACAATGGCTCCAAATGCAACACCATGGGTCAGGAATGCCTTATTAGGCCCTTAGCTATGTGAGTCACTACAGTTTTAACTGTATGTGTGTTGGAGGAATTTGAGAATGATTCAATGGAAATGTCACATGCATGCACATGACACTATATATTAGGGGTAAAAAGCCAGTTACATTATGATACCTAAGTACCCAAGCAATGAAAGAGCAAGTTGCTAGAACAGCAGTAGGCTTCACGGAAACACATTAAGAACATGTTTGGTACGACTTTGCCTAGTTATGGCTCCTTGCTACACTACTTAGATGAAACTAAAAAGTTAGTTTTTTTTAGCTTCTAGTTTATTTTTTTAATATCTCAGTGCATATAAAAACTAGAGCTAGATCTCTACCAAACACAGCCTTTAGAATCATGAAGATACTCACACGAGCTAGGAGCTTAGCTTGGTGGGAGGGAGGGAAGGCTATAGCCTATAGGAAAAGTAGAGGGGTCGCGTGGCATTTGTGGGTTTATAGTGTCCTCGCAATGTGACGACCAAGGGTTGAACGGTACAATCATTACCGGCACAAAAGGTCGACACTTGGTCACCAAGTTCTTTCAAGGCACTATCGCTGTGTCTCGGCTTTGCGATGCAACGCAATATGGTGGCTAGCTTTATCTCTTGCATTTCTCATTATTATATTGATTGTGTGATTCGTCGACGAATTGGGAAATACAATAAAAAGAAGGCAATACCAGGTGCAAGACATGCATGCAAGCTCGCACTAAGAGTATCTCCGAGAGTTTCCAAAGTCTACTCCATCTTGATTATATTTTTCAGACGAGATTAAAAGAAACTATCTTCAATAACTCCTTGTCTCAACTCTCAATCTCTCCGCACTTGAAAAATCAATCCAGTAACCAATCGGCCGATATAGAGGTGGACATGGAAAAGAATAAGAAGAAATGAGGGTTTCTAATGCAAAAGTACAAGAGATAAAAATAAAGAAAGTTAAAAACAGCTACGATAATTTAGAAATTGTTTAAGATTCCTATGTAAGATATTGCCTTCTACTAGCTTTTAGGAGTGAGTAGAAAATAGTTGGAGAAAGCCAATTTTCTTAGCGATTTGAAAACTCATTGATTTACCAAATATTTTTTTAGAAACTATTAGAGATGCTCAAAGAACACCGACGATTTCCAAAACAAAGTTACAGTTGGCCCAAGCAGCGAGATCGAGAAAGGAGTTTTATTTGCCCATGGGCAAAATTAATGTAGCCTCACACATATCATGGGCACTAAAAATTAGATCCCCTCTGTTATATCTTTTTCCGTTTGTTTGCAGGTAACCTATGTTATAAATTACAATTGACTTAGATTGATCTAAGCCAAACCTCATCTTTTTCTAACCTAAATTTAAGAAAAATAGATTAGCATATACTCCCTCCATCCTAAAATAGAATTCGTTATGGGATACGTGTAGGTCAAACTTTCTCAACTTTAACTAGGTTTGTAGAAAATGTGTGTAACAATTATATCTTCAAATAAGTTTATTATGAAATTATATTCACCATTCTATTTAATGATACTTATGTATTATAAATATTAATATTATATATATGTTTGGTCAAAGTTATAAGTGTTTGACTTCTCGTGAAGTGAGAACGACATCTATTTTGGGATGGAGTACAAGTTTAAATATATATTCAAATATGCCATCAAGATATATATGTTCGTGGAGAGTTTAATGCAACGGATTGAATACTGTATAAATTGATACATTATTCTATAAATTTGGTCAAGATTATTCAACAAATTTAACTTAGAAGAAGAAAAACATAAATAAAATGCGCTATATATTTTGAAACCGAGGGATCGGAGCAGTATTCTACGAACAACAGTGTGTTGTTGCAATAATTGCATGCAACATCTATGCATGTGATGGCCGATCTCGCGGCTACGGGTACGGTGTGTCCACTGAAAAGACTTTTGTGATGAATAAAGATGACAACCAACACCACAGCTAGCGCAGAACAATATGCATGCACGATCCAGATCTACCCAAATTTGTGTCTGAATAAAATCGCCAAAAATCGTCAATGCAGCATTCGTGCATATTAATTGGATCAGTCCCATGCATGCATATATATTGTGTGGACGTACTGCAAATTACTCCCAAATAAAGGAACATAATTTTTGCATCCGCGCCTAGGTCGGGAGGAATCGGAGGATGTTGCCGGTACTAGGAGTACTTTCCAGGCAGGCCCTGGTTATCTCAACATGCAAATGAAATAAAAACCCATGTAGAAACATATATATAACTACAAGGACCTTCATTGATTCTGTTCAAGAGAAATGCAAAACAGTTTAACCAAGAAACAAAAGAAAGAAACATGTAGACGTACTAGTTAATATAAGATCCTGATTTGCATATACACAGACAGACATCTTCACTTACGCACGCCTAATTACCTCTAACCAATCGCCCTCTCACCGTCCAAATCCATCCTCCGTCCTCCCCTTTCGTACGTTTTGTACGCACGTACCCTTCATTTTTTCAAAATTAATCAACGTACGGCACACCGTCACTTTTTCAGTGGTCGTGTCGACCGTCTTGTTCAACAACACGGGCGCCTGCCAGCCGGCCGTCCGTCCACGCATAATCATGGCATGAAGAGCTTGTCGCCGCACTTGCAGCGCCACACCTCCGGGTAGTACTCCCACTGGGGTCCGACGCCGGGCTGGATGGCCACGCGGGTGGCCCGGCACGGCGCGCACCGCCCGCACCGCGCGCGGCACGTCGGCGGCGACGAACCCGGACCCGCCAGCCACCGCCGCCGGGACGGGAGCACGTCCATGGCGTCCGTCCACCAGGAGGTGGTCGCTGACCTCCCGGGGGCGCCGTTGGCCATCGCCGTCGACGAGTCTATTCGCCTCCTCGCCAGCGCCGCCGCTGGCAAACGGATCGGCCGCCCTGCCGCCACAGCTGCGGTAGTAGTAGTAGTACTACATCGTCATCGTCAGAATGTAATGTAATACAACAGTGCGTACTACACAATATAGAACTCGCATATATATGCAGAATTTGTTACTGCCTAAATACAGTACCATTTTGCTGATTTACCAAATACTAATGAAAATGGATCGGAGAGACCAAATAATAAAGCACTTGGATGTCTAGTAGGTAGAAAATATACATGTACATACTATTATCTGTACAGTCAATTGATGTGCTCAAAATTAACTGGGATACTTGCATGCAGTACTGTGACATGATTCATATAATAACTTGTGGTGAGAGATTGTTTTTTGAACACAAAATTTTTTTTTTGAACACGTGGTGAGAGATTGTTAGACGTGCCACGTGCATGCAGGTCGTGTTGATGGATTTTTTTGTGGTTAGGATCTAACATCTACACTAATGTTAGGCTAGTAGCTAGTAGGGAGCATATAGTTGGTGTCCTAAACGTTAAGCGAGTGAGACCAAATCGTATTATCTGTGCAGCACGATGGCACGTACGCACGCCCACGTAGCCGTCCATATCCGCCAAGCAAAGCTACGGGCAGATTCTCCCCGCCTGCACTGAATGTGTGTGTGTCTGTGTACGTACCAGTGAGAGCTGCTACTCCTACCACTATTGCAGTGAGCAATGAATTGGATCGCGATCGTGTGTGCTTTTCTGGACCAGGCTCGTCAGACTGCTAGCTGCCAGTGCCCAGTGCCATGGTGGGGGCGCCCTGGAAGTCTGGCTGCAGTGCAGGGATCGGAGGACCTCCGCGTCGCTGTTTGGTTGGGACACCAGAGAGAGAGAGGGTTTCGGCCCTGTTCTGCTGGTCATATTTCGGCTTGTTTCAGCTTATTCTCTCTCACATAATACTATTGAATCAGCTGAAATCTGCCGACTTTCCTACCTGCCGAACCAGCCCTTCATTTAATTTTTGTAAGGGAACATCCATCTATAGAGCCTACCCTTGCAATATCTTTTTGAGAAAACAACTCTGAATAATTAATTAGTACTACTAGCTGACCGGCTAGCAGCAGCCCCAGAAAATTTTACAAAATTTTTCACATTCTTCGTCACATCAAATATTTAGACACATACATGAAGCATTAAATATAGATAAAAAATAAAACTAATTACATAATTTAGACAAAATGAACGAAATGAATCTTTTAAACCTAATTAAACCATGATTAGACACTAATTGTCAAATAACAACGAAACGTGCTGCAGGGTCATTTTGCAAAAATTTTTGCAACTGAAGAAGCCCTGAAAACAAAATATTTGTTGTTATTTTTTCTGGATGTGATCGAAGGATGGAGTAGACCGAAGAGAATGGATTTTCCTCCAGCAAGATCCTGCACTGGTTTTGTATGCATGCATCAAGGGAGAAGAGATGGTAGGAAGTAGTAATGCTTTACCGAAATTTGAATGTAATTTCAAAGATCTCACCAATAGAAGATGCATGCATGGCTCTAGCTCCGGTTCTCCAAGTCTAGGACGGCAACAAAAGGCGTACTAGTTAAGATTACTTGTTTTTAGATGATGCCTATCTAGCTACTTTAGATTTGTACCTTGTTCTTGTTAATTGCTTTACAGTAAGGTGTCACCAAGAAGATGGAAGGTCCGGGAGATTTTAGTTACTTAAGGGAGGGAGACCTTCCCTATATCTATTATCTAGCTAGCTAGAGAGTGCATGCATGCATGAGCATGATGATAACAAAGAACAACACATACTATACTAGCATATTTTCATTAGGTTCCTTGACGGGGACACACAGGTTAATGCCGGAGCTAGATGAGTATCTAGCTGCTAATCCTAGTAGAAAGAAATTAAAGTAAACTTGCCAAGATCAAGACCTAGGTAGCTCCTTGAGGAACCTAATTAAAATACGCCCCTTGGATTAACTATTTAACTAGTCAAGACTCGAGAGAGGGCAGGCATCGAAATGGGGAGTTTTCAAAGTAGAAGCACATAAAAAGACCAGAAATCAAGAGAAGGGGAATCCAAGACACAGCAGCGTACGTGCTCAAAAGGCCACAACATGCACGCACTCTTTCGCATCAAAATAAGATCTTGACAAGAGCAAGCTTTGCCTCAAACAGAAACAAAAAGGGAGAAAAGAGAAAAGAACAAGCACGGCCAGCCCAGCAAAAGCAGCTAATAATATTATACAGCCTTTCGCACTTACCCATGGCCGCGGCGAAGAGGACGGCGGCGAGGAGGGCCGCGGCGTGGCAGCGGCGCCGGCTCACCCGCCTCCGGCAGCTCACGGCGCCCATATCGCGACGGAAGGAGCTCGCACGCACTCGCTTGGTCGTCACGGCGCTCGATCGATCGATCCAGCTAGCCGCTCAAGAACGCCGGCCACACGCCGCGGCGCCGGCGGGCCGTGGAGGCTAGTAGCTCCGTCGTCCCGGCCGGCAGCTGGACCGGAGGCCTGCAGCTAGCTAGCTAGCTCACCAGCAATGGCGACAAGCGGAGCAGGAAACAAGCAGCCGGTGGCCGATCTGAAAGTGAGCTGTGATCCGATCCTCGCAACGCTCCAAGCGCGAGGGTGTACGTGCGTGCGCGCCAGTTAGCCTGGCAGTCAGCCGGCCGGTCGCAGACTCACAGGCCTCACAGGCCGGCTGGCTGGCACACACGCTTTTGAGAGAGAGAGATGTGACCGGGAAGATGAAAGGAAGAGGGCAGAGAGGGGCACGGCTGTGCCTGTGGGAGAGCTTAGACCATCCGTACTCGTCCACCCCTATTTCTATCTAAAAAAAATTTTTATCTTAGTCATCAAAATTCTCTATTTTATATCCATTTCTCCCGCACCGGTATTATCTCTATCCCATACTCTATACCCACTATTCCATATTTTATTTCCACCTCTCCCCTTCTCTCTCCCCAACACACTCCCCTGCCCGCGTAGCGCGCGTACCGGCCGGCCGCTACGCACCCGTGCGCGATACAGGCGCGTGGTGCGGGCGCACACACGCTATGCCTGGCGTACCGGCCGGTTTGCAGGTCCGCAGTGCCGACAGCCTTAGGGTGTGTTGAGTTCGCGAAAATTTTTAGCTTCGGTTACTGTAGCACTTTTATTTGTATTTATCAATTAGTATTTAATCATATACTAACTAGACTTAAAAGATCCGTTTCGTGATTTTTTATCGAACTGTATAATTAGTTTTTTATTTATATTTAATGCTTTATGTATGTGTCGAAATATTCGATGGATGTGACGGAAATCTTGAAATTTTTTTGAGAACTACACGTGGCCTTAGCGAGGGCGGGTGGTGGTGACAGTGGCTGTTGAGAGGAACAGAACAGGTAGGCAATGTATAGCTGCAGCAGGATGTGTACACAGCGCAACGTGACCGCACGCCACTCCGCCGCTCAGTCCAGTCATCGCTGGGCCCGGCCTGCAGGTTATACAGAAGAGGAGGTAGCCCTTCAATAACTTCGAAATGACAGCTCGAGCACGAATAATCTCACAGGCAACTCTACGGTATATAACAGTTGTAGCATATATGGGGATGCTACTCGTTGTATGGCTATACGAGAACGAACAACATGCATCATGTGAAGTGTATGGGTATGTTTGATTGCTTTCTCATATCTGTGTTGTAAATCCCGTATAAGTGAAACTATACTGAATGGTTGTACTCCCTCTATTCCAAATTAAGACGTTTTTATTTTCTAGGTACATTAGTTTTATACAGTAAAAATAACGTATCTAAAAAACTCAAAACGTCGCTTATAATTTGAAAATTAAGGGAGTAATAGCTCTAGAAAGTTGTTTAGTTGTCAGGATAGACGAACACAACAATAGATACCTAATGAAAGGGCTATATGATAGATGTAATGTATCCACCGGACGTCTAGACCTCTATTAGTGTAGAAGCTCAGAGTCTGCTCCGTACATTGGCTTGCAGAGTGGATTCGTATATTTTGACAAACAAATCTGAATATTTGTCTGTGTAGTGGATGCATCATGTATGGGGTGTATATGAAAAAAAAGACAAAACGCCCTTAGCCTAGCCTAGCGTTACACTCAAAATAAGTTTCACTAGCCATTCTAACTGAGTGGACGCAATATTAAAATCCATGCGGTGTTGGTCCACATGTCATCCTCATCAGATGAAGAGTCTGTATGCCAAGCAAGAATTTTCATAGGTTATTGCATTTTTAGAAGTAGGGTTATTGCATCAATCCATTCAGCCAAGCAAACAATTTTTTTCCATATATATAACTATATTCCACAGAATTTGGGTCTATGAACCGAATCATAATATACGTGTATCTTTATATCTTCTCTTGTAGGTGCCATCCTCTCATATAAATGCAGGAAACCAATTAATCACACTTCTCTATGAGACTATATATATATGAATCCACTAGTGCAGGATGAACATGATACAACAAACAACCATAAACAAGCCAAACATGTGAACTAAAAAGTGAGCTAAAGTTTAATTTTCACCCCAACTAGCCATTAGTCTATTAGTTGACAAATATGAACTAAAGTGAACTAAAAGGTGGTCATGACTCATGAGTCCTATATCTAGGGAATCTTTTTACTTTTATTCCATGTATCAAAAACACCACTTGACTAAAAATGATCCACCTAAATTTTAGCTCAACTAAACATTAGTTTATCTAAAATTTAGGTGTAGGTGATCTAAACAGGGCCACAAAAGCAACAAACAACAATATACCAACTAAAAGAACTACGGAGAGGGGTCGGTTACATTATTTGTGACCTCAACTTAGACCACTTCATAACTCTAAACTGTTGCAACACTCAACCACTTCATAAGCACCGTATCAAGACCCGCCAATTACCACGCTGCATCAACATTACCCGGAATGGCAATTGCATTCGCTGATGCATAGGGTTACTAAATCTATCAATACAGCCAAGCAAACACTCTTATTATGATATATGTAACTGCATCTATTTTACATGCTTCCATTGATCAAGCTAGTGTATACAATGCAACCATACGAAAGCAATAAAATGGCCCCAACTTTGATGGAACCACTTGGTTCATTAATTTAACCCTTTTTTCTCAAGTTGGCAGCATCCCTGAAAATCTATGTTGTGCTAATAATTTTTCAAATATGCAAGAGAACTGTGTATCTTTGTATTATGGAGAAGATAGTTAGTTAATGTGTAACAGCCAACTAATTGTAATTGTAAAAGTCTAGACTAATCGAAAAGTATGGCGATTCACTTGTGCTTCGACGCCCAGGCACGGGTCCCGGGTTGAAGAAAATTGCTTGGATGTACGTACTCGCACGAGAGTATCGGCTCACTACCGGAAACGCAGCCTTTGCCGAGGGCTTCCGGCTTTGCCGAGGGCCAAATATCGGGCACTCGGCAAAGGCCCTCTTTGCCGAGGGCCGGCCGAAGGAGCCCTCGGCAAAGACAGGCCCTCGGCAAAGAGGCCTTTGCCAAGGGCCAGCCCTCGGCAAAGAAACGGCCCTCGGAAAAAAAAAAGTCTTTGCCGAGGGCCTCCCTATTGGCCCTAGGCAAAGAGTCTTTGCCGAGGGCCTACCTTACGGCCCTCGGCAAAGAGATTTTTCAAAATATATTTTGAGACACTAAATTAACTCAAATAAAAAAGTTTTCTACTACAAAATTGTTTAACTTTTTAAGATCTACAATGTATATATTGGTCATTTCTTCATTTAACAAATCAATAGTAATGTTGTTCACAAAATCTACATCTCTCTAATAAGTTTCATGAAACTACTAGAGAGGATATATAAGGATTATGAAATATGTTAGAACCACCACGTCGGTTGAACAAATGACCAAACAATCAAAATAAAGTTTGTAGATCTTGAGAAGTTATAAAATGTTGTAGTTGAAAACTTTTTCATTTGAAAGCATCTAATTGCCGATAATTGCGTCTTAAGTTTGAAATTTGAAATTTGAAATTTTGAAAAAAGTCTCGGATGGAGAAACACTCTAAACGAAAGTTGTAGATCTCGAAAAGTTACAAAACTTTGTAGTTGACAACTTTTTCATTTGAATTCGTTTAGTGCCTCAAAATATATTTTGAAAATTCTCTTTGCCGAGGGCCAACCTTATGGCCCTCGGCAAAGAGATTTTTCAAAAATTCTTAGATGGAAAAACACTCTAAACGAAAGTTGTAGATCTTGAAAAGTTATAAAACTTTATAGTTGACAACTTTTTCATTTGAAAGCATCTAATTGAGGATATTTATATCTAAAGTTTGAAATTTAAAATTTCAAATTTTAAAAAAGTCTTGGATGGAAAAACACTCTAAACAAAAGTTGTAGATCTCGAAAAGTTATGAAACTTTGTAGTTGACAACTTTTTCATTTGAAAGCATCTAATTGCCGATAATTGCGTCTTAAGTTTGAAATTTGAAATTTTGAAAAAAGTCTCGGATGGAGAAACACTCTAAACGAAAGTTGTAGATCTCGAAAAGTTATGAAACTTTGTAGTTGACAACTTTTTCATTTGAATTCGTTTAGTGCCTCAAAACGTATTTTGAAAATTCTCTTTGCCGAGGGCCATAACGTAGGCCCTCGGCAAAGAGGATCTTTGCCGAGGGCCTACGTTATGGCCCTCGGCAAAGAGGGTCTTTGCCGAGGGCCAACCTTATGGCCCTCGGCAAAGAGATTTTTCAAAAATTCTCAGATGGAAAAACACTCTAAACGAAAGTTGTAGATCTTAAAAAGTTATAAAACTTTATAGTTGATAACTTTTTCATTTGAAAGCATCTAATTGAGGATATTTATATTTAAAGTTTGAAATTTCAAATTTCAAATTTAAAAAAAAGTCTTGGATGGAAAAACACTCTAAACGAAAGTTGTAGATCTCGAAAAGTTATGAAACTTTGTAGTTGACAACTTTTTCATTTGAAAACATCTAATTGCCGATAATTGGGTCTTAAGTTTAAAATTTGAAATTTTGAAAAAAACCTCGGATGGATAAACACTCTAAACGAAAGTTGTAGATCTCGAAAAGTTACGAAACTTTGTAGTTGACAACTTTTTCATTTGAATTCATTTAGTGCCTCAAACAATCAATTTACACTCGGTTTGTTATAATATATGGGGAATCGAAATGGAATATAAACACAAGTGATAAAGGGTTGGAGTGGTTAGAGGAGGTAAGTGAGAGAGGGTGTGAGAGGTCACGAGTTCGAATCCCATCGACCACGACTTTACAAATAGGGTCAAAAATACTGTATAAAATACTACAAATGGCTTTGCCGTGTGCCCGATAAAGGGCCCTCGGCAAAGATCCCTTCGCCGTCTCAAAATTTCCCGAGGGCTCTTTGCCGAGAGCCGCCCTCGGCAAAGCCTTTGCTGAAGGTTTTTAGGCCTTTGCCGAGGGCCTCTGACCCTCGGCAAAGCATGCGAGTCCAGTAGTGGCTAACGATGTTACTTCGAACTCATATGTGCCGGCATCCATTTGTTTCACTATACAAATCTAAAAACGGTGGATCAGTTCTCTGTGCCGGTTCTGGCGTGTCGTCTCTCAAAGTTCCAAGGACCCGGCAGAGGTGATGGGTATGTTCACAAAGGATACCATATATTTTCAAACCCAGCTAGCTGCACCAATCACTGCCTTTGCTGGCTAACGAAATACATCTGGCTCTACTCGCCGCTGACGGCTGACACGCTGACGAGATTGATCACCTTTCGTTGAACCACGCCCATCTCATCAAGTAGGGGGTTAATAGTCTAGGAGCACATTGTCTATAGGTAGCTATGGCTATAGGGCAAGTAGCACCGCCTAAGGCTGGACGAAAAATTCGAAGCTCGTTAGCTCGCTCGGCTCGTGACTGGCTCGGCTCGGCTCGTTATGATAACGAGCCGAACCAAGCCAGGATTTTAGCTCGTTAGCTATAACGAGCCAACTCGAGCTGGCTCGTGAGCCGCTCGCGAGCCAAACGAGCCGTAGTTTTAGGCAAAAAGTCATCATAACTTATATTAGTTTTGTATTACTTCATGTCTTTCACTTCACAAATAGATGATATGTTAGCTCATATGAATATTTTATTCGATTTAAGGTTATTGAATATATTATTTTTATATTATTAATATTTTTAAGATTTAGATAAATGCAAATATTATATTTTGTGTATTTTTTATATCTGGCTCGCGAGCCTAACGAGCCAACTCGAGGTCATAACGAGTCGAGCCAAGCTGGCTTTCTGGCTCGTTAAGATAACGAGCCGAGCCAAGCTGGCTCGTTATCCTAACGAGCTAGAACGGGCCGAGCCGAGCCAGCTCGGCTCGTTATCCAGCCTTAAGCACGTTCATGGAGGACATGGCATGCGAAAGTAGGTGACGCGTCACTTCTGAGCAGAATGCATATCCCATGTACTGCGTCGTCGAGAAGCATGAATATTTGTATCCCTACATATCTATACATATATGGATACAAATACATCTGGATATATGTGTATGTCTGCGAAAACCATCCATGTGCAATGTCCGTATTTCCTTTTATTTTCGACTACATATACTAATTATTATATATATATATACACACACTAGTATACATACATGACACACGTAGTACTATGTTGCACGTATGCGGTGCTCTTTAGTCGCATTGGTTGGTTGGTCCCTCGTGACAGTGAATTGAATGATGACGGTACGATGCACAGGCAATGGCATGAACAAAAATAGTGCATCCATGCCTACCTGCCTGCCTGCCTACCACAACAGTTAAGCGCTCAGTCCCCGTGTCGCTACGCCTTTGAAGTAATTATGAACTGTTTGATGCATGCTTTATTTCCATAATTAGGCTCCAAGTATCAACGTACCCCCATGTTGTAGTAATCATTACACACATGATACTACCCAGTCACACACCGTACACATGCATGTACGTAGGCCATGCTCGCTACAGATTTTCAGGCATACAGTACGATCGATCCGTAAAATGATAAGAAAAATCTGCTACATTACTGAAACCAATGCAATGCACATTCTTGAGAAACGAGACCATGCATTCGTGCAGCTTCGTTCACTCTGCTCCATCCCTCCCCTGCTCTACGACTGGAGACTATAGTACACTCCACGCACACCGCCGCTTCCGCTCTTCGCCCAGACACATGGGTCCGGCGCCACCGAGGTGTGCCTATGGTCTACTCCGGCGAGAGCCGGAGGGGAGGGGAGGAAAGCGTCAAAGCGAGGAGAGGAATCTAGGGGCAGTCTGTCTATCCTTGGCCGTGTTTATATGCCCGATCCTTGGCCGTGTTTATATGCCCGAACAGAGGATGCCCGAATCACTGTTGAACACTGTAGTAATTTTGTTTTTATTTGCTAATAATTGTCTAAATATTGATTAATTAGGTTTAAAATATTCATCTCGCAAAGTACAGCAAAATTATGTAATTAGTTTTTGATTTCATCTATATTTAGTACTTCATATATATGCCAGTATTTTGATATAATGGAAAATTTTCTTTTTTATAGTAGAATTTGGGGTGAAATCTGAAATGTAAACAAGCCCCTTTTTCTTTCCCTGGTCGTCATGGACACACACCAGCTTTCTTTCTTTCTGGATTTCTTTCACCAGCGGCAGCAGCACAGGGGGAGAGGGCCCTGCCACTGCCACACACATGGGTGTGTTTAGAGTAGGACTTTTATTTGATCCCAGTTTTGTTGATTCCTGTGGCACTGCTGTTCTGCTAACTAGGGCCCCGTGCACTACGCTCCACATCCTCAGCTTCGCTCAATTTTTTTGGAAAATGTTATGGTAGCACTTTGGTTGTTATTTGGTAATGAGTATCCAGTCATGATCTAATTAGATTTAAAAGATTCGTTTCGTGAATTTCGTTTGAACTATATAATTAGTTTTATTTTTTTAATCTATATTTAATGCTTATTCAAAAATTTGATATGACAGAGAATCTTAAAAAAATTTATAAAATTTTTTCCCTTGAACATTACACTACACACATGACACATGCCACAGCCATGGTGGTTGGCCAACACAGTGGCATGCCCCTAGTGAGCTAAAGACGACTAGAGGTATAGCTAGCTCAACTGTAGCAGCCAATAACCGTGTGGCCACTACTGTGATTGGTACTACTGCCAGCTTTGGTGTAATAGTACTGTACGTACGTGCTTCATCTGCAGGCGTGTGAGTGTGAGATGACCAGACCAGGCACAGTACTAGTAGCCTTTGGGTAGACTGGTAGGTTCACACATCATTGTGAAAAGGATGAACAGCAGCAGTCCATCTGTTGAGGGGTGTTTAGATGAAAAAAATGGAATTCGGTTCCTATAGCACTATCGATTGTATTTGGTAATTATTGTCTAATTATAGATTAATTTTGCTTAAAAGATTCGTCTTATGATTTACAACAAAACTATGTAATTAGTTATTTTTTTATCTATATTTAATGCTCCATGCATGTGTCAAAGATTCGTTGTGATGAAGAGAGAATGTAAAAATTTAGAATTTGGGTGGCATCTAAAAAAAGCCCGAGTCATTTCTGATCATCGCGTTCAACTTTACTACTACTTCTTTTAAGTATAGTTTGAGAGTGAACTTTTTTTTTACAAGTGTTTGAGAGTGAATTTGTTGCGTACCTAAAAAACTAACTATAGCGTGCAGGCGTATTAGCTTCGCGCGTGATGTACATGTATCGTCGCTAACGGATGGCCGGATTTGAGAACCCCCCCCCCCCCCCCCCCTTTCTTCTCGTGAAAAAAAAGGTGTGGTACCTGTACATGGACTATACGTATACATAGGTGGGTGTGACCAGTGGGCGACTTTATATATACGGAGGACATTATTTGGGAACAATTCAACTGCAGATGATCTGCATATATATACTGAACACCACCGAGACAAATAATTTGAGTTTTCTACTAAATTTTGATTGGATTTCTTTTTTTCTTTGATAAGTTGGATTTCTTTTTTGAAGTACGTATGTAGCTAGGCAATATGCTTCCCGTCTACTGTAACTAATAGGCCACAACTAACATTACCTGCTATTAGCTAGTTTTGTTCAGCTAGTGAAATATTTGTTAGTTTTGTAGCAGCTAATAATTTTCAAGACCTGGTTGGATCGAAGGAGCTAATTATTAACTCGTTGGTTCCAAACGGGGCATAGCTAGGCATGCAACGCATCATATTATGCGTGTAATGTAGATGTATGAACATATATGGCTGGACGGATTTGAGACATTATATTTTTTCCATTTGTTATTAAAAAGACGATGTGAACTGTGGACCATGTTGGACCCTATGGGCAACTAACATGTATATTATATATCTAGGTAGGGCGCTTTTAATAATTTGAGAATAATTGAAGCGCACATGATCTCTGGATCCTACGTTAGTTGATCGATCAGCACTGAGACAAATCTGAAGCATTCTAAGGTTTTTTTTTATTTTTTTTATAGAAGGTTTTGAAACATTCTACTAGCAAGTGCCAGAAGCGGATCCAGAGCTTTTAGGGAAGCTCGGGCGGTTTAGTGGGTTAAATAACTGAGTAGGTCTAATTCCCTTTTATATATAAGCTGCACCCTAATTAAATTCAGTGGAGTCGTCAAACGGCGCCAAGCCTAGATCGTCGGGCACTGGGTAGCCATATAGCTAAGGCCTAAGGCCCTGATTGGATTGTCCATCGTCCAGTTTAACTCTCATCATATCAATATTGCGACAAATGTATGGAGTATTAAATGTAAATTAATTACATGTATGTTGGCACAAATTAGGAGTAATTTACGAGACGAATCTATTAAACCTAATTAGTCTAAAATTGGAAACTTTTTATCAAATAAGACGAAAGTGCTACAGTGATTGTTAAACTTTAACACTTGTAAGCAAACAGGCCTAAGTGCGCAATATGTTTCGAAATACTCCGTAATTCAAATGCAATATTATTTTTTTTAAAAAAAATCTGCAGTGAGTACCCAAAAGATTGATGTTATACGACAAGCATCCAGTACTACTCCTACTATTGTGTACGACAAGCGCATGCATCGCCCTGGCGTTCAGACATCAGAAGTGGCGCGGCTGCACACTGCACTCTGCACGCGTGCAAGCATGGAACAGTCACTGACCCACACGCTGTGGCTGCAGAGCTCGTCAGCCAGCTGGACCTGGCCGTGCGTCAATCAATAATGGCGGTGGCGCGGCGGTGTGCGGAACGAAACGGAGGGAAGCGGCCAACGGGACGTGTGGGGAGCCGGCAGACGAGAGCAGGGCTTGTCAGTCATGTGCTGAGCTGCTGAGCCAAAAGCGGCGACGACCAGCCCAGCGCAGGTGCGGCCGGCCAGGTGTGCGTGCGTCTGCGTGGCTCCGCCTCCGCACGGCGGATGACCCGGCCTCAATGATTGTGGCGGTGCACATGTGGGCTGGTAGGGTCTAGGGATGGCACTCGTCAGGTCCATCCCTGCGCAATCAGCACCAAACCGACTGGCCAAACGGGTTGTTGGGCTGCTATTTGGGCACGCACGGCACAATCATGTGTCCACCGCGGCAGCCTTCTCGGACCCTGTGTGCTAGTCTGGATCCGCCATGTTTCAGCCCAACAAATGTATATGTTTGGTTCAGTTAGCTTCACCATTTCTCTTCTTGCGGTTGGGGGTCGTTCATGTTCTATTTTCAACTTAATTTCGTTTGTTTGGACAAGCCCCCCCCCACCCCCCCTCTGGAATTTGTAACGGACCTTATGTCTCGCGATGTTGCCGAGTCACCAGTTCTAATGACAGGGCCCTAGAGCCATGGCTTGGAATCACAAAAATACTGTACTGATAATGTAATTCGACTATTTCACGATTTTTCTTCATTGCGTTCTGTGGTATTTCTAGCATTTTCATTGTTCCACAAACGCTATATTTTACTTTGTTCCATTGCAATTTCAGTTGCCCCACGTGTACAAATTTTTCCATGTTTATATTGAACGTCCTAAATAAATTATGCTAATATTAAGGGTTAAGTCCAATTTACACCCTCCAACTTGCAGCAAAGTTCGGATTTCAACCTTGAACTTCAAAACCGAACAACTTTGGCCCTCCAACTCTCGAAAAAGTTCAACTTTCAACCTTCTGGGCGGTTTTGCGTGTGAACAGTAACTTTTGATTTTATATTATTTTTTTGAGCATCTTAATGTTCTCAAATAAAAAAACTCAAAACTACAAAGTTGTAGATCTCATCGAGGTCTATAATTTACATATAAAAATTATCTTCATCCGACATCATATTGAAGTGTTTTCTATTTTTTGAAATTTGAGTCTCATCACATGAGAAAATATGGTGCTAAAATTTTATATTATTTTTTCGAGCATCTTACTGTCCTCAAATGAAAAAACTCAAAACTACAAAGTTGTAGATCTCATCGAGGTCTACAATTTATATATAAAAATTATCTTCATCCGACATCGTATTGAAGGGTTTCCTATTTTTTTAAATTTGAGTCCCATCACGCGTGAAACAATTTTGTCGCGTGATGAGACTCAAATTTAAAAAAATAGAAAACCCTTCAATACGATGTCGGATGAAGATAATTTTTATATATAAATTATATACCTCCATGAGATTTACAACTTTGTAGTTTTGAGTTTTTTCATTTGAGGACGTTAAGATGCTCGAAAAAATAATATAAAATTTTGGCGCTCCTAAAAATATCAAAAGTTACTGTTCACACACAAAACCGGCCAGAAGGTTGAAAGTTGAACTTTTTCGAGAATTGGAGGGCCAAAGTTGTCCGGTTTTAAAGTTCGAGGTTGAAATCCAAACTTTGCTGCAAGTTGGAGGGTGTAAATTGGACTTAACCCTAATATTAATCAATGATTTTATAACAGTGGCTGCACATCCATAATGTTTAGTGGTTCAATGCGTACGAACGTTTTCTCTTACGGACCGGTGCTGGACCGCTCGTTCCAGCACAAATATCGGATCAAGTGGAGAACACATTGCTGTGATACGTGTGGTGATTCGCCTTTGGGCGTTATAGCATGCAAGACGCAGGGTGTTTCATGAGAATGTCTACCAGAGCCCTGTCTCGACACATTGCTTTGTGGAGAGGTTTCTGAAGGATTTGGCGGTGATCAGACCGGCCAAGATGGCTACCCTCGCGCGGTAGGTTGTGCAAGGGTGAATGTCGACGCGGCATTGGCCAAGAATTCCAGCTACTCGGCTGCAGCTGCAGTGGCAAGAGATGAAGCCTGAAATTTTCTGAGGGGCCTCTGCCCTGGTGTTGGAAGGACTGACCAGTGCAGAAGTGGTAGAAGCGGTAGCATGCCGGGAAGGAATGGCGCTGGCTCAGGACCTGTCGCTGCACAGGACCAGGGTGGCTAGTGATTGCGTTAATGTAGTTAGGAGTATCCGAGGAGATGGTCTAGGACCATATTGTCCAATTGTTAGAGAGATTAAAGCCAAGAAATCTAGTTTCCAGCATGTTGAGTTTGTTCATGAGAGTAGGAGCTCTAATGTGGACGCTTATAGACTAGCTAAGAGCTCGGATTACTTGGCTCTAGGCAGGCATGTTTGGTTTTTGTCGCCACCTGATGGTGTTTATAATTCTATTATGAATCAATAAAGGGCGACGCTTCCTCAAAAAAGAAAAGTGGAGAACACAAAATCTCCTGGCCCTCATGTGCAGACTAAGTAGCCCAACGACTAGCCTTTGCTCTCCCTTTTCTTTTTGGAAAAAATCTCTTTTTTATTTCACTGAACTCTCGCGGTGCCTTATTCCTCCTCAAACTTTAAAATTGGACATCTTATCCCACTTAACTCCTAAAATCATTGAATTATCTCCTTGTGCTGAACTGGTTTTCAAGGTGGTTTTGTAGTTTTATTTTTATTTTTTTTTAAAATGGGTGAACATCTGATCTAAAAATGTCTCTAAGATCCAAAAAGTCTATAGAAATAGAATGGGACACTACAAGCTCAGATAAAATATTTGAAGGTCGTGAAAGTAAAAGCTTCTAAAGATGAGACGTTGGGGCGGGGAGGGGGGGATTGATACTTTTTTTTTTCTTTTTTGATATTTTGTTTTTGAATTTTATTGGCGGATGATGTTAGAAAGGTAATTAGAAAAATTGTAGTGTGTTAAATAATGTCAGTCTGTCTCCAAAGAAAATACGATAGAGTATATCCCAGAAATGATGGAAAAGACAATTAGGTGATTCCCAGGCGGCAATGAACCCAACCTTTGGTTTGACTTCGCTCATCCGATTTCAGTGATGGAGAAAAGTTTTATGATCTCGTGGGGGACCTCCCATTTGTAGGAGATGCTGGCTGGCATCATTTCCACGATCGCATCATGGCAGGACTCATCTAGAGTTCTGGCAGGGACTGCCGTTCAGGTTCCGTTAGAACCTGGGACGCTCTGATTTCCATCCTAGTGCTGAAATCACGCAGGATCCCTCTAATTTCCTACGAGAACACGACTGGCAATGCATTGAGTCTGATTGGTGGTATTGTTAAGGGGGACCCTAGCTATGCAGGTGGCTACCAAAGACCCTAGTTTACAATCTCCTTCTGTTGTGGTCTCTATTTGCAAGTCGAGGCTTGTAATGCAGACTCGGGGAACTCTTGGTGGCAGTGGTACAAGATCTTTGGTGAGTAGATTGCCTATCCGAAGCCTCGGTTTCGTGAGTGGCATACTCACGTGGTGGAGGGAGGCGTCCTTGATAGGAAGGGTTCACGCGATGGCAGACGATGATAATGATGTTGTGGATGATGCGACCCAAACATAGATCTAGATCGATGGAGGCGAAGCAGACAATGGCTCATCGGGGGGGAGGGGGATAAGAGCCTGATTGGTTCTCTAGCCCTAATGCTGATGAAGCAACTGATAGGCGGAGGGCCCGATGTGGAGGATGAACAGGAGTTTGATCTCGGTGCCAGAGGAGAAGGTTGGGCCAGGAAGTAGCTCGTGATTGCATACTCGGGCCAACCCTACATTGTGAAGGTCCTCTTCACGGAGATGAGCATAGCCTCGGGCTTGTAGGATACCATGGAGGCACGGCCTCTTACTGAGAACCGCTTTGTGTTAGAGTTTGATTCGGAGAAGTTGTTCAAGTTCATCACCAAGGGTGGACCTCGGAGGCACAGGGGGGATGCCCTCATTGTGGTATAGAATGATGGCTTCTGGAGGCCATAAGAGATTATCATCGACAAGATCGGCTTATGGGTGCAATTCCATGATGTGCCCATTCACCTATGACTAAGGCCTTCAACCCATGGCCCTAGTGAAAAAGATCAACAAAGATATTATGAAGGTAGTCGGTCTAGTTGATGATTTCTTAAGAGTTTGCTTGATGTTCCCTTTGGGAGATGCACTAATTCAGTGCTTTGTGGAACAAAGGGTCAAAGGTCAGGGTTTACTAGCGTTTAAGGTGACATATGAATATGTGACAAATTGATCTATTTGCAGTTATTTATATAGGCTTGCTAAGTAAAATGATCTCTCCATTGTTATGTATCATT